>OX030951.1:81348525-81948525 GCA_943735915.1 Pherbina coryleti
AGTTTTCACAAACTTGCAAGTACGGGAACAGACCTATAATTTTAATTGTGTTTAAAATTTCAACTCTGGTTAGAAAACCTCAGTTTAAGGAAGTTCAACTTATGAGATGAGTTAACGGGCCTAAAACGGTTATTGCTCGGTGACACCTATCCCTGAAAAAGAGTTCTGTATTTGGGAAGTGAGATGAAGACACATGGCCTTTTTATAAATATTTTTTTGAAATCTGAGACTATATTCTTAATATACTATATAATATATGTATATAGCAGCGTTCTTCAAACAGACGTCTCAGGAGTTCCGTGCGAAAATGTAGGAAATGAAGCAGTAGGCTATGAAAATTAAAATTTTTTATTAAAAAAAAAAAATGGTTTTAAAAAAAGTTCAGTAAATCAAATCGTTCAAGTTTGTAAATTAAATTTTTTTTTCTGTTTATGAAATTTGAAATTGCATGGCATACTTTTTCATTTCTAAAGGAGTTTTCAAAATTTACTACCGAAGCTTAGCGCTTATAAGATTAAATAATATTAAAAACATATCCTTTTCGGCCGCTCAATATCATAGATAAATAACATCATAGATACATTTGCCCAGATAGGGATTGCCCTATTTTAGATAAAAACATCCGGAAATTTCCAAACGCGCGATAAGAAAATTGATGCCTTTTGTTACAACCTACCAATGTCACAAATCTTGTTACATATACGAAGCTAGAAAAACCGAATACATACACGAATCGACTTGATGCAGAAAATTAAATATGTCTCCAAATAATAATACATCCTGATATTGATTAATATGTGCTCTAATAAGCAAGCACACCAAAGTCAATTAATTTTTTTAAAATATTTTTTTTTTTAATTTTATGTTACATACAATGTACTATATTATATGAAATATTATACCATATAAATTGATATCTTTTATAAAGTTGTTAACATGAGAGGGTTCCATGGCAAATTTAATATAGAAAAAGGGTTCCACTGATGATGGAAGTTTGAAGAACGCTGATATACAGTATTACATTTCTAATACTTGCATATTCTGTTTTCCTTGTTAAATTGATATTTGACGTAAGTAATTCATGTTTTGGAATATTTTCATTTACGAGGGGTACTATTTATATTTAGGGAACTGGCAACACTAATGTCAATAGCTAAAATCTGATATCACCATAATAAAGTTTGACATTTGTTAGCATACATGTACTCAAAACGTTTTGATGTGCAAGTGCTATTTGTTTTGTTTACAGTTAATTAAATTGTTCTAAAAATGGAAATTTCAAGAGGTTTTCTTTGGATTATTTTTCACAACTTTCGACGTGGATTATCTCAACAAGAACGTGTCGATGAACTCGGTTCTTTGTATGACGATAAAGCACCATCAAAAACGACAGTATATCGCTGGTATAGTGAATTCTGACGAATTCCGTGAAGGTCTTTTAAAATCAGATCTTGTGCCACAAAACATCGATACAGTATGTGAACTAATAATGCAAGATCGTCATGTGATATATCGTGAGATAGAGGCATCCTTGCACATTAGTTCCACTTCAATACATTCGATTTTGCATGAACACTTATCTGTAAAAAAAATTGCTCTCGTTGGATACTCCATAACTTATCAATCGCTCAAAAAAAATTCTCGCGTCGATTGGTGCAAGAAATGATTAAAAAGTTCAGTCGTGGTACTTCAAACGACGTGTATAAAATCGAGACAGGTGATAAATCATGGATATATGCGTATGAGCCGGAACCAAAACAGCAATCGACCGTGTGGGTATTCCAAGACGAGGCAAATCCAACAAAAGTTGTTCGCGCACGAAGCACTGGATCATGTGGCCACTGTTCCGCTTGAGCAACGTAGGATGGTCAATTCTGAATGGTACACGACCATTTTTTTGCCGGAAGTCTTCGGAGAAATTCGCAAAGTCAACCGCCAAAGACGAATCATTCTCCATCATGACAATGCCAGCTCTCACACATCTCATCAAACATGTGCATTTTTGAGCAGGCAAAACGTCGAATTGATGACTCATCCTCCATACAGTCCTGATTTAGCACCCAATGACTTCTTTTTGTTCCCGAATATCAAAGGTAAACTGCGTGGTTAATGATTTACGAGCGCCACAGAAGCAGTTGAAGCGTTCAAAAACCATGTTTTGGAGGTGTCTCAAGAGGAATGGAAAAACTGCTATGACAAATAGTTTGAACAAATGCAAGTGTATTGAGCATCAAGGGGAATATTTTGAAAAACAATAAAGCTATTTTCATTTAAAAATGTTTGTTATTATTTGCTATTTTCGAAAAATAAATAGTACCCCTCGTATCATTTTAGAAGATCTTCAACTTGCAATCCTCATAAGCTTACAAGCTGAAGAAGATATTCGATCGTCTTTTTTGCAAACCATTCTAGTACTGAAACTCATATAAACTTCTTTCGACTGACTTATTGAACTTGATCTCACACGATTCAATAATTGATCGTAGAAGACTTTATGAATTTTCGATATGAGTCGATTCGAGTAAACTTTTCCTTATGGATTGGGTTCGGAAAAAAAATGTTAATTAAAAGCCGAAAATTTTATGGCTTTGAATGTAATATTAATAGTAATAATAATAGAGTAATAGTAATAGAGTAATCATAATAAATTTCTGAAAGAGGACATTATATGACAATTTTTCATGGACAAAGTTATAGTCCAGCATATTACATATTTATATAGTACATTTGAAGTTATATAAGGGGATATAAATAAACTTGTAGTTAAGTTTTTATGGGGCATTAAGAGCTTATGCATCACAAGCTTAACAAATTGCGTACAAATTTGTTCCTGGTATAATTTCATGCCTGGTAAACACATATATTGACTGTTCATGAGCGCACCACCAATTTATTATATCCCATATTTTCGAAGATGTTTGATCAATTTTTCAAAATAATGTATACTGATTAAAGTATAGAAGGAAACTTTATGATTTTTTCAACAAAAGCAGTCCTTATACAAAAAAAAAAAAAAAAAAAAAAAACAAAAAATTGATGGCTTCCAAACAACAAAGCCTAAAGTTCTCACTTAAACTCTGACAAGATAACGTAAAATTAAAAAGAAAAAAAGAGCGTTGGCTGTGTCGTGGACACACCCGTAAGTTTTGACGTGACGGTGTTTCTTTATACTCCTATTTCATGTCCAAACTCTTGTTCTAATCCATGACCAAATTTTTGACTTAATCAAATATACCGAATCCCTAGTTAAAAAGGTGTGTCTTAGTTTTTGTCCTAATCCATATCCAAATTCATGTCATTGTCCTTTTCCAGTTTCATTGTGTTATTTTGTTCTTTTTGAGCAAAGAAATCGTAACTAACTAGATTTTTGTTGTTGTTGATATTGATGTTGATGTTGATGTTGATGTTGATATTGATGTTGATGTTGATGTTGGTGTTGATGTTGATGTTGATATTGATATTGATATTGATGTTGATGTTGATGTTGGTGTTGATGTTGATGTTGATGTTGATGTGGATGTTGATGTTGATGTTGATGTTGATGTTGATGTTGATGTTAATGTTGATGTTGATGTTGATGTTGATGTTGATGTTGATGTTGATGTTGATGTTGATGTTGATGTTGATGTTGATGTTGATGTTGATGTTGATGTTGATGTTGATGTTGATGTTGATGTTGATGTTGATGTTGATGTTGATGTTGGTGTTGGTGTTGGTGTTGGTGTTGGTGTTAGTGTTGGTGTTGGTGTTGGTGTTGGTGTTGCTGTTGGTGTTGGTGTTGATGTTGGTGTTGGTGTTGGTGTTGGTGTTGGTGTTGGTGTTGGTGTTGGTGTTGGTGTTGGTGTTGGTGTTGGTGTTGGTGTTGGTGTTGGTGTTGGTGTTGGTGTTGGTGTTGGTGTTGGTGTTGGTATTGGTGTTGGAGATGTTGTTGGATTTGGAGTTGGTGCTTTTCGTTTAACTTTTTTTTTTGCTTCCCCATTGGTTGAGCTCTAATTTCAATTAATCCAGCAAAAGTGATGCATATGCGTCACATTAGGCGGTTCCCTGGGGGTTTTTGACACGCCGTAAAATTTTTTTTTTATTTTTGTCATATGCCCGAAGACCTCACCTTTGTTTTCGTTCCTTAAAATTTACCGTTGCACCAGTAGTCACAGAGTTAAAAATCCATGCAACGTTTTTTCATGGCTGTAGCATTTTTACTACATTATGTGATTGCATCCCTGAAATCATGACAACAAAATTTTTTTTGTAATTTAGTTGTGAAGCGTAATAACACATCCCTGCTGTCGTTAAACAAAATTTACTGTAGCACTCCTCCTGAGTGAGTAATAATTCAATGAAACGATATTACGTTTCTGTTACATAAGCTGCTATATTCACGACCTGACGACGCCGGAATTTTTTTTTTTATTTTTGTCGTAAAGCCATGTATAAAAACTTCATTTTCCTTTTTACACTTTTATCGTAGGTTATATACTCATTGAGTAAAAATTCAATGCAACGCCGCTGCATGAATGTTGCGTTATCGATCTTTGAGCGGCTCTCTAAGCGTCCTTATGATGTCAGAAATTTTTTGTCTAATTTTGTTGTGAGGGCTTCCAATAGGCCTTTATTGGCGTATCGTATTTTTAATCCTAGCACTAATACTCAGCGAGTAATAATTCCATGTAACAAATTTTCAGTTGCGTTGCTTACGCAGCTCCCACTACGTTCCTATGCCGTATTAAATTTTTTTTTTGTTTTTTTAATATAGCCAAAGAATTAACCTTTACGGTCATACTATTTTTTTAATCATAGCTCTTATACCCAGCGAGTAACAATTCAATGAAACGCAGATGAATTTTTAAAAAATTCATTTTTTAACTTTTTTGGAAACTAGAGGAGTATAACGTAACTTCGTCACGTCAAAAAAATAAGAAAAAGAAAACGTTCTCAGAAATATCGTTTAATTTGCTTTATAAAATTTTAATTATTCTCAAATTTGAACCCATTGCTACAATGAAGGTTTTTTGAAAAGGCCTTCTCGATGGTCCAAATTACCCAAGTACTTGACCGATCAATTTCATATTTGACAGTTTTCGAAGCGAAGCTTTTTCTTTCATCTCATTGGCTAGTGATTATAAGAAGCTAGAATTTTTTGGACATTTTTTGACCATTAGTCTATGAGAACTTTCTGCACTATAACTTTGTCTATTGTTTTCACAATATCCTTTTTTCAAAATAGTGCATTGTTATTTTGTTGCAGAAATGCTATTAAACTGTGTTTTTCATGCACAAAAGAATATTTTCCTGGGAAGTTTGACCACAAATTGAATTGAATATAATAATAAAATTTTAAAATTCGTGTTAAAATTAAGAAAGTTAAGAATAATTATAAAAATGTATCGTTGCAGATCTTTAAAACTAGTTAATTTTTTCTTTTTTAATTTATCACAGAATTTGAGAGTAAATTTTAAAATCTACTTATGCAGTTAAATTAGCTATTTTGCTGCAGTTTATCAGTTAAATAGTAAAATGAGAACTTTTCTTTCAGAAAGATCAAAAAATTCAAAGTAATAGAACGCTTTCAAGTAAAAGTTCGTTTGGTTGGAAGTTTCTGGCAAAAAATGAAGGCTTTCTACTATTTGTTTTAAATTTATTCAAAATAATTCGCAATGATTTAGTGTTCGAAAGTAAAACATTGTAATTTTTATCGTGGGGGGAAATTATCTACTTAACTCTCTCATCATCGCTTTCTTTTGTTTACTAGAATGCCTTCGAGTTAAAACATTTAATATCCTTTGGGTTTGGAAACTGACCTATTATATTCTAAAAGGATAGGTTTGGAAAAAGTTATACAATCGAATTTAAGTGAATTAAGCTTTAAAAATTATATGATGGATTTTATGATGGATTCAGTTTCGTTAAATATTGTCAAGTATGTTTGCTGGAATAAGAACTCAAGACCCCACACCGCTTATAACCAAAGTAATTGTTTTTGCACATAGATCAGAAGGAATTGTATTGACTAATTTTCTAATGAGGTTTAGGGTCTATAAAAGAAGCTCCAAAGTTGAATCTAGATACTGAGTCTGTTTATGCCACATCCGTTAAATTTTATCGAGATAATCTGAAAATTCCTTCACTCTACGAGGAGGAATACAAAACAGATGCTTACTTGTTGCCTGCTGAGGTCACAACCTGATGCATTGTTGGTTGTTGGGTCTGTTGCTGTTGTTGTTGTGTTTGTTGCTGCTGCTGTTGCTGTTGTTGTTGTTGCTGCTGGGCGATAGCTGCCAGTTGCTGATGGAGCCCAGCAGTAGTGGTTGCAGTAACAGTTTTGCTCTGCTGCTGCTGCCCGATTTCGGTCTTCATCGCCGGCAATGCTGGTCGAACGGGTTGTTGTTTGTTGCGAATCTTATGCTTAAGCAGACTTTGGTTCTGTGCAGTCTGTGTTGAGACTGAGCTGGCAGGACGAATTTGTGCGCCATTTTGCGGCAGTATTTGAGTGGCACGTTGCTGCTGTTGCAGTTGAGCAGCAGCTGCAACTACAGCGTGTTGCTGCTGCTGTTGTTGTTGCTGAGTTTGCTGTTGCTGGGTCTGCTGCTTAGGCTTAGCGGGAGCCTGCGTCACATTGCATTGTAGTGTTATTTCTGGACGAATGAATGAAAAATAAATATAAATTATATAAGTTACATGTTATTAAGAGTGGAATGGTACTTACGGTTCGGCTGCTGCGTTTGTATTGCTTGATGTGTTGCAGGCTGTTGTATGAACATGCCTTGGGTCCCGTCGGCCTGTGTTCCGCGAATGATTATTGGATTCTGAGTGAGCTGCTGCAGGCCATTGGCTGCCCAAAAGGGTACGCTTTGAACCCAAGGAGCGGTAATTTGCATTTGCTGCGGTGCGCCCGTTGTGCCCTGTAGTGGACTGATAATTTGAGTAGCTGGCATTGTTGCTTGAGAGACTTGCACGCATTGCTGGGTGGATTGTTGCTGTTGCTGCTGTGCCACGGCAGACACACCTCCGGTACCAGTGGCAGACTGTACGGTATTGGTTGTTGTTGTTACTTTCTGAACCACTTTCTGTTGTAGGTTTTTCTGATTATCCTGGGTAACTTTGTTGCTCTGTTGCTGCTGTTGTTGTTGCTGCTGCTGTTGCTGCTGTTGTTGTTGTTGTTGTTGCTGCTGCTGTTGTTGTTGGGCTGCAGCTGCAGCCATAGTTTGAAGAATATTTTGTTGCTGTTGCTGCTGCGTCTGTGAAATAACGTTGACCGGAGAAAAGAGCAACGTCTGCGGTGACTGGCTAGAAGGTATGGTGGGTAGAGTTGCGTAAGTTCCACTTGGAAATCCAGGGTTTCCACCAAGCATTTGCTTTGCATTCTGTGTTGTGGTAATCATCTGTGGAGCGCCGCTCTGAAACGGCTTGCCAGCAGCGATAACCTATAATATTTTAAATTGATGCATTATGATTTTAAAATTATTTGAATGAAACTCACCTGTATTGGTTGCTGACCCAACCCAGCAGAATGAATCAAATTGCCGGAAACTAACATCTGCGGATGATAGAGGAAACCGGAATTCAGAGCCGCTGTTGGCGGCTGCATCAACTGCACCGTGCGTCCTTGTCCCCAGTCATTTTGTACCTGCCCAGCTGTGGTCAGCTGCATCGGTGACATTGTGCTGATAGTGGTTGAGTGTTGCTGCATGGCTGCGGCCGCACTATTCGGTGTGTGTTGTGTAGCCGGACTACCTGGTGCGCCGCTATCCAGCTGCATTTGCATTTGCTGCAATTGATTTTGGTCCAACATTCCTGGATGCTTGAGGTCACCGGGGCCACCATTGCCACCCAGCTGATGTGTAGTATGCGTTGGAAACTCCTGCTTCACCTGAATCGCGGCAAAGGGTGAACCATGCTGTAATTGCAGCTGCTGCAACTGCTGCAATTGCTCAGGTGATATCTGTAGCGGCACCGTCGAAGTGGTAACTTGTTGAGCAGGACTTTGTGACTTCTCCATTGTGTGTAAGAACTGCTTGTGAGCACTGGTAAAAGCGTTCGAATACGTAGATGTTGTTATCGAAATCGAGTTACTGGCACTGTGCTGATTTGAGCCAGAGACTCCCGGATGTGGTGGACTGGCAAAGTCGTACTTTTCGTCAAAAGTGATGCCGGCCTTTTGTGCTAAAGTTTCTAAGCACTTAAGTGGACGTTCACTGCTTTTAGTTTGAACTTGTTGTTGCTTGAGTTGGGAAACAGTTGAATTCTCTGCCTGATGTGTTTGTTCTGTGTGAACACTTTTTATTATTCTAATATTAGAGTTGTCTTTCAGAGGCTGAGTTGGTAGATATGAATTGTTTGTTGATGCAGTTGTAGTATCGCTTTCAATGTCCGTTCTGAAAACATTAAAAAAAATTATTATTTATTTAAGACGATTTTTTTTTTTTAATAAATGGCTGCCCGAATATTTGACTTAGAAGTATTTTAAATAGCAGTATGTACAAATATAATATGAACAGGCATAACTTGCAAAAATTTCGGTTCAAAATTTTCCATTAAACTATCAACTTAAAATTTCACAATGCAAATTACAAATTATTTTTATAATACAATGAAATATAAGATGTTTTGAAACATTAATAAGTTTTTGTAATTAAATAAAAGATGACAAACAAGTGCAATTTATTGCAGATCATGCCTAGATCTGGAGTAAAAATATAAAAGTTGATTTCGTGATTTTTTTTGATGTGACGAATTGTATATACAGCATAAGGCTACACTAAGGGAAAAAATATTAAATTTATCCAAAAACTTTTTTAATTTATCCAAAAAGCGAGTTGCACCAATAACGCATTTGCATAAATCGACTACGTAAATATTTAAAAATTATTTGAATACTTTTTTAATTAAATGAAATATTTAAAAATTTAAACAGAATTAATAAAAAATATATTAAAATTATGCACGAATTTTTTTAAAATATCTTTCAAATTTTACTATTTGAAAATAAACTATCGCATTTTAAGAAAATTTATATAAAAATATTGAATTTAAATAACAACATATTTAATTTGAATATGTTATTAATGGTTTTATAGTATTATTTTCTTCATAATGCGTCCATTAAATGCCATTTGCCTGTAATATTTATTCTCGCTTCACTTTTTTGTTCTCTAATTTATACTATATTTGACAGTTGGTGCAATATTAGGGCACCAAATGTCAAAAATAGTATAAACTAGAGGGAGAAAAAATAAATGTACAAAATACAAAAATTAGAAGCAAAATATGTAGGTAAATAACAACCGGTGCAAGATATTTCGTAGAAAATATCAAGTTGTCACTCCACCCTACATCATTTCATTTCTTTGCCAAACATGCATACTATATATATTACCCTTGCAATAATAACTAAATGAGAACTATAAGAACTGCAAATGCAAGAAATAAACTGCAGGAACAGAGTGCGATGCTGTTGCTGCTTGTCGAAGTATGTGTGTACGTGTGCGATGCTGTTGCACGTGTGTGGTATAAATAAAATTCAAATACGGGAAAAAAACGAGTTGTAAGGAAAACATTTGATTTATCCACGTAAATATTTGAATAAAATTTATAATCAGGCGTGGATAATGCTAATATGCGTTATTTCCCTTAGTGTAGTTATACTGAACATAAACTCTGAGCTTTATTTACCGAATTATCAAAGGTAAACTCAAATTCGGAGTGACTGCTTGTATTAAATAAAATTGATGCAATATTTGTTACCCTGTAACTAGATATGTCAATAAAAAATCTTGTTTGTGTCGCAATTCCTTTTTAGGTTGGAGCTGAACCATCGGAATTAATATGGTTCAAATCATGCTGATTTTAGAACTATTTTCAACAACTAATACTGGTTTTTAACTATTTAAAAAACCTTATCTAGACTAGCTCAAAGCTTTAACTAATGGCTTTATTTTAAAAAAATATAGCAATTTATAAAACGCAACACTTCACGCCGTGATCTTAAGCGTTGAGTAACGCAATAGCGTAGTGAAAACAGTACAAATTTCGCATTTTATAAAATTTCGTTCATTTTGAATTGTCAATGTGTTCTTGAGCTGCCGTTAGAACGAATAAGTTGGGTAAACGAAAATAAACGAATAAGTTGGGTAAGTTGGGAAAACGAAAATAAAGGGTAACGGTGGCGTCCGTGGCGTAGTTGGTTAAAGTGCGTGGCCGCTATGTCAAAGAACTTTGGAAACCCAGGTTCGAACCCCAGCAGCGACAGAAAATTATTTGAATTAAAATAATTTTTCTGTACGGCCGCCACCTCTCTGCAGACAATGGCAAACCTCAGAGAGTAATCAAAATGCCATGTAAAGCTTCTTGAGAACGAGAACTTTCCGTTCATCGCCGTTCGGAGTCGGCGTTAAGCATGTAGGTCCGGTTCTCGGTCAATTGTGTACAAACTTAATAACACGCACAACACAATTGATCATAAGAAGCTAGGTGAAAGTCCTTTCAAGGACTGAAATGGCCAGTTATTTATTTTTTTTTTTTTATTTTTTGAAAGGGTAATAACTTTTTTTTCACTCATATATTCTTATATGTTTAAATATATTGTTTAAATTTAGGTGAAAGACAGCAATATCGACCAACATTTCGAAATGTTGCTAAAAGAAATAAAAAAATTACCGCAGGTAGCAAATGGTATGCTAGTGTTTGGCGTTTACAATTTGACTGAAGAGAACAGCTGATATGGTCAGAATTTGCTGAATCTTAAATTTTTCAAAGATTTGCAATAATGATGCTAATCTTATGTTACATGTGACAACCCTAAACTGTTGTTGACTGACAGTTCACCGTGGTAACGTAACATAATTTTTCTATCATTCTTGGTAACGTAACATAGCTAACGCAATAACGTAGTGATAAATAAAATGCAAATTTTAAATCCAAGTGATGCGCCGCGTTTCATCACGGTGATTTATAAAATGATGCCATAACTGTATACTAAAGAGCAGTATAAAGCCTTCTGTTATACAGTGTTTGTGCAACTCCATTCAAACCTGCTTTTGTGTGAATGCTTGAAAAATGTTCTATATGAAGCGAAGTCATCAAAAAAAGTTTTGCATACTTTGAAAGCATGCAGTGCAGGTCGAAACAATGCTTGAATTTTGTTAAGAAATAAAATATCAAAACACAGAGCGACAATAAACTAGAAGCAACGGTAAATCACAGCGCGCACACCGAAGGCCCTTCGATCAATATCCAGCGATTGTTTTAAGTCAGCTCTTTACAACATTATGTACCTTAAAATGATCAGGAAAAAAAAACGATATCTCGAAGTAGAAATAATATAGCCCAACAATAACGATTTTTACGGCGATATAAAAAGGAAATGTAAAATCGGGGCGCAGAAGTAGAGGAGTCAGCCGATATAAAAATTTTTAACATAATCGTAAAAAATTATAAAATATGCCATGTCAGGAAAGTGAAGCAAGATAGAATAAAAATATTGATGCTAACAAGTTTTCTTAAAGGGAAAGCAAAACCGGGCAAAGCATGAGTACAGAAGTCGGTGGATATGAAAACATAACCTTAAAAATAAAGGTTATGGATGAGACGAAAAAACTGTCACTCCTACCTTGCATAATTGTATCATGGGTGAACCGAGCTCCGCTCAGACTCCTACAAAATCTCACCCATAGCATTCACGAAGCATCTTGGATAAACATCTAGGCTAGGGAGTATTCAGCGAAAAGAAAGAATCTTAATTCTAAAAACTTCACAAAGTGCGACAAGTTGCTGCTTGTCGGCTATTTCAGCTGTTTGGAATAAGTCAGAAGCTTCACTGTGTGGTATAGATAAAATTTAAATACGGAAAAAAACGAGTTGTAAGGAAAGTATTTGATTTATCCGGCGTGGATAATGTTAATATTAGTTATTTCTTTAGTGTAGCGCTCAAACATTGAAAAACTTTTTATCAGAGTTCGGAATCATCCACCCGCGTGCCTTTCTGAGAGTACAATTTAAAAAGGTCCACAAATAATCATACGCGGTCCTATTAAAAATTTTATCGATCCTATCCACGAGCGCCTTTTTACGTGCTCGCGTGTGTACTTAAGCGGACTTTCCGTACCCTTATTTTTACTACATAATTTTCAAGCAATCAATTTTAAGCAGAGACACAAACCATTTTGCGATAGCATAGCAATTCTTTTTTTTTCAATTGACAAATTGCTGTAAAGGCGTTGTAATGTGATGACGAAGTAATGGATGCAAATATCTTAAAAATCACGAACAATTTATAAATTCCCGTGTATAAAAAACTATACCTAATAAACATAAATAAAATTGAGTAAAAACTTTTCACAATTTCGAATGAAGTGAAATATTTTCAATTTTTGCATACCAGTGTAACCCGTAAGCGGTCAAAATATCAATACAAAAGTGATTATTTTTAAGCTATCGTAATGATATTTTATATATACTATATATGGTTATTTTTAAAAAAGGAAGATCAATCTCGAATATGAGCCAAATCAGATGCGAACCTCTCATTCTCATTTAAAGGGACGTCATTAGAATAGCAAAACCACAGTAAATTGCGAAAAATTAATAGGGATATTCACGATATGGTGTATTTGCCCTTGTATTGTGTATTTTTGATAAATTTGATATTTGTAGTAAATTGTATCAAATTTCAAAAACAAAATGCACAGTGTTCAAAATACAACCCTGAAGTAAAATACAACGACGAAACCCTATTGTATTCTTAGTAAATTTCGTTGTGTATTTGATCAGTAGATCGCAATAATCATTTCTACTCAACATGAAGGAAGCTACAAGTTGCGCTGTAAGATTATTTAATAAAAGTTAATGTAATTTAGTCTTTCGTTTCGAATTTTTTTTTTTATTTTTTACAGTTAAATAATGAGCTGCAGAACCCAAGTGGAAAAAAAGGAAAAAGGGAGAAGCTGAACCGAAAACTGTATTAATTTGAAAAAATACAAATTAAGTATTTAAATATTTTTTTCAATTAAATGAACACTTGCCACTTAGAACTTCAATTTAGTTTTCAGCCTCCTCCACAATAAAATGAATAATTTTTGTCTTTTCGCATTTCAATTTATGTTTCCAAGACAAAATGCAAGACTTTATTGCATGTTCATTCACAAAAAGTTGTTAATATTGTAAATTTTGTAAAAATTTATCACAAATACACCACATCGTGAATACCCCTAATGTATTGACTTGATATTTGACACATTAGATTTTGATATTTCAAGCGTACAATGAGTTTGAAATTTGGATAAACTGGATGAAAACCACGCCTATCACCCATACGTCATACGTCATAATTTCGGATATTATGTATTAAACACGGACATGGGATATTATACATTTCAGATTAATATAATAAATTCCTTACTAGTTTAACGTTATGTTGCCATATCGGCCGACACTTCTATTTGTTCGCCCCGATCTTCTTCTCCCCCTTAAAAAACTGAGATTAGTCGGTGCAAATTTGATATTTTATTTCATAACAAAACACAATCATTGCTTCGACAATAGTTTTCAAAATAGGCAATGGTTGTTTTGTTGGCTTCGCTTCATACAGAAAATATCCCTCCGGGAAACGGAAACATTCTTGGATATAAGCAGGAAACATTCCATAGAATGTAGGAAGCATTCCCTTTCGTTACACTCCATTTCTTTTTATACACTATGTCCTTGGAGGAAAACATTTCTCTCCGCTGTCTTAAAAATGAATGTGGAAACCGCAACAATTAAATAGCAATTAAAAATGGTTATCCTGGCCGGAATTCGAACCCGGAACCTCTGGGGTGGCAGTTCGGTGGTTGGCGGACTCGGTGGTCGAGTAGGTAGCGTGCTCGACTGCCACCCCAGAGGTCCCGGGTTCGATTCCCGGCCAGGCCATGTTCCTACGCTTTAAACCTTTCGCATTTGCAATTATCTATCCTCATTTCTTACCAACTGAAATTGAAAATTTATCAGTATATACGACTTGAAGTTGTAGTTGATGCTAGAGAAGTTTGTGGATAAGATTGCCTTATAACTTGAATTGACTGAGGTAAAGGCATAACACTTGCCTCTGATTCAAATTCACATGTTTCTTTGGCTTTCCACCACGCTTATAACATCCTACACGATTGACCTTTCCTTCCCACTAATCTATCATCCCATTTCAAACCAAGGCAGACTTGACTGAATAGGTATTCCACCTGAAATCCTCAAAAGCTAAAAAAAAAACATTTATTTGAAATTACCCAAAAGTTACCAAAAGATACGATGAGGAATGTTTCCCCATAATTTCTATCACTACTGTTTCCACATACATTCTTAAGAAAGCGGTTTGGAAACAATATCAGTTTAAAACTTTCCATAAGTTTTCAAAAAATACGGTGAGAAATGTTTCCAAATCACTCCATATGGAAGCCTTCCAATTTTTCCCAGAGGGGTCGATTCGATATCATGGAAACTTTGAAATACATTGCTCCGAGATACTATACAATACTAAAATGCTATGAATAGAACGTTTTGTGCAGCTGTTCAGCATTTAGTTGATTAAGTTGAATTTACTTACATTTTTCCTTTATATAATCAAGTTTTTCAGTCCTCTCCCTGATGAGTAGAACTCCTAACACCTGAACGTTTGGCAGTTTTGAAAGATATTGTCTTCCATACATAATCTCTACTTTATAATCCTATAAAAGTTTAAAATTTAAGAGACATCCAAATATATGCAATGTTGTAGAATATTACACCTTAGGACTATGAAGGTAAGGTTTTGTGGTGTAAAAACCGATTGTGTGTAAGTACTATGACCACACAGAAAATGAACTTTTCTATGAAAAAATATAAATTGAGCTGTTTTCGACTTATCCAATTTAAGATATAAAAGAAGTGCTATAAACAAAACAGGGTGCCAATTTTTGACATAAGTACTCATTAGGGTTAACACATTTATTCTGAGAACTTAAGTTTGCGTACTTTAACGTACTTCCTCATCTACCTAGAATACCCATCATAAATTATTTTGTCAGCGGCAAGATCGTTCGTCGTTCGAAGAATTTACCTTTCAGAATTTTTAAATTACATTCACATTTGCCAACACTTAGCTCTGTAGCTATTCTTGTTGCTTTTATGTAATAAATACATTTAATAAGTAAAATTATAGAGAAATAAGAACCGGTAAGAAATTCAAGAAAAACACCATCGAAATTTTTCAAGGTGTATAGTAGTCAAATTTCGAAGAAAGAGAATTGATTTATTTAATTTTATTAAAATTCCGTTCTGAACTCTAAAGTGATCCAAATTCAAGGTTCTGATATCAATATATAGTAGACCTTGACGCGATCTAATGGCAAGCGCCATTTTTCAAAAGTAAGTTACCATCACTCAATGAAATTGAGTTAATTAAACAAAAAAATCAATCTCTAAGATTAGCCCGTCCACAGTATAATAAATAAAGTGAGCTGCACGGCGCTGAGAGTCGAGAGTCAGAACTGTCAGAAAACACCGAACAACAGCAAAAGTATCTAATGGTCTGATTATGCAAACTTGACGTAACGTAGATTAACATGGCACAACGTACTATGACTTTTTGCTGATTATGCTACCAACGTAGAAACCACGGCAAGTGTTAAATAAATCAAATTTTTAATCGTCTACCATTCTAAAACATATTTCAATTATTTTAATTATAAGTAAAAAATCAATTTTAATTAAATTACTCTCATTTCGCTTCCATAATTAAACACAAGTTAATGCAAAACAGAAAAAAATTACTCAAAAATCAAAGTGTGATGCTAGCAACCTTACAAAACGCATCTTGTAAGCTGAAATGTCAGTCGACGTAACATGGAAATCAAAATTCAACAGACTTCTAAGTCACGTCACGTCTACGTCATTTTTCGGCTAATCAGATACACACAAAACGCGTTCGGTAGATTTGTATGTGACAAAATAAACGGCTGTGTTGCGTTGCCCTATGTTTGGCTAATTAGGCCATACAAATTTTGTTGTATTGATTTTGACAATTTCGACTCAGAGCGAGAGAGGATTTCAAGCCGCGAGACTACCTTGTTTATTCTACCATGAGCCTGGCTAGTCTCTTATCTCAAATCTGAGATGACAGGACTCACTTTTTACCTACCACCAACTTTGTAAGTTTGAACTGTTACAAAAAATTTGTTTACATATTGGTAATATGAAAATAGAACTAGAAAAATCTTTCTAGCACATACAATCAAACTGCGGGAGGGGCTCAAATTTATTCATGGCTAATATAAATCATAATGAAAACCCGACTGAATAAACGATGGGAGTGATATACATAATCAAAATATTATAGACGCCATTAACAGCAGCAACAACAATAACTTAAATTGTTGTAAATATAAGCATAGGTAGCTACTTGAGTATAGCTATCAAAAGCCATCCTCAATTAAGGCGTTCTACGGCCATCTTTACTTATGTGTTTTTAAGACTTTGCCAAGTCCGAAATAACACTTTACCTCTTTTTCACGAGTTCCATTTAAATATGGCTTCCAATAACAAAACGTATACCTCTAGCAGTAGAGAGACGAAAATGCATCAAGTATGTTACGAACGACTGATAGCGGCTTGAAAAATAATCATATAATGGAAAGTCTTTGTAATCTGTCTAACTTTTGCAGGCATGCACGACAATCCATGGCAACAAATAGGCCGGCAACAGATGGGGACCATCTCGGTTTTTGGAAACAGGGTAACAAAGAGAATACGTCCCGAGAATACGTTTTTTACTACCTAGTAGATGTTGTTTTGATTCTAGGAATTCGCAAAAAACATTGCCTGCTTCTTTCCAACCTCACCACCATCGTTTGTTCGGATCAAACATCATCAATCCACAACAAAAGCAGACAACAGCAACAGCAGCAGACCAGGCAAAAACAACAAGAATACAAAAACAACAATACAAAAAAAAAACAAAAAAAAAATATAATCCCTTTCGTTGCGAACGTACGCCTAGTGCTGGGTTTTTTTCGTTAAACCAACTGAGAAAGAAGCGAGCCAGATCTAAACGTTGCCACAGGAAAAAGTGAACGAATATATTTTATTGATTATTTGCAATTTGTATCCCTCTCCCCCCACTAGAGTAGAGTTGTGTTGGTTGACAGGGTGAGCGTGTGTTGGGAACGGGTTGCTTCAATAAACAGAGCAAAAGAGATAGAATTTATGGCTGTTTGGCACGCAATGTTGCCAGCTTTATTAAAAAAAAAAATCAAAAATTGAACACACAGAACTCTCAAGCGCTTTGTATTGTCTTAGTTGCTCCGTATAAAGTGTGCTGGGATTAATATGCTTTCAAAATTTATACCAGTGTTTAGTCGTTCCGACTAACATTGTTATTTTTTACTATCTCAAGAATTAAGTAGCTTATCGAAATATGTATATTATATGTATTTAATAACAATTAAATAAAAATCAAAAACCAATATTTCCTTTTTTTGATTTCTAGTGAAATTTTCCATTGTTTTTAATTTTAACAGCTTTAAACGTATTTTATATACCACCTTAGAAATATGATTGGTTATCCAGGGTTAATAATTTATAAAGTCTTGTAAAACATATAAATTGAAAAATGAGTTTTACAAGAAATATTTTAATTTAAAATATTAAAGTAACATTTTCTCACACAAAGTCAAATAAATCTTTGCAACAACCAACTTTTCATGGTTCTCAAGGCTCTTTAATAGTAGAAAATAATCGTGGTGGTCATGATGTGAGCGTTTCATTTTTAAAATCTCATTGGTAGTTTGATTGGTAAAATAGATTCTCGTGGGGAATTCTCCTTTCTGCAGAAAAGGAATATTATATCTGCCATTCGGACTTACAAAAAGTTGTAGTTAATTGTGTCTAATAATTTTTGTTTTAAATCTCAACTCGATTGATTATGAAAGTTGCGTCGAAGTTTTTTAGTGTTGAAATGTCCATTAAGTAACCAAAATTATAATAATCATAACATTAAAACGATTAATTTCGATTTATAAGTTTGATAACGTTACAAGGGTATTTACACAGATGACAACAAATCACACATTTTTGATGGATTTCAGCTAAGAAATCGATAAAAATAACATACTTTTACCTTTTAAAGTTTAAGCATGTATGGTGATGCATCATGCACCTATTAAAGTCAACACATCTGTTTTAACAACACGTTCCTTTCTTATAAGTAAAAAAACCCTGTTATGGGCATTAAGATCTGGCAGCACTGGTTCAAAACAAGGTACTGAACTTTTATTTTGTTTTTGCAAATTAATCTTTTTTCATTTGTTTTGTTTTTTTTTGCACTACAAAACCTACCACCAACACAACAGCAAAAGCAGGCCATTGCTTTGCGCTCCCTCACTGCGCAGCAGCAGCAGTTGACGGCGCAACGGGGAAACTGGTTTTTATAAATGTACACAAAACCAAAAAGCAAAAGAGTGAGATATTCAACATGGAAAAAGAAACAATATTATTGCTCGTACGTTTTACGTCTGTTCTTCCATCACAGCAGACAGTCTTACCAACTTGTTTCTAGCTTAAATATAACAAAATTTCTTTCGACCGAAAATAAATCCAATGCATAAGAAGAGAATCAACTAAGAGAACAAACTCTAATAAAAGTATTGGCATTAAAATGGATAAATTGAATGCATACTTAAGTTTTGGGATACAAAAATATAGCTTGGTTTGAATAAAAAAAAAAAAAATGTATTTACAACAAAAGGTAGGGAAAAGTAATGCTTAAAAGGTGCACCAAACTTAGTCAATTTGTATAAAAATGCAGTCTGGACTAACAAGATACTATAGAAAATTCATCTAAATAAAGAGCAACTTCTACAATACTCTTTCAACTCCTACAAACTCTTACTAAAGCAACTCCTAAAAAAATCTATGAAGTCCAATAGCTTTATTTCACATCCTTACTTAATTATTTTGAAGAAAACTTTATGCATATTTGTTTGCAGTGAATGTCATAATGTGGCCCTCACGGACAAACAAAGTGGCAACATTGCTCACATTTATACTTTAATTCAGTGTTGTTAGCCAAATAACATTCAAATTGTAACAGTAATTCAACGTTTTCTTGTCTGTGGCAAAATGCAGAAACAGTTTTAATGTGAGGTTGTTTCGAGAAATCAAGCAATAATCGCTATAAAAGTTCTAATAAAACTTCTGTGTTAGTTGCGTAATTTTTCATAACAAGTTACAATGCCAGTAAAAAATACAAACTTTCTTAAAAATTTAAAGATTTTATTTAATAATATTTTAAATTATGTCGAAATTCAAAATGGGTTTTTTCTGTTTTTATTCAACTTTATTTTCTACTTATTATAGCAGAGAAAGATCTCGTACCTCCACACGTATGTTAAATTAGTCCATAAGTGGGTGTAATTTAAATTCAAATCAAAAGTAAGAGATTTTCTTTAAATTTTTACTTCAATAAATTCGAATAAACAATTGTTTGACATTTGCTTATGTTGTGAGCAATTTAATCACTCTACAAAAAGCCAATGAAAGTCGACGAAACTTAACGAAAATGTGGCAATTCCAATTATGGGTATGCTAATATATTGACATGGTCTGACTTTCACTTTAACAGATCCGTCTGCTAGCATGTGGCTATTAGAGTCAGGCCTTTCATTTTAAGCCATAAAGCATATTTTTTAAAGTCTATAGCCTTTTCACTGTATTATCCACAAAAAAATCACCTTATTAGCCCAATGACCTAACAACAAAAGTGTTATAAGACAAATAGTAGTCCTCTCCGGTTATCCATGACAAAACCAACGTCGCAGGGGTTGGGTTTTGACTGCATTTGGCCTTAACACATTAAAACACATAGTTTGTTAAAAATGTAGAACCCATCATTTAACAATTTCCTCTTTTTGCTTTTAAAAATAATACAATTTTAAGTCCTGATAAAGTTCAATTTGAGATTCTAGCGGATTTAATTTTCCTCGTGGATTATTACATTTATTTTTAAAACAATGTTAAGCTCTTTTGAATAAAATAAATACCTCAATAAAAGATTACGAACGTTTCAATAATGGTGTAATTAAGAAGGTGATCGTAAATTCTAAGCAAAAGTTGCAAATCAATCTATTACAATTTGTTATTGAGCGCAATCGATTTGACACTTTTTCGCAGTTTGTCTCTTGTTTTCTGACTTTCTCAAAGTTTTTTGACAACCGTAGGGAAATTAGTAAATGTCACGTTCACCTTGTTAATTACTCCATGGTTTTAATGAATTATCATCAGCTGTGGGCAGAGAGCGCTCTGGGAGCGTTGAGAGCAATAATTGAGAGCAAAGGCTTATGTAGCAACAACAAATTAAAAACAAAAGCCACACACCATGATACAATTATACAAGGTAGGAGTGACAACTGGCTATTTTCTCAGCAGTGTCCTGCACCGACTGTCATTTGCCTGTAAATGTAGTAGTGCCCATACCCAATTATCACCAATATAAAAAGTTGTTATATGCTCTCTTTAGACACTTTATAATACTTATCATGTCGCAAGTGTGAGAGCGAGTGCCCCTAAACGGGAATGGGCACTACTACATTTGAAGCTTCTGTGTTGTTTCTATGTTTGTCTTTTGTCTTTGCTTTGTTACAAATCTGAAAGCGAAAATTGATAACATGTAAAGCCGATGAAGTTGTTGTTATTGCTTTTCATTGATTTTGACAATTGTGAGTACTAAGAAAGTACGATCAACCCCAAGACAACCTTATTAATTCAACCATGATGCTTATAATCATGGTAGAATTATAAAGTAGGGCCGACTCGGCGAGGAATGAAGTAGAAAGCAGAGAAAAACTAACTATTGTAGTTGTCATAATCATCTGTTTATCTCAAGTTTCTTTATGATCATGTTTCAGTTGATTTAAGGTTAAACTTGGTACAAGCTTTTTTGCAAATTGAACTTCCTCGGTATTTTATAGTTCTATTTACGCTGTTTTTATAATATTTTCACTCAAATTAACACAAACTTGACACACGTGTCTGCACTGGTTACAACTTGAAAACATGATATTTTTATTTCATTTGAGGTTTCTACGAACTTCGTAATTTTGACAACTAGCCACCTTTTTTACTTTCCACTCTTCGTTGACGCGTGAGGAGACTAAGCGAGTCGGCCCTACCTTATAATTCTACCATGCTTATAATATTGCTTTGTTTGCCCTACGTAGTTTAGTGAATGTAGTTTTGAGAGCCAAAGTCAATTTCTACAATTAGTTCAGTTAACATCACTGTTCGCCATTGTTGTTTCTTTTTCCCATTTTACCCAACACAGAGCGATACCATAGTGCACACACATACGTCAATGCATACACACACGCGTATACATACATGAATACAAATACACATAACAACAAAACCAGACACCAAATAATTGAGAGGCGAAAACCAAAGAAAAAAAACGAGATATGAGCAAAAAAAGTATAAAAAATGTGAAAAAATACCTTTTAGAAATAAACTTTAATGCACGACGATCCATCGTTTAAATTAAAATCGAATCGAACGAACTTAAAAATGCGCATGCAGCATATTTTATCGAAAATAAAACAATGCATTAACGAAGAAATATCGAATTGATGAAAATAACAAAAATCGAAGGACTTAAAACTTAAAGGGAACTCTTGGAAGTCTTGCTTAGTGGGTTGTTTGTTAGTTGGGGGATTCCAAGTAGGCACCTGTGTTCGAATACGCGCTGCACTTCTTTAAATTTCTGCACTTATGTAAACACGGCGTTTAGCTAAGATTTTATTTTAATTGTAGCACTTTTCAGTTTGATTGGCTGCATTTTTGGTAATTATACACATTTCGACGGTGGGGGTAGTGGTTCAAACACTAGAGCACTGTATATTCCTTAGTTTTGCTTTGATGTTCTTTAGTTTCACTTGCTTTGCGACCGCACTAAATACAATAAATGACCAGACGCTCCGACGAACACACTCGTACTAGAGCTCGTACTAGCACGGCGTGAGCAACGTTTTCAAGCGGCCCCGAACATCGGTTTGTTTCGTACCGTCGGTCTGGGTCAGACAGACATAAAAACTTGTTTTTCTGCATATTATAAAATTTCTCTATAACAAGTATGCGTGTCGAAAGAATGCAGCTATAGACATCCATCGCACTCACACCTTCGCTGGGGTGATTATTAACATTTTCTGAATATGAATGTATAGAGATAAAACACATCTGGCAGGCATATTTGGTACCCTTGTAACACCGCGCGCGCTTTCCAAAGGTCGCTACAAGCGAGACGCTTGCTCAGTTCTTGCTTTAAAATAGCTACGAAATTATTCTGCCTACCTGAGAAGACGGCTTTTTTCTCCCCTTCTCTTCAATTTCTTTATCGACAATTTTTTCCAAATTACTGCAACAACAACAATACCCGTCCATGCGCAAATGAATCCGCTTTGTTTAGTTGTTCTACCCTTCTTACCTCTCAGACGGCATTTAATATAGCCTGAGATACAACAACAATAACCCTCGTTCATTTTGTTCGCTTCGGTTGTCGTGTTTATGGAATACGACGCAAGCAAACGAACGAAAGAACGACCGTCAACAGCAGACGCCGCCATATTATTTCACTTCGCTCATTTATAATTTTTTCAGTAGATATTTTTTTCTTTAATTTTGCTTTGTTGTTGTTCGCATGTTGCGTTGTTTTTGTTCGCGTGTTGGTGTTGTTGGGTCGCTGCGGCCCACTTCCTTCGCTCTGAAACAAGTCTTTGGCTGCGAGTGAGATGACAATCCAAATATTTATTTCGCCATCTCATTTGAACGCATGCGCCTCTGTTGCCCTGCGATAACGAAGCTATCACGTCCACCATAGCGTGCCATAGTTTCCATAGCTGAGTGCTAATGGGTCGCAAGGGGTTCGGGAAGCTTGCTCATATTTATTCTGTAAAATGACAAATGTTAATTTATCACATTTTTGTTGTTTCTATTTGGAATTGGTTTTTTTTTAGATGTTTTTGTTTCGTCTTGCGTCGTTTCTTAGCGCAATCAAAGAAAACACGAAAGCCATCAGATAACAACAACAAAAACAACAACGCATACTCCAAAAGAGGCAAAAAGAACTACGGGCTTGAAAATTGGTGTTGGTTATGTTGGTGCTGGATGTGATGTCGCTCAAGCCAAAACGAGGGTTGAGTTCCGACGTCGAATTCCTCGATTTTTTTATTTTTTTAACACGAACTATTCGCTTGTTTGTGTTCCCTTTTTTTGCTACGAAATCACATCACGAAGAGGTAAGAATAACGAACTTGGATTGCATTTTGTTGTTTTATTTTGAGATTTTTCAAACACACCCTTAAGTGTTTAGCTTAGTGCGCCGGTTTTGGAAGGTTATTACTTTGTCCACATTTCTTAATGTTTGTAATTAAAGGTTTTGGAAAAAATTTTCTTGTCAATCCATATCCAATTCATATGCTTGATAGTTTGTTTGTAAGGCGGAGTGCGAATGAATTCTTATAATTATCAGCCAATTAGTCAGCGTCGTCTTGGTTAATTCTTGGTAAGAGAAGGCTTACCTGACTCAAAATGGCCGTCAATTCACTTATCAATGAGTTAATCATGCTCATGAGACATGAAGAATATGGGGTTTCAGTTTTGACATCTTCGATCGGTGTGGTCAGATTGATTAAAAACTGTGCTGCCATATCTTAAAAGGAAATCTAAAAAGAAGTCGTTTTTTGTTTTATAAGCATACTTTTTTTAAAATGATCTTATTTCAAAATTGTTCCTTTCTTTATTTCCTTATAGGGTGTGAATATGTGTATGTATATATGTTATCGCTAAAATGCATATTGACAAGACCTTTCAGTGCTGCCAAAACTCCTACCCTACCTCTTATAGTATCCTGATCAAACCATTTATCGTCTTACTGAGTCAAATTGGGTGGCCAAAGTTTATTGCTTGTCATAGTGGGATTCCATGTCATTTACCGTTTTACCAAAAAAGTTATCTGGTCTCACATCTTGCGAAAGGCCTGAAAAGCTGCCGAGATGATAAAAACCTGAACATGTTTATTGGTTGCTTTCAAGCTATTCTTAGCTATCTATATAAGAACAAAAACGCAAGGTCACACAACATTACTTTAAATCATTTATGGTTAAATTTAGGTACATTTTTTAGCTTGGTTCAAAGATTTCAGGTTTTCAGTCTATTCAGTCAAGTCTGCCTTGATTCGTAGTGGGGTGATAGATAGACGGGAAGGCTTGGATACATGTAAGTGCTAAGCCTTTATCTCAGACAATTCTAGTTATAATTTAATTTAATTTTGTGGTGTGCAATAAGACTAAGTCTTGTTTAGTACTTCGTTGGAATTTAAAAATTGATCATTTAATAATATTTAATTCAAAACTAACATTTTTTAGTAACTATGTAAAAACTATTTAAAAGGAATTCAAAACCTTCTCAACCACCAATGAATAATGAAGCACGTAGTTTGTTAATACTTTAGTAATGAACGCCAGGATGTAAAAGTTCCCAACAGAAGTATCTCCCACCAGCACACATACGACTTCTGATTTTGTGTCAACTGCATTTGGGCTTCTCTATAAAACAATTAAAGTGCAAGCCTGATATTGCATAGACCATAACCAAAAGCATCCTTTCATCGTAGTAATGGTAGAGTTTTACAGAGCTGGAATTTAACGTTTCCCAAAAATTGTTGATCCCCGGTGGGTAGAAACCCGACTACACCGCAAAGAGGTTTGAGTCCTCTTGAGACGGTTGGATAATGCTGGCCTCGCCATGTTGATGCAATCAGACACGTTACCATGCGAACCAACTACCATAAATGATATTTAGAAAGCTAGTTGACGCAAATGGTGGGATCACTTTTCTTGTGAATTCATCAGAACAAACTGAGATTCCAATCTTGTGGAATGCGTTTAAACAAAGCTTCGTCCTCTTTCTTGGAAAGTTTTGCAGAAAGCCCTTTGTTCCCACAGCTTTGTTGTTTTTAAACCGAGCTTTAGTTTTCAAGACAAGGCGATCATCCTCATTAGGACGTATCGAATTACAATTTTTTTTCGAATTTCACATTCTAAGAGATCTCAAAAGTTGCATGGGGTTGTCAAGATCACCCAAAAACAATTTTAAGGAAAAAAAAGGATGTCTTCCTGTCCCGCAAGGACAAGGTTGTTTTTTGAGGGAAACAGTAAAAAATAAAGATCTTAAAATGCTTTGACTTTTATAAAAAGAAATAAGGATGTCTTAAAGCAAAAGTAAGTATAGGCCCAAACTAAAAATATATTGCTAAGCACGATGGCCATTCACAATTTTTATCCACAGTGTCCTGTGTGAAGGATATTGGAAACTAAAGTTGAAATCGAGATAATTATTAATTCACCAAATTTTAGACATACATTAAGACTAAATTAATACCACCAAAATTAAGACTATTGGGTAACAATCCAAAGTACTGTGCTATCTCGATTTCAACTTTAGTTTCCAATATCCTTCACACAGGACACTGTGGATAAAAGTCATGAATGGCATCATGTTTAGCAATATATTGTAAGTTAAGCCTATACTTAGTTTTGCTTTAACACATTCGTAGTTTTTTTTATAAAAGTCAAAGCATTTTAAGATCGTTATTTTTACTGTTTTTCTAAAAAAAAAAACTTTGTCCTTGCGGGACAGGAAGAAATCCTTTTTTTCCCAATGCAACTTTTGAGACCTCTTAGAATACGATCTAAATTTTTCGATACGCCCTAATTCTCATAATATTTTTCAATATGTTACTGGGTAATTCAAATTGTGCTATTTTCTATTTCCAGTCAAATATCGTGTTCTATATTAAGTGTTCATTATGTTCTTAGCCAAGGATTTTGAGGTTAAAACCCGCCATAGGTTCGAAACAAATAAACAAAAATTGATACTAATGACAGCATTTGAAGAAAAGATTGGTAGAATTAAAAAAAAAAAACGAAAATGACAATCATGACAGAAAAATAGCTTCCAAGTGTCTTTGAATAAACTATTTAATATAATGTTCGAAACAAGAGTTAACCTTTTAAATATTAAATTGGAAAAATTGGGTGAGCATTTATTTCAAAATTAAATGAGATGGAAATGCCGAAATTTAGTTTTAAATAAATAATAATTATAATTAAATTAAATCAAGAAAAATCTCGTAGAAAATCTTCGAAATATTCGTTTGTAACGCCCACAAGAATAAGTTGGATAGGTACTCGTATTGAAAAGCATATTTATCTTGACCGACATCGCCATCTTAGTCGAATTAGCCATTTTCATTTCTTTGTCTGTCATCACGATTGCCTAAATATTTTTGGTATAAAAATCCCCCCTAAGAAAAAAATCTTGGCTGTTACTCTGGTTTTGCCTCAAATTTTTAGTGAGAATAATTTTTAAAATTTATAAACCACCATACATTTTAGTGTTAAAAATATTTGGTTTTTAAGACATTGAATGTGAATTTGAATTAAAAATAAAATAACAATATATGAACCGTTATGTTTTAAAGTGGAATAGTCCACTTTTGCAAATATTGAGATATTCAAAGTTTTGCCTTTGACAAAAATTTAAAAATATTGGCAAATATTAATTGATTTAAGATATGTTTCAAGTATTATGTATCGCTAAAATGTTACTACGCAGTAGTTATTTATAAAATAATTAAAGAATTTAAACAATTTTTTTACCACAAATTGACTTTTACTACTTTCAAATATAACTTATTTGAAAGAGGAATAAATCCATTCTTTTCGGCTTAACCACATTAAACAAAATAAACTTAACTATTAACTAACAGCAAAATTAAGTTGGAATCCTTGTTTTTATAGAATTTTACTTTAAAGGATTTTAAACGCTAAAAATAATAATTAAAATGAAAAATTAATTAATTAATCAAAATGAAGACATGTAAGACGAGTAACTGAGTATTTCATTAAAATATCAAAAAGGTAAATTACATATCCAACTGATCACTCGTTTACACTTAGCATAGTGAGTCCTGGTAAATAGGAGGTATGTAGGGCAGTAAAGTCATCATATCTCTATCGGTATTCCCCCACTTAAGGTATAATATGCGTGTAAATTTTTCGAAAAAAAAAATTTTTTTTTGTTTAATGTGTTTTTTATAGTTTTAAGAATATACATACACCTTTTTAAATCGATATTTAAAAAAAAACAGAAGTTATAACGGTTTTCGTTAACATATGTCTAAGCTCCATACAACGTAAATAAAAAACTTAAACGCGATTTCCTCGAAACTACTTTTTTTTTAAAAGGTTCGATAGAACCTAAATCTATTGGTTGAATTTCAATGATTTTTTTTTGCATTTTGTTCGTTATTTTGTCCTTTAAGCATCCCCCATTCAAGTATCCATTTTTTTTTTATATAAAAAAATAAAAAAAAATAAATAACTGGCCATCTCAGCCCTTGAAAGGACTTTGACATAGCTTCTTATAAGATATTTTTATTTTATTTCGAGCTCATATGCATAAATCTATGATTCACCAGTATAGATGTTACACACATCCTATGATGCACCTTGATTTTTACACCATTTCCTTGCTCCAATCGACCCGAACCTTTTTTGATCGTTTGTCAGCTTATGTGAACAAATCTTTTTTACGGCCAAATGATCATGTAATATCTTATTTATGATTGTCATACTAATAACCAAAGATGCCTCAGTCTCAGGGTATGTCACATGACGATCTTGCTTTATCAGATCACACACAGCATCGATGTTCTCTGACACAGTCCGATTCTATGTATTACAAAAGTGTCAATAAATAGTAGCATTCGACAGTCACGCCTACATCTCTTATAAGACAAAAATTTGAAACGCTATATATTTTTTTTGACGTAGAATACGTCATTCTCGGAGGTAAGTAGGGTGGTTGATAGTGATCAGGTGTCGGTATTTACATTACTTTTTGAGCCTTTGGTGGGCCTAAAGTACTGATCGTACAATGTTGATGTTAGCACTTGTTGGTCTGTTTGATCCTCAATGCGACAAAAATTCATGTTAGAACTCTCTAACTTATATAAATTTTACACAATTACATGAAATATAAAGCCAACATTTGATGTTTTTGTTTGCTTAAACTTGCTACCTATTTATCGACAGTTTCCGGTTTTATCGACAAAACCATAAAATTTGTATGGGAGCCCCCCTAAGGAGTGGTCTGAGGGAATAGGTGTCAAAGGCAAAAATGTTCCTTTTGCAAAAGTAATGGGGGTCAGTCATACATATTAACCCTCTCCGACACTCTCTTAAAGGTCATATGCTCAGGTGTATGGAATAAATAAACAAAAACCATAAAATTTGTATGGGAGCCCCCCTCAGGAGTGGTCGGAGGAAATAGGTGTTAAAGGCAAAAATGTTCCTTTTGCAAAAGTAATGGGGGTCGGTGATACATCTTAACCCTTTCCGGCACAAACACAATAAAATTTGTATGGGAGCCCCCCTAAGGAGTGGTCGGAGGGAATAGGTGTCGAAGGCAAAAATGTTCCTTTTGGAAAAATAATGGGGGTCGGTGATACATATTAACCCTTTCCGGCACTCTTTGAAAGGTCATATGCTCAGGTGTATGGAATAAATAAACAAAACCCATAAAATTTGTATGGGGGCCCCCTAAGGAGTGGTCGGAGGCAATAGGTGTCAAAGGAAAAAATGCTCCTTTTGCAAAAGTAATGGGGGTCAGTGATACATATTAACCTTTTCCGGCACAAAAACCATAAAATTTGTATGGGAGCCCCCCTAAGGAGTGGTCGGAGAGAATAGGTGTCCAAGGCAAAAATGTTCCTTTTGCAAAAATAATGGGGGTCAGTCCTACCTATGAACCCTTTCCGGCACTCTCTTAAAAGTCATATGCTCAGGTGTATGGAATAAATATACAAAAACCATAATATTTGTAAGGAAGCCCCCCTAAGGAATGATCGGAGGGAATAGGTGTCAAACGCAAAAATGTTCCTTTTGCAAAAGTAATGGGGGTCGGTCATACATATTAACCCTCTCCGGCACTCTTTTAAATGTCATATGCTCAGGTGTATGGAATAAATATTTTGCTAAATAGTTTTTAAAAAAGATGTCATCAAAAGCGAATTGACTAATTCTATGTCTTGTGTTACGACATAGTCGAAACTACTGTATCTTTTTTGTTATTGAACCTTTATGAAAACCTCGTCTGAATATAGTGGTTTATGTTATTGAAAGATATTGTTTATTTGGTTTTATTAAAAAATAAAAAAAAATTATAATAAAAGAGCAATTTCGTTATTATGAAAAAAAAAAAAAAATATGAAGATGGAATGATAAGAGACTCTTTGCTAGTACTCGTATCACTCTTAGTGATGCCATGTCTACACAGAGAGTTTAGTTTGAGTTTCCAGTACAAAGTTGACTTTTGCCACTGAACGCAAAATAAACTCTTGAGTTCTCCGGTACAATTTTGCAGGATGAAACTCAACTAAACTCAACTTTGTTTCTGTGTTTATCAAAACTCAATTTGAGAAATCCCTAAAAGTATGCTAATGGTCTTATAAAAAGGCACGTTCAGATACGACTTGTACAATTTTGTGGTGAGAAATATCAAAAACAGCTGTTCTAAAGTTGTGCAATTAACTATTTGCAAAAATGAAAAAAAAGCGAAGAAAAGAAGTTGGGAAAGTGTAGAAGATGAGGTTTTCATATTAGTAGGGGCCGATAAAAATTTCAAATTACGCAGCGCAAGGGAGAACACGCATGTGCTCGGAGAAATAGCTGCAGCTTTGTCCTCAAGTGGAATTAATGTCACGGTGGTGGATGTGCCGAAAAAATATGATAACACAAAAGCAAACAAAGAAATGTCACACTAAACACGACTCTGCCGACGCACCTCTGTGTGAACAGCTATGGTTAACTTAGAACTAAACTAAAACTAAACTCTCTGTGCAGACATGGCATAAGAGATCTTACAAATTTAAGAGCATACTTTTTGGCAGTGTTATAAAACGTGCGAAAGTCGTGTTGCATACATGCCTTGTATATTGTCATTATCTTTCACTATTTCATTTTGTATATTTTTATGTACTTGAAAGGTGATTTATTTATAGAGTTCAACAATAATTTCTATTTACATTTCTGTTTAACTTTCGCGCGAAGTGTTCGGTTTCAAGTCATGCCTAAAAGTATACTATATAAAATAAACGACAAACAAGAAACTATCAGCACTGATTTCTTCCATACAAAAACCGATAGCTCCTCGTGTCGTGCTTATCGTCAGTGCGCCTTTTCGTAATACAGAATGAAGGAGAGAGTCTTACGACTGAAAAAATACTATTGAATATGGAAATGCAACAACAATGAAAAAACGTTGCATGAAATTTTAACTGGGTGACTATGGACGCTACGGTAAATTTCATGGAACGACGGATGGAAGCTAAGGTCACATGATAAAAATCTAACAAAAATTAATGGCGTCATGAGCTCTTTCAGACAACCGTTTAAAATAACCTAAGTGCACCATCATTGCATGGATATATTGCATGACGCTAAGGTAAATGAAAATGTACCACACAAAAGCCAAGAGAAAAAAATAAAACAAAAATAAAATTAAAATTAGGACAAGTAAATATAAGGACAAGAATTTGGATATGGATGAGGACAAAGATTAGAAAAAGAACAAGGGTAAGGATTTGGACAAAGATTAGGACCAAAAATAACATAAGGAGTAGAACAAAGATTCGTACATAGATTAAATCATTGAATTGGAAAAGGATAAGGACGAGGATTCAGACCAGGATTGGGAAAAGAACTAGGACAAGGATTATGATAAGGAATAGAACAAGGATTTGGACATGCTATGAACATGATTTAGGACAAAGATTGGGAAAATATGTGCGACAAGAATAAGGCAAGGGATTTGAAAACAACAATTTTAACAATGATAAGGACAATTATTAGAAACTAGCTGACCCGGCAAACGTTGTTTTGCCCAAACTTAATATTCGATGTTTCTACTTTTTCAGTAGATAACGATGTAGTTTGAAAGACAAACACAATTACCAAATTATAGTCTATTATGATCAAAACCGTTTGAATTATAGCATTTTCATATATTTGTGGGTGATAAAACATATTTTTAGTACAGTTTCCGACAGCAAGCAAACAAAATAAATTAGAATAATAATTTAAAAATTTATTTATAATACCAAATTTGAGTGTAATACCAGCAAAATCTTCTGATGTATAGAGTTTTTATTGATTTGTAGGCGGTAAAAGGGGGGTGTGGTAACCCAGTTTTAGTACAGTCGCCGACAGTGAGCATAAAAACTAAACTCCAAAATTGTAGCCTAATACGGCGAAACCATCGGAAATATAGGATTTTTATTGATTTGTGAGCGGTAAAAGGAGGTGTGGCAACCCATTTTTTGTACAGTTGCCGACAGCAATCAAACAAAATTAATTACCAAATTTAAGTATAATACCCCCAAAATCTTCCAAAATATAGAATTTTTATTGATTTGTGGGCGGTAAAAGAGAGGTGTGGCAACCCAGTTTTAGTAAAGTTTCCGGCAGTCAGCATACAAACTAAATTACCAAATTGTAGTCTAATACGACCAAAACCGGCGAAAATATAGCATTTTTATTGATTTGTGGGCGGTAAAAGAGGGTGTGGCAAAATTTTTACTTAGTGTCCTTCCTTGGGTCAATACGAATCCATCAAGCTCAATTGTAAAAATTGAACAACCCCTTCTTGAGTTATGCGCGTACACACGGACGTCAGTCATTTTTATATATAAGAGATACTAGCTGACTCGGCAAACGTTGTTTTGCCCAAACTTAATATTCGATGTTTTTATTTTTTCAATAGATGACGGTGTAGTTTTGAAAGACAAACACAATTACCAAATTTAAGTCTATTATGACCAATATATTTTTAGTACATTTTCCGACAGCAAGCAAACAAAATAAATTACCAAATTTTAGTATAATACCACCAAAATCTTCTGATATATAGAATTTTTATTGATTTGTGAGCGGTAAAAAGGGGGTGTTATCACACAGCAATCAAACATAATTAATTACCAAATTTAAGTATAATACCTTAAAAATCTTCCGATATGTAGAATTTTTATTGATTTGTGGGCGGTAAAAGGTGGGTGTGGCAACCAAGTTTTAGCACAGCTGCGACAGTGAGCATACAAACTAAATTACCAAATTGCAGTCTAATAAGACCAAAACCGGCGGAAATATAGCATTTTTATTGATCTGTGGGCGGTAAAAGAGGGTGTGGCAATTTTTCTGCATAGTGTCCTTCCTTGGGCCAATACGAATCCATCAAGCTCAAAATTGTAAAAATTAAACGACCCGTTCTCGAGTTATGCGCGTACACACGGACGTCAGTCTTTTTTATATATAAGATAATAATATACAATAGATAGGTTTTTAAATTCAACTCGGAGTGCAAATTTTAATAATTTAATAAAAATAATAAATATTTAATATATTTACAAATATTACATATCTATAAATATGTTTTTGTATTTCCATCAATTTAGAACCGTTTCCGAACTTCATCTTAATTTTTTGAATTGCCCTTATTAATCGAATGTTGGAAGGTACTCGTAGCTCCCAAATAACGACTGAATTTTAATATAAACCCGTAATTTCAAAATCATGGATACTTCACTTAATAGTGTTTATGTTAAGCTACAGTAAAAATGTCAAGTCAAGCGGATGTAAAATGTTTTCGAGAACAAACGCGTTATGCATAAATATGTTAAAAATATCTACACTGAACCAAATATTGTTCTTAAAATCAAAGAATCTCGTTCATAAAGCGAAATTCATTGATTTTTAAGAACTATTGATTGCCTCAAAGAACGAATTCTTTGGCTCAATGAATCGTTGTTCTTAATTTTAAGGAACAGTTCATTGTTCATGTTCATTAAAATTTTGTTCCAGTTCTTGTGTTGTAATATCTATGAAACCATAAGAGAATTTTATCTCAATAAGAAACTGATTTTTTAAAATATATCTTGATATTGTTTTAAAATTTCTAAGGACAGACTAACTTATTGTAACAGTTGTATGTGTCATTAATTAATCATTTTTCTTCATAACCTATCAAAGATTCATTGAACCAAGGAACTCGTACTTTGGACCAATTTTAATGTATAATACATTGGGACAAAGAACTTTTTCTTTGTTATTAAGTACGTTTTTGGTTCTGTGTAAGCACTAATCTTGGGAAAGCTGCAGCCGTTAAAATTGTTTGTTGCTTAGCGGAAATGGAAATTTTTTGTAAGGGTTAAAAAATTTGTTGAACTCAATATTTTTTGAGCCAATATTTGACCAAAAGCCACTTAACCTCTCTGGCATTGTCACAATTAGTGAGCAAGAAAAAATATAGAACTGAACGCATTTTCGGTGCCTTCAGATTATTTTCGCAAAATTTAAAGTTCCAAACAACTGAGGTGTTCAAATATGTACAAAAAGAGGAGATAGATGTATCGTGCACACACCCGCAGGTTTCGATGTGACAACGTATTTTAATCCTTGTCCTTATAATTGTCCCTATCTTTTCCCCTCATCCCAGCTTTTCATAAGTCTTATCCTTACATATTTTCGAATACATATCCTGCTCATTGTTCAAATTCTTGTTTTAATCCATGTCAAAATTCTTGACTTTATCCTTGTTCGAATTGGTGTTCTTAATTTTGTCCCAATTTTTTCACTAATCTTTGTCCTTTATCTTGCCTTAAGTATTTCCAAGCTTTTTTCCCAATTCTTGTCGCAATCCTTGCCCTAATCCTTCTTCTAATCCTTGTCAAAGTCCATATTCTAGTCTTTGTCCAAATCTTCTCATACTCCTTTTCTTCTTGGTGCTATCTTTGCCAAAATCTTCGTATTAATTCGTTTTCTAATCCTTGTCCTAGTCCCTGTTCAAATCCTTGTCCAAATTCTTGTGCTTACACGTTTCCTATTCTTGTTTTTTTCTTTATTTATTTATTTTTTTTATTATTATTTTAAGTTATGTTTTTTATTTTTATCTTATATCTTATATTTTTTCTGCTTTTTGTGGTAAATTTATATTAACTTTAGCGCCATGTAAGAAATAATGTAGAAACATGCATTCGCTCGTTTTCATGTTTTGTTATTCTCTTGTTACGAGGGATACTATTTATATTTCGGGAACTGGCAACACTAATGTCAATAGCTAAAATCTGGCATCACCATAATAAAGTTTGACATTTGTCAGCATAAATGTACTCACAACCATGGTTAAATAAATAAGGTTGTCGCATGGGTGAGAGCGAGTTCCCATAAATGTCAAATCGAAGTTGACAACTCATACAAAATTTGAAAGGAAAAATTGGGTACTGAGACGAGAGTATGATCAGTAGAGTGGCCCTTAATTTTTTTTTTTAGAAATTGAACATGTGCGGTGCTCTCGTTTATTTCTTATCATATCAAAAGTATATTGTGAAAATTTCAAGAAAAAATATTAATATTTAGACGTGCCGCAAAGCGAAACTTCATTCAAAATATGCCTTTATATTAGAAAAAACTGATTTTTTTCCAACAATAAATAAAATTAAGACAATTTAATGTTCTTTTCTAGTCTACTCAACATAATATCGTATTTAACATAACATTATCTCACAAACGATCTATCATCTGTTGAAATTGGCTACAAAGTGAGAAAACTACAACTATTTTGTCGAGCGAAAAAAAAAATTTAATTTTTTTCGAAAATTATTTTAACTAACGTTCAACAATTATGTTTTACCGATCAACTTATTACATTTAAAACAAAAAATATATGTAATTGAATCTATTAAAAGTGAAAACACTGGTTACCTTCTAACATATATGTCCTTCAAGTATTATTTTTTAAAATAAAAACAGTGAAATTATCTTTGAATTCAAGTGCAAGTCTTACTATAGAAGAATGCAAATTAATTAAACACTTGTACTTTCTGTGTTTTTAAAAAAGTTTATTATTTTTTATTCACTTCACTTAAACACTCTATGAACTCAAGTGGCTGAGCTGGACTAAAAACCTATCTGTAAAAATCAGTTATTCTCTTATTTAAAGGCTTTTAATATAAACAAAAGTGAGGATGGCTTGATCGCTTTATTATAAACAAAAGTATTTCATTACAAGTTTATTATTTTTTATTCACTTCACTTAAACACCCTAGGAACTCAAGTGGCTGAGCTGGACTAAAAACCTATCTGTAAAAATCAGTTATTCTCTTATTTAAAGGCTTTTAATATAAAAAAAAGTGAGGATGGCTTGATTGCTTTATTATAAACAAAAGTATTTCATGACAAGATGAAATATTGCATCAGCCAGAATATTTGCTGACATAACAAATTTTAAGCTTAAAAAAAGAATCTTAAGACAAAACCATTCTTGAATCTTTAAGATACAATTTCGTTTACATTTACAATTTACTTATTGAATAAAAGGTGATCTTAACTTGCATAGATTTTTGGAAAAAGGCAAGCATACCTGCGAGTTCCCCCATCGATGTGTTCAAAAGTTGTTAGATTTGCACAAATGTTCGAAAAATTTACAAAGAAGTCAGAAATGCACAACAGAAAAAACTTTATTCTGCGATGAATTGGACAATCTATTTGATATTTCACACAGGGACGTTCTGCACCTAATCCGAATAGAGGAAGACAGCCAGTTCTTACTACTCCAGAGAGAAAATGGAAGACCCGGTTGCATGATTGACGTTGATGACGTCTGATGGCAGAAGCTGAAACGTAATCGGGAAAAAAAAGAAAAACATAGGAAGCGCAAACTCGAGGAGAAGAAGCGGGAAAGAAGTATGATTTGTATAATAATTAAAAATTGGTTTAGCTTCGTTATTTGTGATCTTACGAGTATTATAATGTAGAAAGAGCACAGGCAAAATATCATATGAATTACAGTTTCCATGAGTATTAGTACTACCCAGATAGACAAATGTACCTTTTCTCCTCCTTTTGTGTTGTTCGACGAAACAACAGAAATTAAAGTTGACATGGCTAAAAAAATCCAGGAAGATGACCAGTTTGAAAGTGATAGCAGAAAGAAAGTATTTTTATCCAAAGAAGATATACAAACACTTATTAATAAAAATATCTCTAAGACACTGGTATCTGCAAAAGACGTTATAATGGAAAACTCATCATGAAACCCAGCTTAGAATGCATCGACAGTATAATCAAAGAAGAGGCGTCAACTTAACTGTTCCTCTTATAAAAAAGGACGATTTTCTAAGCAATTCTGTGGTAATACTCAGAAACCCATGAATAACGAGCATTTACAGAAAAGTATAGTTTGTCTTAAATGTACAAATTAATAGTTTAATAACAATATCCACATTGCTTATAAATAATTTAATTTTTCTTTTTATTAAAAGAAATTTATTCTTCATGAACGATATTTTGTATTAAACTTTCTTTTTTTCAATAAAATAATTATGTTTTTTGTATTAGTGTCTCTAAGTCACACCGTGACAGTTTACGTTCTTCAAATAGCGTGACATGATTAGGGTTAATAGCCTCCTAACTAAAAACACTAACTAACGGGATTATCTCCTAAAAGTATATATGTATTTCTGATTGTTTGATTGAGAATTTAAAGATTTTACTTTTTTTAATGTAGATTATTCGGGACTATCGTAAGAAATATCCAGGATGCAGTCGTGAAATTTTATTTCGGCCCTACGAGCAATAACTAAAGTAAAAACAATTATGAATAATAAACGGTGTTAAATTTAAATAAACAAAAAAAAAAAAATAAAAAAAAACAAATCTATTGATTAAGATTTTATTTTTTGTTGTTATTGTTGTGTTAGGAACGTACAAACTTTATACAATTTATATTTGGAAACATAAACTTTTTCAAAATAATTAATTTTACATATGTATTTTCGAAAAAAGTATTTTTTTAAAAAAGTTTTTTTGCTCCACAAAAAATTTGGAGTTTCCGCATTTTTTTCCCGATTCCGACACATAATATCTCCTTGGAAAGAAATGTTTATACTCATACGCCAATAAAAGATTGGAAAAAAAATTATTACATTAATTTCATTTGTTTTCGGAAAAAAAATATTTCTTAAAAACAATAAAAATGTTGTAATTTTCGTATTAGTCAACCGTTTTCGACGAATGATAGCACGTTGGAAAAGTAAATTATATGCCTAATGCGATATTATGTTTCGTTGATTAAAAAATCACACAAAATTGTCTTAATTTTAATTATTGTTAAAAAAAAAACAATTTTTTCCTATATGAATGTGTATTTCGAATGAAGTTTCGTTTTGCGGCACGTCTAAATATTAATATTTTTTCCTGAAATTTTCAGAATATAATTTTGGCATGATAAGAAACAAACGAGGGCACCGCACATATTCAATTTATAAAAAAAAAAAATTGCGCATACAGTTAAGGGCCACCCTAATGATCAGCCCTGAGACAACCTTGTTTATTCAACCATGCTCACAACGTTATAATGTACAAGTACTATTTGTTTTGTTTACAGTGAGGTAAGAAAATCAATTTGTTCAAAAAATGGAAATTTCAAGATATATATATCTTTTACAACTTTCGACGTGGATTATCTAAACAAGAATGTGTGGATGAACTCAGTTCTTTGTATAACGATAAAATCATCAAAACCACAGTATATCGCTGGTATAATGAATCGTGGTCATAGTTAGGTCGCCGACGAATTCCGTGAATGTCGTCCAAAATCGCTTGTTGTGCCACAAAACATCGATGCAGTACGAACATTAGTTCGTCATGTGACATATCGTGAGATAGAGGTATTCTTGCCAGTGGCGTTCCTAGGCTTGGTGACACCCGGGGCGGATACTCATGGTGTCACCCCTATAAAAAATTTCTAAATGCAAAAAGAAACCAATTCGATGAGATTAAGTGTTTTTATTACTATCTTTATCTTCTCCGAAAAAAAAAACAAACAACATATGACAAACAATCAGAATTTGTAAAAACCAGAACAAAAATATAACATTTTCAGGTGTCTACATTAGGGCGGGTCAAATTTTTTATCGATCAAGCGTATAGCAGAAACGTAATCTATGATGAATTCTGAGAAAACTTCCCCAAGAAACCATAGGTCTAAAATCAATCCCAATATCGCGCATATTGAGGTCAAAATTTGTGTATGGATTTCATAGTTTTATATAACTAGTAAGAAATGATCTTCGACTGGGCCGAAGTTAAAATACCCCCACGTCCGAACCGAAGTATATTCAAAGTCTTAAGTCGTCAATAAAATGTTTATTTGTATAAAACATTTTTGTTATACCTACATAGTTTTAACAGAAAATATTCGCTTTCATTTTTTATAAAATCACTTTGTATGGGGGGTGGGTGTGGTTTTCACTCGATTTGGTTGAATTTTATACACAAAGTGCATGTTGTATATCAAAGTTAATAAGCAAAATTTCAAGTCCATATATTATTTTTTGTGGAATTTAAAGAGATTTTACCTTTTTGATGAAGTCACTTTGTATGGGAGGTAGGCGTGGTTTTTATCCGATTTGGTTGAATTTCATACTTAGAGTGCACTTTAAATATCGGAGCTCATATGCAAAATTTCAAGTCCATATATTAATTTTTGTGGAATTCTAAGAGATTTTACCGTTTTGATAAAGGTACTTTGTATGGGAGGTAGGCGTGGTTTTCATCCGATTTGGCTCATTTTCGAACTTGACCTTAGTTTTTTAGATAAAAGCTTAAATATTGAATTTCGTGATGATAGCTTGAAAATTACGGCTGTAATCGTGACGACAGACGGACAGACGGACAGACGGACAGACGGACAGACGGACAGACAGACGGACATGGCTAAATCAACTCGGGTGGTGATGCTGATCAATAATATATATATTTTTCTATACCTACCACGCCTCCTTATGGGCGTTACAAACGGAGTGACAAAATTAATATACCCCCATTTACGTTTTTTAAACGTGGGGGTATAAAAATACTGTAGAATAGTCCAAAAATGGCAGCGTATATCATTGATTTTGGGCTTGTTGAAAAGGAAATTTTGCCAGCTCTCCCAATCTGAATTTATTTGAAAAATATTTTGGCTTTTAAACCAAATTTTGCCAGCCTGATATTTAAAAATTGTCAAAAATGTAAAAATCATCGTAGAAACGTTTTGATAATTTTTAATTTTACATTTGAATTCTTCATTTTTACTATTTTATTACATTCTTCATATTTTAGTATTTAAAAAGTAAACAAAACTGGAAGTAATAACCCCAGCTATACGAGTTCTTTTGTATACAAAAAATTTATCTCTTGACGATTTGGTTGGAATTTGTTGCGATGGAGAAGTAAGCAATACTGGTACCGTAATGGCATTCTACGAAGGTTCAAAATTGCCCTAGAAAAATCATTTTAATGAACTACCTTTTCGCCACTTGTTTGGTGCATTGGAAAAGTCGACTACAAGCGGACCTAGAACTGCTAGCGGGGATTTTACAAAATTAATTGAAACCTGTGAACTACCTGTTTTATACTAATTTAAAAATAATTGGACTTTATTTTAAGTCAACCCACTTTTTGTTATAGATTGTATATGATTTTCAACCCGTTTTGTTTGGAAATATGCCTCTACCGTTAAATACTAAAGACGAACACGGTCTTTCTACAGATGTGAAGTATCTGTATCGACTAACAAGGGCGTAGGCAGGATGAAAATTAGGGGGGACAAGACCTTATAAATTTCTTTTTACCATATCTTTCATATCTTTATCGTATCTTTTTACCACATCTACACTGAAAAAAAAATGTTTTAAAATTGACGACAATTGTTATTAATTTGACGATATTTGTGTTTAAAAAATAGCTTGCAACAAATTTCGTCAAAGTAAGAGCAAATGTATTTAAAAATTTTGAAAAACATATGAAAAAAAAGTCAAATTAACAACAAATTTTGTGAACACATTGTGTTTAATTTTAAGCTAACTTTTTTTTTTCAGTGTAGCTTCAAAGAAAAAGGAAAAACCACATATTAAAAAGGAATTACATATAGAAACTACTTTCAAAGCCATCGATTAAACAGAAAATTTCATGCAACTGCCCCCCTTCCCCCCATGGCTACGCCCTTATCGACTAGCCAAAGCCGTGGCTGAAGGTTTCTGTCCCGCAGATTTAGCCAGCATGAAACCCGGGCAAATAGTTCATTCTCGTTGGCTGACCAAAGCTAGTAGACTATTGCGACTATACGTAACTACAAATTTGCCATCAACAAACTTAAAAACTCTAGCAAACTATATTATGAAAGTTTATGTACCAATGTACTTTAATGTAAAGTATTATAGTTCTGTTGTCTACGGCAGTGCACTGTTAGCAAAATTTATACGGTCAACGCAATATTTGCCACCAAACCTTAGGGATATTGTAAACGCTGCAGTTCAAAATAATGTCTATTTCGGTCATCCAGAGAATGTTTTATTGGCAATGCTCTTTGATGATAGAAAACCGGTTCGCGAAAGAGCAATCAAGAATAGCAATTTTGTATTATCGAGATAAGCTTTATGATCCAACAGTATTAAGGACTTTTAAAAAGCATAGCATTAATTTTGATTGCTCAGACTATGTTGATTTGATTCAACATATGAATCAAATTAAATTTTGAATTAATGAATTTAATCCGAGCCTCCATTCACCGCAAACATTCCATACGAGCACATGCTAAGTTATCTAGAGTTTGAAGATCCGCCGCTGCCAGACCCACATATTCCATCAGGGAACTGAGCGATTTGTTCAGTTACTTTCAAGTGATTCGCGACGTGTAATTGAAAAAAATCGAGACGTTGTTATGGCAGTAGCTGCAAAAAGTCGACCTAAAATACCCCGCATTGAGAGCAAACAAGACTTATAAGTTTAAAATTACACTTTTTGCACTGATTCAATAAAAGATTTTTTGTAAATTTAAATCGTTTTATTTTTGACAATATTAAAATATTAGATTGGCAATATTTGGTTTAAAAGAAAAATATTTTTAAAATGAATTCAGATTCGGGAGCTGGCAAAATTTCCTTTTCAACAAGTCCAAAATCAATGATATACGCTGCCATTTTTGGACTATTCGTCGGAATTTCTATTTAAACTATACAGTTGATTTTTAATTCATATACAAGTTTTGACCTCGATATGCGCGATATTGGGATTGATTTTAGACCTATGGTTTCTTGGGGAAATTTTCTAAGAATTCATCATAGATTACATTTCTGCTATACGCATTTTTGGTTTTTTCCCATCCGAACAAATTGACCCACCCTAGTAAAAAGAAAACTTTCACAAAAAAATTACACAAATTAAACAAAAAAATTACATTTTCAGGTACATATTTGGATATGTAGGTATAAGGTTAAACAAAGAAATCTTATTGATATCGTTGTCTTAAAAACTAACTTTTCTTACTTTAAGAGCTGCAAAATTTGAAATAACCTCATCGAAATCAATATTACTTGCAAGCTCGTTTTCAATGGATAAAATAGCAAGATCGGAAAGCCTTGCCTGTCCCATGGAAGACCTTAAATAAGTCTTAATTAATTTTAGCTTTGAAAAACTCCTTTCGCATGAAGCTACTGATACAAAAATTGTTAGAAATAATTTCAATGCGACAAATTTTTTAACGTAATGTATTTGTACCTTTTTCTTTCTGTTTAAGAAATTAAAAAAAATATCGAAATGGTGTCACCCCTAAAATGGTGGTACCCAGGGCGGCGGATTTGAATCCAAATAATTTTTCTGTACGGCCGCTACCTCTCTGCAGACAATGGCAAACCTCAGAGAGTAATCAAAATGCCATGTAAAGCTTCTTGAGAACAAGAATATTCCGTTCATCGCCGTTCGGACTCGGCGTTAAACCTGTAGGTCCGGTTCTCGGTCAATTGTGTACAAACTTTAATAACACGCACAACACAATTGATCATAAGAAGCTAGGTCAAAGTCCTTTCAAGGGCTGAAATGGCCAGTTATTTATTTTTATTTTTTATTTAAAACGTCGAATTGATGACTCATCCTCCCTACAGTCCTGATTTGGCACCCAATGACTTCTTTTTGTTCCCGAATATCAAAGGTAAACTGCGTGATCAACGATTTACGAGCGCTGCAGAAGCAGTTGAAGCGTTCACAAACCATGTTTTGGAGGTGTCTGAAGAGGAATGGAAAAACTGCTATGAGTAATGGTTTGAACCAATACAAAAGTGTAATAATCATCAAGGGGAATATTTTAAAAAACATGTTTTTCATTTAAAAATGTTTATTATTTGCTATTCCCGAAATATAAATAGTGCCCCTCGTAACTGACTTCATGGCATAGCGGAATTTGCTTCAGTCGTTAAATCAATGTTTTTTTTTTTTTTGCATTATAAAACTCATGCATGAGGTAACCGGTGACTCCAAAATTGAAATCAGCAAATTCAGGGAAATTAATAAATAAATTAAACCTTTACGAGGGTTACTACATATATTTCGGGAATAAATATAAAGATCAGATTTTTTTTCATGAAAATAGCTTTATTTTTTTCGAAACATTCGCTTTTACAATTTTGCATGTGTTCGAACCATTTATCCTATTCCGCTTGAGATATCTCCAAAACACAGTTTTTTAACGTATTCTTCTGACGTCGAAAATCGTTGTCCACGCAGTTTGTCCTTGATGTGCGGGAAGAAAAAGAAGTCATTGGGTGTTAATTCAAGACTGTACGGCGGATGACCCATTAAGGGAGGAAATATACCCAGAATTTTTTTTTTCAAAAAATTTTCTTAAAGCTTTAGGTCTCAAGAAATGTGGTGAAAATTTCAAGTCGATATCTCAAAAAATAGCAAAGTTATAGCCTAGTGAGCGAACCGCCTTCTAGAGCGAAACCATGTTTTCAAAGTCGGTGACCAAGATTTCTCGAAGCTCAGTGAACCGATCGTTTTGATTTTTTTGCAGGCTTATTTTATTCATAATAATCTCGTACTTGTTGTAGGCTTTTTTTTCGTAGCTTCGTTCATTTTTTATAGGCAAAATAATGACGAAGTTTTGGTCGAAAATCGTTAATTTACGTTCGGAAATCCGCCATTTTGTGAAAAATCAATATTTTTAAAATCGGCTATGACAAGTACGAGTATTAAGTATCTAGTTTAATAATATTTTCATTTTTTTGTTTCAGTCGAATTTAGGAGCAGCAATCTTGGTCACCGCATTTTCAGAGCGCTCTACAAAAAATGCTGTATCTACCTTAATATTAATTTTTTTTTTAATTTTTTAAAAATATCCCTTAGGTTTCCTTAAAAAAATGCACAAAGATAACCTTTTTCTTCGGCCGCTGGGTATATTTCCCCCCCTTAATTCGATGTTTTGAGTGCTCAAACACTCCTTTATTTTAGCTGCTTCGGTGCTTGTTTGTTTTCCTTATTTCGCGGAACACTTCTGTCCAGTGTTCCCAGACTAGGGGATTTTCCCCTAGATTTAGGGGTTTTTTTCGGTTTAGTAGAAAATTTAGAGGTCAAAAATCTTTAGGGGATTTTAATTTTCTATTAGTGTTTTTTGAGAATTTTTAGTGGTTTCTAAAAGAAGTGACAACATCAACTATGAACTGTATTTTTTGCATTTGATGCACCCTTTTGTGTTTTATTTTTCATATTGTGTTAGCTCTTACAAGGTTTATTTTGTCAAAGTGAGTCAAAACAATTGCGTACCATCGAAACAATGCTGCTGATTGTTTGTCGAATGAGCGAAATAGCACCAGAATATGTGTGAAACGTTAGGCTGTTTTAAATTCTGACGACGAGAAAGCATATATTTAAATTTGTTTTTTTTTTTATTTTTTAATGACTTAAATACCATTGAATTTATAACAAACAAAAAAAAAATGTTAAAAAATAAAAATTAGAAAAAACGTGGAAGTATGTCTCTAAATTTGTTAAGCAGTTTTTATTTTACTAAAAATTAGTAGAAAAAATCTAAATAGTTCAACCTAATTACAATCGAAGAATTCTACTTTCATAAAATATAGTATATCTGCCTTATGTTTCTTAAAAAAAGGGCTGCGCAAAGTTGCGCATAAGATAAAACATTCCATTTAAAAAAAAGCTTAAAAAACAAGTTTTCCTCAAAACGCACTTATTTTCAAGACAAATTCTGTTATAGAACTAAAAGATGTTTGTGAAAGATGTGTTTGTGTTAATTAACAAAAGTACTTAAAATTAGTAAGATATATTTTTGTTTTCTCCCGCCTTTTGCCATGTTTCCGTCTGTCCGAATGTCTGTCTGTCTGTCTGTTATGGCGATTATAGCTCTTATATTGAAGCGATCTTAATGAAATTCAAAATATGTAATTTCTTTATTACTTGAGTTTGTGTTTTTAGGTTCATCAATGAATTACTATGTACAAAAAAACTAATGAGCTTTTTTTAGTCCAAAAATTTATTTTGATATTGTAACGGTCGACTACTGCTTAGTGTAGCTCCAGCACAACTTTATTTCGAAGATGCTATAATTCTTGTTATATTTAAAATATTCTTAATTTTATACAAGATATATTGTATTGAGTTCTTTTACTTTTGAGTTTACTTTATATACAAAGAAGAAGAAATCCAAAGTTAAGAGCATCACTTGTCCCTAGGCATAAGTGGACGCACAAAGCTTTGGATTTCATTAAAATTCTTTAAATTATTAAGTTTAAATAAAGTTTTGTTTTACATATAACTCTCGTTGTTTTACTCAGCTGCATCACCAACATTACGTTAAGCTTTACAATATTGTATTTATTTACATCAATTAAACAAAGTATTCAATAAATTTAACAAACTCAAAAAAATTTTAGGGGTTTTTTTTTATTTTTAGGGGAAAATTCAGCAATTTTTTCAGATTTAGGGGAAAGAAGCTCAACCTATCTGGCAACACTGCTTCTGTCAAACAAATGGTATTGTACCTACCATTCCGAATTGACCGTTTTATGTGTCTCAAGTGGAACCGTGGCCACATGACCAGTTTTAATGAAGAAACAGGCGACCATTTGCTTCGCAGTGATCCGAGCTACACTAAGGAAAATAATAAAAATTAACATTATCCACGCCCGTGTATAAATTTTGTTTAAATATATACGTGGATAAATCAAATATTTTCTTTACAACTCGTTTTTTTCCGTATTTAAATTTTATCTATGCACTAAGAGAAAAATATTAATTTCATCCAAAAAGCGAGTCATTTTTGCACCAATAACGCATTTGCATAAATCGACTACGTAAACTCTCGTAAAATTACTACAGTACACTCTCACAAATTAGAACTCTCACAAATTCGAACTTTCCAGAATTAGAACCTGCCATATCAATATTGAACGCTCTGAATTTAGAACCACAGGTAACGTTACTTTATTTATAAAATTCATAAGTGATTTTTGCTCATTGATATAAATATAAAAATGGGAATGGGAAAATATTAATAAATAAAAATTGTTTTGTTTTAACATACATTTTTTAAACAGTTTCATTATTATTTTCGAAATTTCTGTGAGAAAAAAAGTCCAGAAATTAGAGCATTTCAGAAATTAGAACCACCCGTGGAATAAATTGGTTCTTATTTGTGAGAGTCTACTGTATTTGAAAATAAAACTATCGCATTTAAAGAAAATTTATATAAAAATATTGAAATTAAAAAACGATATATTTAAATCAGTGATGGGCAAGCTAACATATAAACATGCATACTTGTGTGTGTGCCCGAGAGAGCGTGACAGCTCTGCTTGAATTTACACTGTGAAGAAAAAAAAACACATAAAAACAATATAATAACTGAACTGCAGATTCTCATGCTACCCAGATCTTGTGAGCTTCAAAAAATATGAGTAATTTTTATGTGTGCTTTATGATACTTCACAAAAAGGACTCATATAAAGGATTCATTAAATAGTAATTTTTATGCGTGTTTTATGTCAGGGTCGGAACTTTAAAAAAAATAAAAAAAAGAATGGCAAGAATAATGTGTAACGGAAAGAATTTGCAGTGCAAATATAATGGCATGTTTTTATCGAATTCGATGATGTCATTTATATTTATTTCGAACTCTTAATTTGTAATACGTATAATAAGCCAATGAAACAGCATACGACGCTTTTGCAAATTCTGATTTATATCTACTGATTTATTGAACTTCATATTTTTTTTTGTAATGATTGCAATTGTACGGAACTTCGTTAACCGTATATTTTAAAACATATTCAACTTGTAATTCCAGAAGCTTAAGATCTTTCTTCATCTGAAAATAAGTACAATTTCCATGACAAACGGAGTAGTGTTTTTCCAAATACATAATTACGACAAGTAATTTGTTCGCAAATTAAGCATTGCGCTTTATCATTTATATTTTCTATGAAAAAGTAATTGAATTGCCATTGTTCGTAAACATTTTTTTTTTGTGTACCTGAAACAGTTTCATGAAAAGTAGCGCAGCAAAGTCCTACCTTCATGAATGCTGAACGTCAACTGACATGCTTTGTGCTGAGAGAATTTACCTTACTGTGTGGCCGAATGCCATTGTTCGTACGTTGCACGAAGTTGCTTATAGCGTAGGTGTGATGGCATTGCGTCGGCAGCGAAAAGCAGCCTATTCACGCGTGAATAGGAAATTCGAAATTGCCCGACACTGATTTAAATTCAATATGTTATTAATGGTTTTATAGTTCTCGTTTGGTTTTTGTAATGATTATTATATAGCCTAGATGTTTAGCCAAGATGCTTTGTGAGTGCGGTGGGTGAGGGTTTGTTTAGAACAGAGCTCCGCTAACCCATGCTATAATTAGACAACTGACTATTTTTTCACGAGCTGCGTCCATCAAATGCCATTTGCCTGTATATTTTATTTTCTTTTTTACTTTTTTCGTTCCCTAATTTATACTATTTTTGACAGTTGGTGCAATATATGGCACCAAATGTCAAAAATAGTTTAAATTAGTGAAGGAAAAAGTAGACAATCGGTCCAAGACACTTGTTAGAAAATATCCGGTTGTCACTGTTACCTTACATAAATGTATCATGCGACCACCCATCGCACTCACAAAGAATCTTGGCTAAACATTTAGGCTATATAATTTTCGTACCAAAAACCAAACGAGAACTATAAGAAACCGAAAGCAAGAATCTTAATTCTAAAAACTTCATTAGTAACTGCAGGAACAAAGTGCGATGTTGTTGCTGCTTGTCGGCTTTTTCAGCTGTATGGAATAGGTGTGTAGGTGTGTGGTATAAATAAAATTTAAATACGGAAAAAAACCAGTTGTGAGGAAAATATTTGATTTATCCACGTAAATATTTAAATAAAATTTATACACAAGCGTGAATAATGTGAATATGCGTTCTTTCCCTTAGTGTACCACACAGTGAAGCTTCTGACCTATTCCAAACAGCTGAAATAGCCGACAAGCAGCAACAATATCGCACTCTGTTCCTGCAGTTTATCAGTAAAGTTTTGAGAATTAAGATTCTTACTTGTCGCTGAATACTCCCGGTTTGTTATAGTTCTCGTTTGGTTTTTGTAATGAAAATTATATAGCCTAGATCTGAGTTCCGCACATATCCCCACAAAATTTTACTTATCGCACTCACGAAACATCTTGACTAAACATCTAGGCTATATAATTTTCAATAAAAAAACCAAACGAGAACTATAACAAGCCATTCATAACATATTTAATTTAAATATGTTGTTTTTTTATTTCAATATTTTTATTTACATTTTTTTTAAATGCGATAGTTTTATTTTCAAATAGTAAATACTTGAAAGATATTTAAAAAAATTCGTTCATAATTTTAATATATTTTTTATTAATTCTGTTAAAATATTTAAATATTTTATTTAAATATTAATTATTTAACATAATTTAATTAAAAAAGTATTTAAATAAATTTTAAATATTTACGTACTCGATTTATGCAAATGCGTTATTGGTTCAAAAATCACTCCGTTCTTGGATAAATTAAAAACGTTTTTGGATAAATTTAATATTTTTCCCTTAGCGCATTAATCTACTTTTAAGTTGATCTTTCAAAAAATTAACACCAAGAAAGCTACTCAATGTTAAGGTACTCATGCTGTTAACATATACTTTGTTCTACTTAATGGTAAATAAATGAAATTGTTAGCGTTTCTACTGCTTCTACGATTAGTGTTCAAATTTATACGAGATAGAAGTTCTGAAGAATTGAATACATTGGTCATGAGCTGGTGTAAATAGACGATACCAGCAGACTTCCTTCGCTCACTGAATGATTGCATTTTTAATAGTCTCAAACGATCCTCATAAGCACGAAGGTTTCCAATGTCAAATCCACTTAAGCCTCTTAGAGAAACCCGAACAAATAGTTTTTGGATTCTTTCAATTCGATCAACATTCCCATTGTAACTTGGGGTCCAAACCCACTAAGTAATGAATAATACAAGGTTGGAGTTGTGTTCAGCGATGCACTTTTGTTGAGATAATTCACGTCGAAAGTTTTAAAAAATAGTCGTAAGAAAATGCTCAGGTCTTTATTCCATTTTACACAATTTTAAAAGAACTGAAATAACACAATAAGCGCACGTACATCAAAACGTTGTGTGTACGTAGAAGATAAATAATGTCAAACTTTCCAATGGAAACGTCAGTTTGACTGGAATGACATTAGCCGTTTTAGATAACACACACCCTGTTCAAATAATTGAAGACACATAATTTTGCACACACAACTATACATAACAATTCTAAAAATGGTGCTGGCAAAATCAATTCTTGCACAAAAAATAAAAATAGATTTTATTTTTTCGAAGAAATCCTTAGCTCAATATAAAACTATTAGCCTTAACTACACCGAAAAAAAACTTATGCAAAATTAACAAAAACCTAGTATAATTTATACGATGGCTTTGGCAGTTTTCAGCCTCCTACGTTTTTGGTCAAAACACTAAATTTTACTTGTTAACTTACCGATATTGATTTGGATAATAAATTAGCGAAGTATTTTGTAATTTACACATTAGCTTCGACAATTTATATGAGCGTGCTTGCTTATTCATATAACAACATAGTATTGTTCAAGTTTTCAACAAAAAACTTTGTTGAACTATCAAAGTTAAATAAATAAATATATATACATGTACGAGAAGTATCTACACTGAAAAAAAAAATGTTTTAAAACTGACGACAGTTGTTATTAATTTGACGATATTTGTGTTTAAAAAATAGCTTGCAACAAATTTCGTCAAAGTATGAGCAAATGTGTTTAAAAATTTTGAAAATCGTATGAAAAAAATAATCATTATGAATACATTTTTTGAACACATTGTGTTCAATTTTAAACTAATATATTTTTTTCAGTGTACACATCTACTTAGGGTAATTGCCTTAGGTTAAAAAAGACAGTTATGAAATGTACACATACTTGGGTAGAATTGTGCATATTGCTGTTGTACAAAATTACCCAAGCACTTAGATGGAATTTCTAAATAAAATTAACCAAAAATTTTAATTTTTTTAAGGAAAAACTATTTCATTTAATATATAGTTATAATATTTCATTTATATAAATAAACATACACTTACAAAGTTTGCAACATAGATTTGTCAATAGCTGGATATTACTGCTCTAATTTAATGCCAAAAAATGCACTCACGAAGCATTGCACCGTGGCTAAACATCTAGGCTATATCATTTTCATGACAAAAACTAAACGAGAACTATTACAAACCGGGAGCATTCAGCGATAAATTTTGCTCATACCATTTTGATAAATTGTCATAGTGTTCGGTGGTTCACCTACACTATTGGTTAAAATGTTATATACATACTTGGCTTGGGTGAATCAAACATTTTTTTATTGGCAGGGTATCAAAGTATGTGCTTTCAAAGCAATGTATTAAACAATATATAACTGTGCTGAATAACCAGAAGTTTCTAATTTCTATATAGTTTCTTTACCCAAACCGGCTTAGGTGATTTTACTATTGCTTTTTTTCACGGTGTAGAAGCCTACGCATTGTTTAAAATATAAACACAGAAGATATAACGAAAACAAGAAAAAACACCATAGGGACCAATTAAAAAAAATTTTTTTTTTGAATATGTCTTAAATGTCTAACGATTGAGGTGGGTCAAATATAGGTTAGCTTTGGTGATACGGTCTAATGCATATATTAAGTTAAACAAATGAATTTTTCCTAAAATAAATAATTTAAACTAAACAATTTAATTAAAAATAAACATAAAATACATTTCTTTCCTTGTTCAAAGTTGTTTTGACTAATTAAGGGCCAAGGGACAACCATGCCATATTCCACAGATTAAAAAACAAGCCAAGAACGCTTTAAAACCGCCATTTTGTATTTATTTTATTTGTTCCAAATGCACAACTCACCACCATTTTCTTTAGTCATAAAACCACCGAAAGAATAGCACTCGATAAGGTCTCATTTTATTGCATTTAAAAATGGTGACCTCTTAGAAACAGGCACAAGGGTGTGCCAAGCAATTAGCTCCGCCTTTACAAAATATGATTGCATGAAAAGGCAATGTATATCTTGCTCTGTTTCTCGTCAAGAATATGAATAAAACGTAGTTTTCTTCATGTTATGTTTATACTCTTTTCATGCCAGCATTCAAATCTCTCTTTACATCGCAGTTTTTCTCTTAGCCTGTATGGTGAGATTTGATGTTGCTGTGAGTAAACAGTGTTGCACTTAGCCATGGTGAAATAAACAACGGTGTTACCATCTAAATCCGAATGGAATCATTTTTATACATTTTCTCAAAAATGATGAAAACTTTTTATTAAGACTACGCTTTAATTTAGATACTTTTTTTTTAAGAAATATATCGCATTACACAATTAAATAAATTTAAATTAAAGCCAGTCAATTTAAAATTATTTGAACGCTCATTGAATTTCCTTATTTTTATATGAAACTCAATGGGGATAGAGTTTTAGTCACAAATAAAGTCAGCTTTAAGATTCAAAAACTGTGCTTTATACAATATTTATGCTATGGTGCATGAATTTTTGAGAAGACACGACAAATTTTGAGAAAATTTTTAAAAATACAAAAAATAAATTAAAAACAGGTGGGTCATTGGACACACGAGAGAAGCGAAGCATTTTCGTAATTTCATAGATTTGATAATTTAAGGGCTTTTTTCTATTAAAATAATTTTTAAATTTAAAACTTTAAAATAACAACGTAAACTAAAAAAACAAACGTTTATCTTTACACCAGTAAGATTTATTATATTTCATTATTATTTTTTTTTTTCTGTCACTTAGAAAACGCACTTGTCAACGCACTTTTGGTCAATTGTTAATTTTTCAATTGTCAATTGTTAATTGACCCGTAGTGTATTTTGTATGGAAATTTTCTATTTTTCAATGAGATAAAATGAAAAAGTGCTGTTATTTCATGAAAAATTAATTTTAATATGTTTTTTTTTTAATATGTTTTCACAAAACATTTGCAATTTACATTAGATTTATAACCGATTGATAAATCCGATTCGATTGAGCTGCATTTGATGTGCTAGGTATTGATGGATCTGCCCCATCATTATCATCGTTATCTTCCAATATATCAGGTTCTTTGTATTTGTGAAGGTAACATGATTAACATGCACGAACATAATGCAAAGGTCAAAAAAGTTTTAAGCAATGGTCGCACACAGAAGACGTTTTATTATCCTTTGTTTTGCTGTTTTCCTTTGTATACAATACGTAGATATAAGCTTCGCATCTACGTCGTGGTTTCTAATCCAGTAAAAACAGTGAATGAAACAAGAGTGAACAACATTCATTTGATATAGAAATTATTTATTTATTTTTTACCAAAACTTGTGGCATTCAAAGTGATTTTGTAAGGCGTTTATGGCTGAATTACAATACTGCGTTAGGTCGGTCGGCCTTTGACAGCTAGACTAGAAACAATGGGTTCTTATGAAGCAACACAAAATATGACTTCAAGCATTGCGTCGACCTCATCCCGTAAAAATGAATTTGAGGGGGTGACGTACGATCAACGTTATGAGTAGCGACATGCTCTACTAGCTCGTGCTTTTGACATTCCATATTAACGCTGGGTTGCATTTTCGTTGAGAAATGCTAAAATGTGGGTATTCTTGGATTCCGATGGAAAACTAAGATTTTCATAGGATTATCGTGGGAATTTATATTTGGATGCGAGTTTTTTTTTAAATTGATAACATTTTTTTAAATTAGCATGCTGCTTAAGTAGTATAATAATGATCTTGATGAATTTAGCATGATATTAATATTATTTAATTGAATATCCTATTAAAATTTATACATTTTTTAGTATATTATAAATACTATTATGAGGGTATTCATGCAAAATGGCAAACTTATATATTGGGCAATTATATATTGTAACGAGGTTGGTTGAGGACGAATACCCTTAATATTATTGTTTGAATAATATAACACACAAAGGAATGTTGTATTTTAACTTTGAAAAAATAATAGTACATGCAAATTTATTGCTGCTAGCAAGATTTGCAATTGCCCACAAAATGTCAAATGATGAAAATGAAATATAAAAGCATAATAAGAATGAAATGATAAATATAAGACTGTGCATGAATGTGTTTGAAAAAAATTTTCAACTGTGAACACTTGTGCACTTAATTTTGTTTTTGTAAAGTTGTACCCAAGTACTCACTAATTACAAGTGTGAATCACTGCGAGCATTGTACAAGGGGCGTGGCATCTCGAATCTGCAATATCGAATAACTTTGGAATTATAGGTCGCACAACATTGGAATTAGGTGTTCGCCCTCGATTTACATGTGCCGTTCAACTGGTAAAATTTTATGGGCGTTGGGCAAAGGGCGTGGCACTTTTTCGGCTGCCCAAATTGTGGGTATAACTTTCGAACTATTAGTCACACATCAATGAAACTCGGTAAGAATGTACTATTTAGTCTTGTCCTTTGACTGGAAAAATTGAGTGAGCATTGGACAAGGGGGCATGGCACCGCCCATATAAGTCAAACTTATGGTATCAAATAGTTTTGGAGTTAAATGCCGCATAATAATGAAACTCGGTATGGAGTTGTCACTTGGTAATGTCCATCTACTAGAAAACCGAGACGGGCATTGTACAAGGGGGTGTGGCTCCGCCCATACAATTACAATTTTTGATATTTGGTGATGCATTTCTACTAAAAAATTTGGACAGGCGTTGGTCAAGGGGGTGTGGCATGAATTGTACTACAGCGCCATCTAGTGTTCAATATTGGTTAAACAAGCTAGCAGCAGAACACTCAGTGCACATGAAAACCACTATATACCGATTTTCTTAAAATTTTTACCTAAGCGCCCTCTGGTGTTCAAGCGGGATAAAAATTGATTGAAATTGCCCCAAAACACGCACCGTACCAAAAAACTTGTACACACAAATTTACATGAATATTTCCATACATATTTCCAAATTGCTTTCGTTGACGAAATTTCCTACATTTTACTCTCAAAATTTGCAAAAATTTCGGCAAAAATCAACAGTAATAATAATAATAAATAGCAGTAATTTTGACAAAAATAAGAAAAATAATGACATCAAGCAATCACATTTTATAAAAAAAAATATTTATATATATATATATATATATATGTATAAAAATATCGATAAATCAAAGACAAATTTTTTGCCATAAAAACTAAAATGTATTTCCAGAAATATCATTTTATATTTTAATTTAATTTCATATTTTATCATTAAATTGGAAAGCGTTAATTTATTTTGAAGCTTTTAGTCTGAATTTTCACATTAATATGTGACATTTTTCATTATTTCGCAGATTATATTACACTTAATAAAAATATCTTAGCTTTCTAAAGTAGGTTTTATGGTTCTTAATGATTTTATGACAATGTCTTTTAATTTTTCATTGATTAAAATTATAATTGCATGATTTCGGAAAAAGGGACGTTTTGTGGGATTTTCAGTATAGCTGCTTTTATTGGCATCACCAAAATGATAGACGCACGATCTGTCAACGCAACATTTAGTTTTGCAAAGTTTGAGGTCGTCCGTTTTGACAGCTTATATCGTAAAGTTTTTACAACGGAGACCAACGTACGGTCAGCGCACGACCGACCTAACGCAGTATTGTAATTCAGCTATTAAGCTTCATACCAATAAAAATCACAGCAATTCTTAGGCCGTGTGTTATCCGGAGACTTTTCACTCGGATGACGAAATTTTGACAGTCTCACTGAGAATATTTGGCAGATGTAAGATAAATATGACCGTCAAAAATTCATGTAGCTCCAGGGGCTAGTATAAATTTTGATAATCGACAAGAGAATTTTTGACACAAGCAAAAATAGAAAAAAACTAGTAAGAAATGATCTTCGACTGGGCCGAAGTTAAAATACCCCCACGTCCGAACCGAAGTATATTCAAAGTCTTAAGCCGTCAATAAAATGTTTATTTGTATAAAACATTTTTGTTATACCTACATAGTTTTAACAGAAAATATTCGCTTTCATTTTTTATAAAATCACTTTGTATGGGGGGTGGGTGTGGTTTTCACTCGATTTGGTTGAATTTTATACACAAAGTGCATGTTATATATCAAAGTGAATAAGCAAAATTTCAAGTCCATATATTATTTTTTGTGGAATTTAAAGAGATTTTACCTTTTTGATGAAGTCACTTTGTATGGGAGGTAGGCGTGGTTTTTATCCGATTTGGTTGAATTTCATACTTAGAGTGCACTTTAAATATCGGAGCTCATATGCGAAATTTCAAGTCCATATATTAATTTTTGTGGAATTCTAAGAGATTTTACCGTTTTGATAAAGGCACTTTGTATGGGAGGTAGGCGTGGTTTTCATCCGATTTGGCTCATTTTCGAACTTGACCTTAGTTTTTTAGATAAAAGCTTAAATATTGAATTTCGTGATGATAGCTTGAAAATTACGGCTGTAATCGTGACGACAGACGGACAGACGGACAGACAGACGGACATGGCTAAATCAACTCGGGTGGTGATGCTGATCAATAATATATATACTTTTCTATACCTACCACGCCTCCTTATGGGCGTTACAAACGGGGTGACAAAATTAATATACCCCCATTTACGTTTTTTAAACGTGGGGGTATAAAAATTGTTTGCTTCCGACAGCATAGCACCCAGAAATGAAAAATATTTGCATATACAAACTAACAGTACTGTTAATTTTTAGTATATACTAACAATTTTGCAAATTAAATAAAATGCTTGCGCTACAACACTACTGAAATCTAATACGTCAAAATTTCTAGCTGTCAAAATTTCATCGTCCTTTTGGCACAGTAAACATGACAGTTATATTTTGACAGAAATTGTATTCAAGTTAGTAACTTCTTTTCTACCACGAATGAAAAGTTTCCGAATAGCACACGGCCTTATTAATTGTTTCGTTGGGGTGTTGCGTCGCTTTTCCAATTGATTTTTAGCATGATATAACGCAAATACTAAAAGACAACACAAAAGAGAACACTGCACATGCACAACAGATCCATATAAAAAGCATGTTTTCATACGTGTAAGTGTACAGAAATATGAAAAGTACATACGCCAACAGCAGAATAATACTGTCACTTCCAATGTACTCACAGTTGCAAAAAATTTAGAAAGGATTGCACAACAGCAAAAAGTAGTGAAAAAAGTACTGCAAAAACTGATCCTTCATACAAATCATATGGTAGAAAATGTCGGGTCATTTTGACCCAGATAAACGTATAGTCCACATGTCAGTTTTTTGTCTCTGCAATGCACATATGTGACATTAGAGTGTCCCTTATTTTGCAATTTTTGGAAATGTCAAGGGGCTGAAAGGTTTTTTTATGCGTTTTTATATTCTAAGAACGAAACTAAAAATATTTATTTTTTACGACAACGTTTACCCGTGCCAATCGCGCCCGAAAGTTTCGAAAAAATGTCCATATTAGACCATATTTGCACAAATTAAAAATAAATCTTGTCTCTGCTTTTTATAAATGTTTTGCATTTTTTGGAACACATACATAAGAAATATGATATCTACAAAGTTGTTTTATGGTGGGCGTGGTTACCGCCCCTGCTGCTTCGAAATTTCTCCCGTAGCTTTTCCCACTTTTTCATGAAATTAGTGCAATTTAGGTATTAAAATCAACAATAAATAAATACATTTTTATTATGCTAAAAGTATTATTACATTTCAATAAATTCACATTATGTATTTACAAAAATTAACAATAAATTAAAAAACTAGTATTTTACCCTGCGGCGGGCGCGCAACAAGCTAATACTTACAAGCAGTCTTATTGCGGCTTTTCAACCGAAATCATAGTTTTTTTTATAAATAAAAAATATCAAAAACCAAAAATGTTTGCCCCCTGGAGGGTTAAATTATATTAAAAAATACAAATTAATTATAAGTTTTTTTAAGAGTACAGTAGACTCTCACAAATTATAACCACTTTGTTCCACGCGTGGTTCTAATTTCTGAAATGTTCTAATTTCTGGACTTTTTTTTCACAGAAATGTAAAAGAAAATAATGAAACTGATTAAAAAAATTATGTTAACACAAAAGAATTTTTATTTATTAATATTTAACGTTTTGTTTAACATAAATTTCATATAACTCACCTATTTATATTTATATCAATGAGAAAAGATCACTTTTGAATTTAATAAATAAAGAAACGTCCAGAATTTAGAACCAGGTTCTGATTTCAGAGCGTTCAATATTAAAATGGCAGGTTATAATTTCTGGAAAGTTCGAATTTGTGAGAGTGTACTGTATTTTTTTTTTTTTTTTTTGACAGTTCGAGAATATTTTTCGAGTATTTTGGGCCACAATAAGTAGGTTTTGTAGCTGCGCTTCTGATTTTGTAAGCTCGAGAAATTCTTGAGCAAGTTGTACCCCACGCTCCGCAACATCATTTACAACACAAAGGTCTTTAAAATAATTTTTTACTCTTCATCTTTTTCCCATTCGTCAGGATCATATTTTAAAAAATTGCATGTCCAACTAAACCTACGAAATAGATTTGTTGTTCGAAAAGATGCAAAACAATCAAAATCTTTTTTTGTCCATTAATTTAAAGAATTTGGGTTTGCGATTGGAAACTTCTGAGCTTGCAATGCTGTCACCATACTGCATTTTCTCTCAATAGAAACCGCATCATCGAAAAAAGCGAGTGCTACAAGTTCTTCGCCAAGGTACCAAAGATACCGACCAAATTTTTGACTTGCAGCAATGGATATTTTTTTTTCTTAATTGTCTTGTATGCGTCCAAATCTTTTAAAAAAGACAGATCCTAATTTGGAGCTTTTATGCTATTAGTAGCTTCAAACCAGACTTTGATGTAAAGTACACTAAGGGAAATAACGCATATTAGCATTATCCACGCCTCAGTATAAATTTTATTTAAATATTTACGTGGATAAATCAAATGTTTTCCTTACAACTCGTTTTTTTCTCGAATTTTAATTCTATTTATACCACACACGTACACACATATTCCATACAAGCAAGCAGCAACAGCATCGCACACGTACACACATATTCCGACAAGCAGCAACAGCATCGCACTGTTCCTGCAGTATATTTCTTGCAGTTGCAGCTTTATAGTTCTCATTTAGTTTTTGTTGCAAGGGTAATATAGCCTGGATTTTTGGCAAAGTTTAGTTGTGAGTGCGATTGATGATCGCACAATATATTTGTGTAAGGTTTGAGTGACAACCGGACATTTTCTCACAAATGTCTTGCGCCGGTTGTCATTTGCCTGCATATTTTTCTTTGCTCCTTTATTTCAATTTCAAGTTTTCTTTATCTTTCTCTAATTTGTACTATTTTGACATTTGTTGCCATAATACTGCAATAACTGTCAAAAATAGTATAAATTAGAGAACGAAAATAGAATATAAAATATACTACCAAATGGAATTCGATGGACGCATCTCGTGGGAAATTTTCAAATACATTTTTTTTAATTCCAATATTTTTATATAAATTTTCTTTAAATGCGAAAGTTTTACTTTTTTTTAAATATTTGAAAGATATTTTTTTTAATTCTGTTTAAATATTTTAATATTTTATTAAATTAAAAAAGTATTTAAATAAATTTTAAATATTTACGTAGTCGATTTAAGCAAATGGGTTATTGGTGCAGAAATGACTCGCTTTTTGAATAAATTAAAAAAATTTTTGGATAAATTTAATATTTTTTCCCTTAGTGTAGAACTACGAAAATACAGACTTGACGGATTCCGATAATAATGAATAGCATAAAAGCTCCAAACAAGGAGCTGTCTGTCTTTTTTAATGAATTTGTATTTCTTATTATAATTTAACCCTCCAGGGGGCATATATTTTTGGTTTTTGATATTTTTTTATTTATAAAAAAAACTATGATTTCGGTTGAAAAGCCGCAATAAGACTGCTTGTAAGTATTAGCTTGTTGCGCGCCCGCCGCAGGGTAAAATACTAGTTTTTTAATTTATTGTTAATTTTTGTAAATACATAATGTGAATTTATTGAAATGTAATAATACTTTTAGCATAATAAAAATGTATTTATTTATTGTTGATTTTAATACCTAAATTGCACTAATTTCATGAAAAAGTGGGAAAAGCTACGGGAGAAATTTCGAAGCAGCAGGGGCGGTAACCACGCCCACCATAAAACAACTTTGTAGATATCATATTTCTTATGTATGTGTTCCAAAAAATGCAAAACATTTATAAAAAGCAGAGACAAGATTTATTTTTAATTTGTGCAAATATGGTCTAATATGGACATTTTTTCGAAACTTTCGGGCGCGATTGGCACGGGTAAACGTTGTCGTAAAAAATAAATTTTTTTAGTTTCGTTCTTAGAATATAAAAACGCATAAAAAAACCTTTCAGCCCCTTGACATTTCCAAAAATTGCAAAATAAGGGACACTCTAATGTCACATATGTACAATTTTTTCAACCTGGTTGCGAAGATAAAAGTTCAACAAATAAAATGGTAATTTTTTTTTAATTTTTAATATGTTTTTTATGCAAATGAAAAGTGCCTGGAGTCAATATGACCCGATAAACGGGTTTAAGGTTAACGATGATATAGTAAGCAGGGTTCGTATTTTTTAAGCACTAAGCAACTCGAGAGTACTCAATTTGTTCTTTTTAAGCACTTATAAGTTACATACGGACAGACAGACAGACAGTCAGACAGACAGACAGACAGACAGACAGACAGACAGTCGGACATGGCTAAATCGACTCGGATGGTGATGCTGATCAAGAATATATCACGAATTCCCTGTCACGCACTGTTACAGATTGCGAATAATTGCAACTGATTTACTTAAGAAGAAATTTTTGCGAAAACTGTTTTACAATTTTTATTAATTAATTTTACGCTCTATTTAAAACGTGTAAAGGTTTTATCAATCCACTTATGAATTTCGGTGATTTTAAGCAAAATGTAGCGTACGCACGTGCTACAAAATTTACCCTTTAAAAATTTGATGTCAGCTTATATCTGAAATTTCTGCGAATCGCCTTCAGATAGAATTTTCATATTTTTTTACAGCAATAAGAGGTTAAAAAAAAAATAAATAAATAACTGGCCATTTCAGCCCTTGAAAGGACTTTGACCTAGCTTCTTATGATCAATTGTGTTGTGCGTGTTATTAAGTTTGTACACAATTGACCGAGAACCGGACCTACATGCTTAACGCTGACTCCGAACGGCGATGAACGGAATATTCTCGTTCTCAAGAAGCTTTACATGGAATTTTGATTACTCTCTGAGGTTTGCCGTTGTCTGCAGAGAGGTGGTTGCATATTGGTTGAAGTTCATAGAACGAGCGGCTAAAAATAGAAGAAGTTGTCGAAGGATAATGAAACTTGGTACATAGGCATTTTTTGTTTGAATCAAGAAAAAAATGGAAAAATCAAAATGTTCCGCCCACTTTTACGCCCACCTCCCATACAAAGAGAAAATTAAATTTTGATCTACGGCATTGTTTTTTGGCACATATCATTTTTAAACACTCAGAATCATTTGTGTGAAATTTGAAAAATATCCGCCCACTTTTACGCCCACTTCCCATACAACTTGTATTGAAAAAGTGGCATAACTCCCTTGATTTTTACTGCATCAACTCAATTTTCACAAAAAATATATATTATAATTGTAGAATGGGCTCCTAAAAATATATACCTGATCCGCCCACCTCCCATAGAAAAACAAACAAATAGAACAAACATGAATAAGTAATTTAAGCATAGTATTTTAATAATTTTTTAACATCATTATCGTACTCCAATTTTTTGATTTGCAGATTTGAGCAGCTGAATTTTTTCTACTTTTAGCTGAGACTTCAAGCTGTAACTTGACATCTTTCGTTAAACAGGGCTCCACAGGGCTAAAAAGATGCAGTACACTGAAGTTGATGAACATAGAAATTGTGATGTTGTTTATATTTCGTTCTACGAAATTTTTTATATGGCACTTTTTCCAACTTTTTTTAATGCAAATGTCATCTATGACAATTGTCACTTACGAAAATATACAACAAAGTCAAATTTGCATGCCATTTTAAACAAGCGAACATATATGAACTTCGAGCATGTCTGTCCAAACAAATAATGAATATATCAGCCTAATATTAAGGAATCATAATATTCAGACATCTGACAACAAAATACAAAAAAATTATCCAAATCGGCGAACATGAAAAAAATTAATTTCGGCCACTCTTCAACCAATGTGTGGCGGCCGTACAGAAAAATTATTTTTTTTCGTCGCTGCTGGGGCAATAAGAGGTTATCCTAGATTATATTAGTAGTTAAGTTATTTGAGAAAAAAAAATATAAAACAATTTTTTCAACTTTAAACACCATCACGCACATTACCTTCGACCATATTTACTAAAAACTGAAATGCAAAACAAAATGATTAAAAATTTTTTATTTTTTTTTAAATCTTTTTTATGGCATGACTAGATAAATTTAAGAAAAAAATTTTGAAAATCAATTACTTTCATCGATAAAAGCTTCAATCAAAGAGTCGATGCTCTTAATCACTGGAATTGAAGGAGTTGGAACATAGGGGACTCTTCAAATTCTTCAACAGATTCCATGTGGACACATTCAGGTGCATCCTCATTTCGTATGCAAAGAAATTCGCCTGGCCTTTGAGAGAGTACCCGTAAAGGCTGCACCCGTGCAGCACCAAGTTCAGTGCTTTTGTGAATATGATTCCTTAACCCTTCGAGCCACACTGGTGGTTTTCATCGCCTCATGCCCTAAAAAAACCTATTTTTTTAAATCAAAAACTTTTATGCATACTCCTTACGACACCTGGGTGTTCACACTTAACTAGCTTTACTCTCAAGCAATTTAGTGTCTGAACTATTGAATTTGAATTTGACTGAATTTGACTGAATTTCACAAAATTTGACTATTTTACTACTTTTTTCTCTAAATATATTATAAAATTACTTAAAAAAAATATTTTCAGGTCTTAAAATCAACACTGAACGAGTTTATTTGAATGTTATTGGTAAAAAAATCTTTTGTTTTCGTTTTTTAAAATAGTGGGTGCAGTTTTTTGGCAGAATAAATATGTTTTTTGTTTCAAACATAAATTTTTTTAGGTCTTAAATTAAAAACTATAAAAGTTATGAATTTTTTAGTAAGAGCTAATTTTTCACGTTTTTTTAACTTGGCCGAGCTCCTAAAGTCAGCCATTTTTTCAATATTAGAAAATAACTATACAAAAAAAAGATACAGTAGTTTCGACTATGTCGTAACACAAGACGTAGAATTAGTCAATTCGCTTTTGATGACATCTTTTTTAAAAACTATTTAGCAAAATATTTATTCCATACACCTGAGCATATGACATTTAAAAGAGTGCCGCAGAGGGTTCATATGTATGACCGACCCCCATTACTTTTGCAAAAGGAACATTTTTGCGTTTGACTCCTATTCCCTCCGATCACTCCTTAGGGGGGCTTCCTTACAAATATTATGGTTTTTGTATATTTATTCCATACACCTCAGCATATGACCTTTAAGAGAGTGCCGGAAAGGGTTCATAGGTATGACTGACCCCCATTACTTTTGCAAAAGGAACATTTTTGCCCTTGACACCTATTCCCTCCGACCACTCCTTAGGGGGGCTCCCATACAAATTTTATGGTTTTTGTGCCGGAAAGGGTTAATATGTATCACTGACCCCCATTACTTTTGCAAAAGGAGCATTTTTCCCTTTGACACCTATTGCCTCCGACCACTCCTTAGGGGGCCCCCATACAAATTTTACGGTTTTTGTTTATTTATTCCATACACCTGAGCATATGGCCTTTCAAAGAGTGCCGGAAAGGGTTAATATGTATCACTGACCCCCATTACTTTTGCAAAAGGAACATGTTTGCTTTTGACACCTATTCCCTCCGACCACTCCTTAGGGGGGCTCCCATACAAATTTTATGGTTTTTGTTTATTTATTCCATACACCTGAGCATATGACCTTCAAGAGAGTGCCGGAGAGGGTTAATATGTATCACTGACCCCCATTACTTTTGCAAAAGGAGCATTTTTCCCTTTGACACCTATTGCCTCCGACCACTCCTTAGGGGGCCCCCATACAAATTTTACGGTTTTTGTTTATTTATTCCATACACCTGAGCATATGACCTTTCAAAGAGTGCCGGAAAGGGTTAATATGTATCACTGACCCCCATTACTTTTGCAAAAGGAACATGTTTGCTTTTGACACCTATTCCCTCAGACCACTTCTTAGGGGGGCTCCCATACAAATTTTATGGTTTTGTCGATAAAACCGGAAACTGTCGATAAATAGGTAGCAAGTTTGAGCAAACAAAAACATCAAATGTTGGCTTTATATTTCATGTAATTGTGTAAAATTTATATAAGTTAGAGAGTTCTAACATGAATTTTTGTCGCATTGAGGATCAAACAGACCAACAAGTGCTAACATCAACATTGTACGATCAGTACTTTAGGCCCACCAAAGGCTCAAAAAGTAATGTAAATACCGACACCTGATCACTATCAACCACCCTACTTACCTCCGAGAATGACGTATTCTACGTCAAAAAGAGTTGTCTGTGCCGTGGACACACCCGTAGGTTTTGACGTGATGAAGTTTCTTGCTGTTGTTGTTAATGTTGATGTTGATGTTGATGTTGATGTTGATGTTGATGTTGATGTTGATGTTAATATTGATGTTGATGTTGATGTTGATGTTGATGTTGATATTGATGTTGATGTTGATGTTGATGTTGATGTTGATGTTGATGTTGATGTTAATATTGATGTTGATGTTGATGTTGATGTTGATGTTGATGTTGATGTCGATGTTGATGTTGATGTTGATATTGATGTTGATGTTGATGTTGATGTTGATGTTGATTTGATGTTGATGTTGATGTCGATGTCGATGTTGATGTTGATGTTGATTTTGATGTTGGTGTTGGTGTTGGTATTGGTATTGGTGTTGGTGTTGGTGTTGGTGTTGGTGTTGGTGTTGGTGTTGGTGTTGGTGTTGGTGTTGGTGTTGGTGTTGGTGTTGGTGTTGGTGTTGGTGTTGGTGTTGGTGTTGGTGTTGGTGTTGGTGTTGGTGTTGGAGGTATTGTTGGATTTGGAATTGGTGCTTTTCGTTTAGCTTTTTTTTTGCTTCCCCATGGGTTGTGCTCTAATTTCAATTAATCCAGCAAAAGTGATGCATATGCGTCACATTAGGCGGTTCCCTGAGGGTTTTTGACACGCCGTCAAATTTTTTTTTTATTTTTGTCATATGCCCGAAGACCTCACCTTTGTTTTCGTTCCTTAAAATTTACCGTTGCACCAGTAGTCACAGAGTTAAAAATCCATGCAACGTTTATTCATGGCTGTAGCATTTTTACTGCATTATGTGATTGCATCCCTGAAATCATGACAACAAAATTTTTTTTGTAATTTAGTTGTGAAGCGTAATAACACATCCCTGCTGTCGTAAAACAAAATTTGATGTAGCACTCCTCCTGAGTGAGTAATAATTCCATGCAACAATATTACATTTCTGTTACATAAGCTGCTATATTCACGACCAAACGACGCCGGAATTTTTTTTTTATTTTTGTCGTAAAGCCATGTATAAAAACTTTATTTTCCTTTTTAAACTTTTATCGTAGGTTATATACTCATTGAGTAAAAATTCAATGCAACGCCGCTGCATGAATGTTGCGTTATCGATCTTTGAGCGGCTCTCTCAGCGTCCCCATGATGTCAGAAATTTTTTGTCTAATTTTGTTGTGAGGGCTTCCAGTAGGCCTTTATTGACGTATCGTATTTTTAATCCTAGCACTAATACTCAGCGAGTAATAATTCCATGCAACAAATTTTCAGTTGTTGCATGTCAAACTTTATTTTCCTTTTTAAACTTTTATCGTAGGTTATATACTCATTGAGTAATAATTCAATAAAACGCAGATGAATTTTTAAAAAATTCATTTTTCAACTTTTTTGGAAACTAGAGCAGTACAACGTAACTTCGTCACGTCAAAATGTTGAACAAGACCAAAAATAGTAACCATGTAAAGTTTTAAGCTTATATATCCAAAATTCGGGATTTTACAACGATTTTTTGACGTGTGGCGATGACATACCCCCATGTGGCTCTATGTTACTGGAGTGAAGGTGTGGCTCGAAGGGTTAAAATTGATTTGAACTAATAATTTTTATTCATATTTATTTTAAATTAAATAAAACTCACTTATGAGAATTCATATTGACACTTGTCAATAGTTAACCATCAATTTAGATGGTCAAACATGAAGATGTAAGGATGGAAATTTTTTTAAATAATTAATTTCAATTTTTTCGAGTTTTTTTATTTTTGGTCACGTTGCTATAGCTGAGACCCCCCTTTCCCCATATCGTTGCTTATCGTAGTACATTTTAAAACCCCTCCCCCTTCTAAATTGGTAATGTAAATAGTGTGTAAAAACTAAATTTTTTTACAGAAAATAGTGTAACATGTGCGAAACGCGTGGAATTTTTGTCAATGGAAATAGTAAAAAAAATTTTTTCAATCGGCTTTGCCATCTCGATATCCACACATAACAGCATTTTCCGCAAAAAAATTTCTTATATTAGAGTCTGCATTGAATTATTTATCATTTTTGTCATGCACATGCTACATATTTTCCAAATTTATTTAACTGCACTTACCACGGTATGCCGTTGATAATTATTTATATATATATATGCATGATTATTAAGGGGGAAACGCACCTAGACTTTTTTTTTCAAAATTTTTTTTGCATTTTCTTAAATCTCAAGAATATGTGGTGAACATTTCAAGCCGATATCTCAAAAACTAACAAAGTTATAGCCTAGTGAGTGAACCGCCTTCTAGAGCGCGCAGTGCTGGCCCTTATTTTCAAACGCGTTTTTCTCGAAACCATGTTTTCAAAGTCGGTGACCAAGATTTCTCGAAGCTCAGAGAACCGATCGTTTTGATTTTTTGCAGGCTTATTTTATTCATAATAATCTCGTACTTGTCACAGGATTTTTTTTTTTTGTATTTTCGTTCATTTTTTATAGGCAAAATTATGACGATTTTTTTGTCGAAAATCGTTTTTTTACGTTCGAAAGTCAGCCATTTTGTGAAAAATCAATATTTTCAAAAACGGCTATGACAAGTACGAGTTTTAAGTATCTAGTTTAATAATATATTTCATTTGTGTGTTTCTGATGAAATTAGGAGGAGTTTTAAGTATCTAGTTTAATAATATATTTCATTTTTTTGTTTCTGATGAAATTAGGAGGAGCAATCTTGGTCACCGCATTTCACCTTTTTTTCAGAGCGCTCTACAAAAAATGCTGTATCGACCTTAATATTATTTTTATACCCCCACGTTTAAAAAACGTAAATGGGGGTATATTAATTTTGTCACTCCGTTTGTAACGCCCATAAGAAGGCGTGGTAGGCATAAAAAAGTATATATATTCTTGATCAGCATCACCACCCGATTTGATTTAGCCATGTCCGTCTGTCCGTCTGTCTGTGATCACGATTGCAGCCGTAATTTTAAAGCTATCATCGCGAAAGTCAATATTTAAGCTTTTATCTAAAAAATGAAGGTCAAGTTCGTAAATGAGCCCAATCGGATGAAAACCACGCCTACCTTCCATACAAAGTGACTTTATCAAAACGGTAAAATCTCTTAGAATTCAACAAAAATTAATGTATGGACTTGAAATTTTGATATATAACAAAGTTCATATAATTTATAATATGAACTTTGATATATAACGTGTAATATGTTTATGGAATTCAACAAAATTGAGTGCAAACCACGCCCACCTCCCATACAAAGCGACTTTATCAAAAAACTAAAGCGAATATTTTCTGTTAAAAATATAACGAAAACGTTTTTACAGACAAACATTTTATTGATTGTTTAAGACTTTGAATATACTTTGGTTCGGCCGTGGGGGTATTTTAACTTCTGCTCAGTCGAAGATCATTTCTTACTAGTTTTTTTTTAATAAAAAAAAAATTAAAAGTACTCTTGAATGTGTATATTTTTAGGTATAAAACTCCTCATTTAAAAATATCCCATAGGCACGGTTGCCATTTTGGTACAATTGTACCAAAATTGGTACATTTATTTTCGCTTGGTACATTGGTACATTATTTTCTGATTTGGTACATTTTGTAAAAGTTTAGAAATTTTATAAAAATCGAAATTTGGTAGCACTAATGTTCACTAATTCAGCTTCATTTTAGCTTGTTGTTTAATTTTTATTGAAAAATTTATTAAAAATTGTAATATTTTATTTTATAATGTTGATATTCCTTCCCAATCAAAGACTGACTACAAAAGGTAGTTTCGTTCAAAATGGATGCAGAAATTTTCTTGGCTGCAAAACAAAAGTGAGAATGTATTTTGTATCGCCTGCGAGGAATCGTTAGTGAACCACTTGTCACACTTGCACAGACATTCCAAGAATACTTTGCATTGCCAAAATAATAAAAAAAAAAAATAAGATCACGATGGATGCATTCATGAAACCCGAAAAAAAACATCCTTTGAGAAATTTCCTATGAAAAATATAAGGTAATGGCATCATTTTATAAATCACCGTGGTGTAACGCAACGCTAACGCGGCGCATCACTTGGACTTAAAATTATAATTTTATTAATCACTACGTTATTGCGTTAGCTATGTTACGTTACCACGGTGAACTGTCAGTCAACAACAGACTAGGGTAGTCACATGTAAAATAAAGCTAGCATCATTATTGCAAATCTTTAAAAAATTTAAGATTCACCAAATTCTGACTTGTTGGCAACCATATCAACTGTTCTCTTCAGTCATCATTAAATTGAAATTGTAATATAAACGACAAACAGTGGCGTACCATTTGCTACCTGCGGTAATGTTTTATTTCTTTTAGCAACATTTCGAACTGTTGGTTCGTTGTTACTGTATTTAAACTATATTTAAACGATATATTTAAACTGTTAAGAATATATGAATGAAAAAAGAAGTTATTACCCTTTCAATGCCAACTTATTCGTTCTAACGGCAGCTCAAGAGCAAGTGATGAAATTCACAGTTCAAGTGAACGAAATTCAAGGGTTGCATTTTATAAAAAGCGAAAGTTGTACTGTTTTCACTATGCTATTGCGTTACTCAACGCTCAAGATCACGGGGTGAAGCGTTGCGTTTTATAAATTGCGAATTTCAACAACGCAGCGTGAAGTGATTTGCAGGGATTTATAAAATGATGCTATAAATATTTTTGATTTGTTCATATACACACAAATATACTCCAATGAATTATTATAATAGATATTATAAAACTGTTTTATAAAAAAAAACGGTACATTTTATTCCTTTTTGGTACATTTTTACGGAAAATTTGGTACGAAAAAAATATGCGAGTGGCAACCGTGCCCATAGGTTTCCTTAAAAAAATTCACAAGCATGACCTTTTTTCGGCCTCTGGCTATATTTCCCCCTTAATAAAATATTAATAAATTTGAAGCAAATATTTTTTTTTAATTGTTGTAATAAACAGCGCACGCCCTTACGACAAATAGCAAAATAAAACTGCAAAATTTTCGCTCAACTTATTCACCACGCGAAAGTAAAAAAACAATGAAAAACTTCCGTTATCTTAAAGAATTCAACTTAAAACGCGTTGTCGGAATTCGATAGAATATATTCTATATTATTTCCCTTCCCTCTTTACAATTTGATTTTTGACCTATAAGGGTGACTTTTTGGTGGAATTCGTGATATACCAAAGAATCTAAACTTTGGTCAGAAGATGATTCCAGCTGGTTATGATGAAGCAGAAATGCTGTATTCTTTGATTGGTTAAAAACAAAAAACAAGTAAGATTTGTGTTCAGTTCTGTTTTGTCTGTTTGGTTTGTTTGTTTTTTTTTTTTTTTAGAAACCAAATGCTTAAATATTTTTTGAAAAATGATTAGAAAACTTTTAAGTATTTTTTTTCAGATTTGTTTTTTGTAGCGTGTGAAAATGCTTTTTGTAGATTCATAAAACATTGAATACTCTTAACGAAAAACATTTAAAAGTTTGTAACTCAGCTTAGTCAGAAAATTTTGTATGAAGCCAACAAAACTTGAATAATACAACAAAGAAAATTTTCTATATGTGCTTGCTAGGGAAAACAAAGACCCTTTTCTTATTCAATCTTAAACAAAATCGTATTAAACAAATATCCAGGTAAAACAAGATAACTAAAGGAAATTGCATTTTGTATCAAAATTCGAAATAAAAATTATAAATTCACCTAAAAAGAAAACAACTACAAAGTTTCAACAAAAGTTTTTTAGTTGAATCAACAAAAAAAAGAACTTTGTAAGTAGAAAGAATGCAAGTTTTTTTGTATAATATCGAGTATATACTCAGACAACTTTATATATGTTTTTGCTGGTTATAATAAGTACACTAAGAGAAATAACGCATATTAGCATTATCCACGCCTGAGTATAAATTGTATTTAAATATTTACGTGGATAAATCAAATGTTTTCCTTACAACTCGTTTATTCCCGTATTTGAATTTTATTTATACCACACACGTACACACATATTACATACAAGCAAGCAGCAACAGCATCGCACTCTGTTCCTGCAGTTTATTTCTTTTAGCTGCAGGTTTCTTATAGTTCTCATTTAGTTAATGTTGCAAGGGTAATATAGCCTGGTTGTTTGGCAAACATGGTTTGTGAGTGCGATGGTGAGTGCGATTCATGATGAAATCATGTAAAGTCAGTGATGCCAGATTACTTTTTTAAAAAACTGCTAAATCTGAAGAAAAAAACTGCATTTTGAAAACAAAAACTGCCATTCGAAAAAACGATTTGTTAAGCATTTTCTTTAATTTTTTATTACAAACAGATATAAAACAAATTCATTTGTATATAAAATTGTTGTTGTATTTAATATCTAAAAAAACTACTGGTATTTTCTTCACATATCAGATCATTTTAAGATAAGTAATTCAGGTATTTTTAATGTTTGTTTTTTTTCATATATTATTATTTTCATTAGTTATGCATATCACTATTAAATTTGTGTATCATAGTTTTTGGTACGTCAAAGCTTGAACAAATATAATTTTTTTTTTTCTTTTGAGAGGGTTGGAATTTCTAGTTGTCGCACTAATCTTTTCGCTTTTGCCAATCCAACCTTTCAAGTACTTATTTTCCTCCTAGGATCTACAAGGCTTGCAGCCTTGTGGCTTAAAAAGAAAACACGCAAATTGGCGCAAATTGGCGCAAATAGAGAAGTGAGGTTGGTTCATGTTCAATGATCAATGCGTGAAGTTGTCTGATGCTGTTGTTGAAGTTTGAAGCAGGTCTGCTTTAAAAAAGTAACTGAACCATAATGATGTTTTGGTAAAGACAATTTATGAAAACTACATAAGATTCATGTTTTCATAAAAAATTCTGGCAACACTGCGTGTCCGTGACAGTCTACATAACATAATTAGTACACTTTTAGTACGAAATGTATCAAAGCAGTAATGAAACCTGCATAATAGCAACACTCACCATACTCATACTCGTGATACTTTTTTGCATAAAGTATCAAAAGTAGCAAAAAGTGTACTAGTGATCATAGATCAAATGACCGCCAGTATAACATACTTTGGGCACGACATTCATCAAACGGAAAAAGAGAGTAAAAACTCGTGCCCGTGACCGTCTACATAGCATCGCTCTTATTCAGTCAGTTGGCATCCATGTTTTCTACAATATAATCTTTCTCTCATGAAAGTAATATATTTATTTTTGTAGACCTAAAAATAAAATCAGTGATTACGTCAGCAGTTCTCTATGAGAACTTATGGTTAAATACCGGCATAGGAGAAATAATAAGTCATTCACGTCGCTGGAAATGCTCTCTCTGTTTGAAACTGCCGAAATATAACAAAAAATCTCTTGTCTCTTTTTGTCGCTCAGTAAGATTTTTTTTTGTTTTTTTTTTTTGACAATTCTAACTAAGTGCTGCCAAATCATAGAAAATTTTTCTTTTTGAGGTTAAAAAAAAAAATAATTACCCAGCAATGAAGATATTCTTTTTACGTATATTTTTTCAAATACTCGATCCTTTGCAAAAAAAAAAAAAGAAAAAATTGTAAATACTTTATTTTCATTTCCTCAAACTTATCGTATTAGGGAAAAAAAGGATCATAAGCTGACTTGAGTAATTCTTTCCAATGAAGAAAAGAATTCAGTTAACAAAAATTTGGATTAAAAGGTACTGTTTGTGATCCTTAAAAAATATGATGAAATTATTTTAGCCTTCTCCTATGATATTGTCGAGAATTAATAATTTTTCAAATAACTGTTAAAAATTACTTCAAATCTGTAGAGATCGGAAAGTACTAGGCGAATATTTAAATAAATTGCAATGTTCTTTAATGCAATTCATTGTAAAGGGTTATCAAAAAGAGTTGTAGGCATTATTTAGTAAGTTCAGTGCAAGATGTGAGACACCGAAACGACTTCACCCCGGGCGTACGACTGAAAATATCGATATAGTGAAGGAAAGTGTTGAAAACGTCCCCAGCACCTCAATACGTGACGGTGCTCAAGAACTCTCCAAGTCCACACTGCAGCCAATATTGATGAAAGATTTGTCTCTGCCATGGTATAATAATACAAGGTAGAATTGACAGTTGCTTGGGAAAACATCTACTGTCAAAAAATATACTCAAAAAGAGAGCACTCACAATCCGCCATTGAAAGCACAAGCAATGTTGAAAACGTTGATGTGAAAAAAAAACAACAACCACAGCAGCTGCTGATGTATATTCACAAAAAGCTGTTTTTGACAGGAGATGTTTTCTTGCAGAAGATAAAATAAGCAGTTGTCAATGCTACCTTGTATTATTATACCATGGTCTCTGCATGGTAGTGCAGCCAGAACTTTTTGAAGATAGCGGCTAAATTAACAAAATGAGAAGTCATAAAAAGGCTAGATCAACACATTTTAAAGGCTAAAAAGAGGTAAAATTTCTGAAACAAAAACTATGTTAAAACACAAAAATATATTTAATTGAATATAGTCGATGGTTTCAATATTATTCCTTAAAGCTATAAATCCCCTATTATTAAATCATCATCATCTGATGAATCAGAATAAATATCATATAAATTTATCATTTTAATGAGACCAAGTGCCACATTGCAATTATGACAACATTTTCCTCATCTTTTAAGGTCACATCGAATATCTGAATTTTGATTTTGAGTCGTGTGTTCTCTTTTCACAATATTCATTGTACTGAAAATCCTATCCGCTTCCGCATTACTAAATGGCAAAATAAAAAGTACAAAAAAAAAAATTAGAAAGGTGGTTAAAAGAATTTTCTCCCATAGCATTTTTAAATTCGCGTACATTTGCCCAAAATTTTACAGTAGATTGTTAATTCACCTACTGCTACGAGATTAATCTTCGCCATTGCATTTCTATGCCCGTTACTTCATCAATATTTTATTTGTATTTTCCCATTTCCAAGTGTACAAAACATTTGGTTTTACAACTTTTAAAGCATTTTCAACTGAAAAAAATCTAATTTTTGCAAAAAGTCGATATTATTTGGTAAACATTCTCTTTTAAATCTATAAAAAAATTACGGCAGTTTTCACGTATTAATTTTTGCGTTTTGATATCAGACATTTTCACTTATTTTTCCAAAATGAAAAAGGCCTAAAAAAGCTAAATGAAATTTGAAAAAGAGCTCAAAAAATGCTGGAGGCGAAGTCCGAATTTCACCGGCAAAGTGCAATGAAAAAGGGCTAAATTTAGTCGTAAAAAGACTAAAATGGCAACGTTGTTGCATGCGTTGAAGAACCAAATGATTCAAGAATCGCATTCGGCGGACCACTATTAGCGCCGTAAGTTTTCTGATTGGGTTTCACTATTGGGTGAATAGTGACGATAATTTTTGTTTATTTTGAATCGAACAAAAATTTAAGAGACATTCAAACCATTGTTGGTTTTATTCATAAGTGCCCATTTCTTTCAAGTGTCAATTAAAGTTAGAATTACTCTGTGAAATTGCTTTAAAATATTAGAGCTATTTATGAAATCGTGTTTTTGTTATATTTTAAAAATATGAACATCAAATCCAGACAATTAATAAATCCGTAGTCAATTGTTGAATTTTCGACTTTTATTTGTTTTAATAAGAAATAAGTTAACTGTCAGAAAAAGAGTTGTTTTGAAAAAATTTATGTTTTACGGAACTAGAATTTTTAGGAATGAGTATTTTTTCCATTGCATAACTGATTTAGTGTATCGTCACCTAAAATGCAAAATAACGTAACATCACTTTTGATAAGTTTACAGGAGAAGCAAAAACGATATAAAATTCAAACAACTTGAGATATTGAAACGAAATTTTCAAATCAAATAACTTGGTTATTTTTGGTGGCAGAAGTTTAAAATTCATAACACACATGTAATATAATGTAGTGAATCGTAATCAATAAAAAACACAATTTCGAATTTTTTGATCATACGTTTTTTTGCATTTTATGTGACGGTATGAATTTCAATAATTTGTTAATTTCCTTTTAATTAATTTTTTGTTTTTTTTTAATATTTTTTGTATGTCATCGTTTTTTTAACTTTGTGAAGAAACTTTTAAATGCTATGACATTTGTGAAGGTTTTTGTTCATTAATGGTTTTTATCCTTCGATAAAATTTTATAATAAATTACTTCAATTGAACCTTTCGATATCTGAAACATGAGGGGAAAAAGGTATTTTCTGATCATCTTTGTGGGAAATTCGAGAAAAACTCTGGCAACACTTCTTGCAACTCGTCGCCATGTGACTACTTGTTTTTATTATTCCATGACAACCGTTCTCTCACTCGCTTTGTCCGCTACATGATATGTTTGCTTGTGTTGCCTTGGCCTTGTCAGATTTCTTAGACTTCTTCATTCGCATTCTTTTTCTGCTCGGTTAGAGTTGTACCTGACTCGGTTTTAGTTCAGCGCAAGTGTTATTTACAATTTTACTTTTAGATTGAATTGAAAGTAAGTTTATAGTTTTCCTAAACAAGAAGTGAATATTTTGATATGAATTGGGAAAATAATTAAACTATAATACCTTAAGCAATTGATATTTAATATCAATATATAGGTGTGCAAACAATAGGAGTTCCATGAAAAATGTAAAACGTATCACGAACAAATTTTCTACATTTCAACAAATGGATATTGCGTATGGAAATCTATCTTTTAAAATGTAATCTAAATGTCTTTATCAGGCGAGGTGACTTTAACGTGCCTGTGTTATCAACTTGTTTCGTTTTTGCATATGTATTGACATTCCCCTGTATCTTTTGAATTGTTTAAGAGAGAGCAAAGAATCTGTCTATCATTATTATTTACATGTCACCTCAAAAAAAAAAAAAGAACTAATTTTCAGTCGTGTTGAAACCATGCAAACAAGTACACTGAAAAAAAAAAGTATAAAAAATCAAAATTTCTGTTCTGCAAAGTTTGGAATTTAGTTATTTTGAAGAGAATGTTTAAGAGAACAATTTATATATTTGTGTCATGGTAGAATAAGAGAAGGTAGACGCATTTCGGACTGCGCTCTCTTCCTCATAGCCAAAATTGTCAAAGTCAGCTGTTTTGAGAATGAACAAAAAAAAAAAGAAACTTGGAAAAATTTAATTTATTGATAAAATTATTAAATTTGATAAACTCCAATTGGATATTTGTGTTATTGTGTATTTTGTGTACTGATTTGTTTATTTAATATTTTTCAATAAAAACTATTTTTCAATAAAATTCAATAAAAATTTTTTCAATAAAAACCAAAAAATCGTCAGCAGTTTATTGATAAAATTATTAAATTTGATAAACTTCAATTGGATATTTGTGTTATTGTGTATTTTGTGTACTGATTTGTTTATTTAATATTTTTCAATAAAAATTATTTTTCAATAAAATTCGATAAAAATTTTTTCCAATTAAAACCAAAAAATGATCAGCAGTTGGCCTTTGTTTACATTTTGTCAATTTTCGCTTTCTAATGGCTTTCAGATTTTTTTATGGGCTGTCAATTTCGTTTTGACAGTTGCGTCAGTCTGTCTCTCTGAAATGCTTCTACCTTCTTTTCATTGTACCATGATTTGTGTGTATATTAAATGAAACTTGTTTTTAACAAAGAAAAGCTAAGTAATTTTTTTATCATTTTGTGATCATCTTGACTTGTGAAGCACCTAGGAGCGTTTGGCCTATTTAGGCGACAATAAATCTGTAACTAAGGTTAGAGGGCACGGAATGATTCGAAATTGGATTTAGGCCGTTCAGTGACATTTTTTCCTTAGAAGTTCACAAGCTCTGTGAGATACTCCGTGTGAAACCAAACTTATTGTACAAAAGTTTTTGCAACCTAATTTTTATGGGGTTTTCGGTTCTAACCCCTTATTTTCTGCGAAGGTTTTATGTAGTTTGCTATACATTAATATAACTACCACACTATTCTTCAGTATTTTAGTGTAATGTAAATAAGTGTGAATGGATCTAAAATTTTTTTTCCATTTTTTTACAATTTTTAAATATGTATCCAAATTCTGCAGCCGAAAACGGTTCTTTCGATTCTGAATCAGAAAGTGGTTAATATTGTTATTAATTTTTTTCTTTATATTTATGTATAGCAATAAACTGATTTTTTGTTTAATATTACATTAAAATAATTATAGTATCTTAGAAAAATCATAAAAACTATTTAAATAAACTTTAAATCAAAATTACTCAAAAAAAGATTTAAAAATATCTTTTTACTTGAATATGGCACTTTTTACAAACAATGATAATTTTCCTCCTGTTAATACCAAAAATTTTGAACTAATAAGAAGAAGCTCATCATTTAAATTTATCAAGTTACATTTGTATTTATATATACAATATCAAAAATAATTTGAATTTGAAACTGCCTTATTCATTAACACATTTTAGAGGCAGCGTAACTTTAAACGGACTTTAAACAAGAGAACGTTATTCATAAACATTTTTCGCAGTTGTTTAAGAGCTGCGTAACTTAAACGCCGAAATTGGCGTTTAAAGGATGCGTAAATACAACCATGATTTTTGTTTGTCTTTTCGTTTAATATCAAAAACATGCTCCATATGTGCCCTTTACAGCATTTTTTTATGCGGCGGCCATTGCAAGTCCATAGGAATTCTTAATTTTTGTAGAAATTTTCTATAGTTCAGACACAAACCTTACAAACATAAGCAGCGAATGAAAAAATGTTTATGAATAACAATGCTAGCAAGGTTGCATAGAAGCTGCGTAAAGCCTTAAACAGTGCGTAACTTAACAGGCGTTGAAAGGTTGTTTAAGGAAATCTATTGAATAAGGCTGTTAATTTTTAAAGAAAATTTTAGGAGAAAACATAATTTGAATTGAAAAATATAGCTTAACAAAGTTTTTTTTTTTAATTCACTTTTAATATACAAACTGTGAATTTTTTCCAAAATTTTCTGATTTGACCGCCAAAAATTATGTTTGTAAGACATACAAAACTAGTATTGCATATCGTTAATAAGGCCATGAACTTATCTTTCTGAAACGCCTTTGCAGAAAGTTCAACATCAAAAAGTTTCGCTGCGAAAGAGAAGAAGAGCTTTGAGCTAAAGAAGAGTTTTTAACCTCAAAATAGACTTATTTTTAGGTCAGTTATGCATCATGATACTGAGCGCTCTAAGCTAACTTTACAATATCTAATCTATGGTATAATGACCAGGGTAGACTTTTATGGATGTCAATAAAAATTTTGCCATATCCTGACGTGAAAAATCAAAGTCTTCGATTGAAAATAAATTAAGCTGTTTATGATAAGTAGAAACTGTGAATACTGTTTAACTAATATTTTATACGTCAAACTGTCGAGAACGAAATCGATACAAGGTTAAAGATACGATAATTTAAAATAACTTCCTTTTTTACGTTGTGGTGAATATTTTTTCAACGCAAGAAAAGAAAAGACCAATCCCTTTCGTTCTTAATAGTAAAAATAATCACGAAAATTACAAAATCTAAAACTTCGACGATTACTCGGTGTTACAAAAATGCAGAAATATGATCCTTATGGAAAAACACAGTAGACACATAAACGAATGTTTATTATTTAATACTTAGTTTTCGACAATTTTTGTATCGATAATACCTGTCAGCTTAATCCTAGCCTGTCTATTGTTTCTATGAAAATAGATGTACTTGATAATCCTTAATACCCCTTAAACAGAAATTTAGCACTTTTGAAAAACTTAAACAAAAAGTTCCGGCCATATACAGGTAAATGTACGAATATTTTTTGTTATCTGGTACTAAATTGTGGTTGCTTAAATTTAAATAATAAAGTAATGAGCCACCCAAATTAATAGCTTATTGGACGCAGAATTAATAAATCTTTCAGAATCTTATAATAAATAGGGCTAGTGCTGTACAAAATTTGTCAATAAAATGTTGCTAAAGTGCAAAAATTTAGAAAATAATACAAAAACTTGGAATATTTTCTTTTATAACTTTGCCATTTCGTTTGATATTTTAATGGTTTATACACCATTTTAAAGCCTCTAACTCATGCGAAAAACCAAGTATGGGCACAATTACGATTTCCGTGGCCCCAAGATCTGAATATGCAGTTTTGAAGAGCTCATTGAGGAAATAAGATTCACCGAAGGATTTATCGATATATCGATTAGTTATCGAGTTATCGGTTTTTTTAAAAAAATTTACTAAAAGAAATTTTAATGTAAATTCGACTATATCTATGCTAATATTTTACCGATCACGATAATTTGGGTATCATTCGATAACACACAAATATCTTCAAAATAATTTATAAAACAAAATTTGGTACTCAATCTAATTACACTACAGATGGGTTTTCGGCATGATACATATTTTTTTTTTTCATAAAACCGTTATTTTCTTCAAAAAGTACGTAATAAAAGTAAGTAGAACATAACATATGGTAATAGCTGGAACATTATCCTTTCGTTTGGTGTATAATATGTTATACTTGTTTTCCCTATTTCTACCATTATTCTCATTTTTATATTGTAACTAGATTAAACAGAACAATCATACGGTTTTTATTTTGCTTTATAAACATACAATTTTAATGTACTGTCGATAAACATCAACAACTTTCATCTTCATCACGAAGCACAGAAGAATCGCAAGCACATCGCACACCTATGTAAAATAAAAAAGATTATTCGAATTATAGTAATTATGATTCGCATCGTGTTCTTTTTAAATAAGATATATGGACTCTCATTTTATTTCACAAAAAAACAAAAAAAAAAAAAAAAAAAACAGAATAATTGTTCTGTTCCAACTTTTTTATAAAAATTAGTAAAAATATCAATATGTACTTCAGAATACAACAAACAACCTTTGATAAAAGTCTGTGTGGCTCCTTTTACAGAAAAAGTACATTTTGTAAAAGGCAGAACCACTAAAAAAAAATTATTCAATAACTCAAACAACACGTTAGGAAAAATATCAATATGTACTTCAGAATACAACAAACAACCTTTGATTAAAGTCTATCTGGCTCCTTTTACAGGAAAAGTACATTATGTAAAAGGTAGAACCGCTAAAAAACAATTATTCAATAACTCAAAATACATCGAAAATTTTATGAAGATCTTTCTTGTACCATTTACATTACAAATGCACAATTTATAAAGCAAATCAAAAAGATTCAGCCCAATTATGAAACATTTTCCTATGCTATATGATTGTACTGATCAACCTAAAATATAACATAACAGCGAAAATCGGTCAAAATAAAAGAAAAAGTATAACATGTTGTATACCATACAAAAGGTTAATATTTTAGCTTTCAATTAATTACATCTTTATTTAATCTTTATAACGCATTTTTAAGAGAAAATAACGGTTTTATGCAAAAATAAAACATTTTATGCAGAAAGGCAGTCTGTAGCGTGGCCGATTTAGGAAAGAATATTTTTTTTTTCATTTCATATTAAAAACATTTTAAATATCTTTCGAATGACATCTAAATCATTCAGATCGGACAAATATTAGCAAAGATATAACCGAATTTAAATATTGGTTCGGTTGAGTAAACATTTTCTTGAAAAATCGATATCTCGATAACTAATCGATATATCGATAAATCCTTCAGCGAATCTTATTTTCTCAAAGAGTATTCTCTCCCAAGTATGCAGCAATTTTATGTTTTATCATATCTACATCGTCTACCGTGTCTTTTGCCAAAAGCATTTTCAGTGTGGCCGTGTTATCACAAGAAATGTTTCAGGATGCTCACTTGAACAGGTCTACTATTATAGTCATCAGTGCTTTGCTATTCATTTATAAAATATTTTTATTATAGAAGTAATAATTCTACAAATAAATCTATAAATTTGTCCGATAAAAACATTTCCTAATGAATGATTTTTATCTCTAACGAATGAAGGTGGCAATATTGCGTTTAACAGCAGTGGAATGAGATTTCTAGAAACTATACTCTAGCAATTTTAAACGGGGTATTATATTACGCTCTAATCTGAACAAAAAAAGGAAATCGTTGCTGATGTTTTTCGCTCTTATGCAACTGAAAAGACCAGAGTTGGAATCTCTAAACCAAACAGAGAAGACGAAAACGTGGTGAATTCTTTAACTTACCATGGCAACACTTGCTGCGACTGTGTGAGTGAACGCAGCTCTATAAAATGATTGAATATGGTTTCGTCCAAAGGGCCTCCGCGCAGCGACTGTTTGTAAATTTTTTCTAATTTGGTCGCAAAGAGGACCGACTATTTTTTGATTTTTATACAAAACTCGATGATAAAATTACAAATTTAACTATCACAAACTAATTGTACTGAACAACTGTAGTCACTGGTTCCAATTCACAAAACACAACAACTTAAATAAACATGGCTAATTCGAAACGATTTCATCAACACTTTCACAATAATCACTGCCCCATTTTACAATTACACTTGCCGCATTAATAATTGCTCTATTGGCGAGTTATTCACTTGACTTTTTTACTGTTTTTATATTTTAATATTTTTATTTTCATAAACTCTCGTTAGTAAAAAGCATAAGAAAAAGCAAAAAATTAACACCACACAAAGTCCACGACAAACTAAACATAAAAACTACAAAATGTTGAATTTCTGCTGTTGTTTACTCTTGCATTTCGAAGAGAACCAAGCAGTCAGTTATAATTTCTCTTGACTATAAGCACACTAGTTTCGCTTGTCTTTAGATATCCTGCTCACTCACAGCTTCGTTTATTAACTCCGCCCTAACTTCATAACTCTAACTTCCCCCTTTTGCTTTCATAATAAACAATTTGGAAATGGTGTTTTTTCATTGTGTTCTTTGATTTGTTCCTTAAAGAGAGTAAATATAAACAAAATGGTAGTTTTTGTCTATCTACCGCTATTCTCGCATTCCTCATTTAAGCGCCAAAAAACCAAATATATTTGAAGCAATGGCTGCCATGATTTGCCGTCGGTAATCTTTCGGTAAAAAAAACATTATTTTATGATTCTGTTTCACATATGAAGCACCAGATGCTTGGTTTGAAATTGAAGCATGTCTGAATTTAAAATTAATTTTTAATTATTAGTTTGTATTTAAATGTTTTATGTTTTGTGTAACAAATTCACTCGGCCTAGTGGTGGACTAACCATAATGAACAAAAACAAAAGCTTCTTATGATAAAATTGAGTTGTGCGTGTTATTAACCCTGCGAACACATGAGACAATTTGTCATAGCAATTTCAACACATTTAAACTTTTGTTACCAACACACTCATAACTGCTTGCAACAATCACATTGCAAGAAATTTGACATAGAGTGCCAAAATTTAACGTTTATTTGAGAAAGTGTAAAAAAATAAAAAACACACCCTGAAACTGAAAGAAACTTTTTGTCATGCAATTGTTATGCCACCTACGTCACTATCGGCAATTGGCTTCATGGCGACAATAATTTGATTACTTGTACATATTTTAAAATTGATATGCCAATTTGTCACGTGTGTTCGCAGCGTAAATGTTCCTACAAAAATTATCACGTAATGAACCTGCTAGTTTTATACCGACTCCCAGCAGCTCATGTGCATATTCTCAAGAAGGTTTACATACAGTGTCAGAGGCGCAACCAGGAATTTGTTTTGGGGGGGTTTTATAATTATATGTATATCTATATATAAATAGGCGTAGGCAAAACAGTTAAGAACCATTTTCTCCCGTGTTTCTCAACCGATTTTGATAATTTTTTTAAACCAATAAGAGTAGGGAGAAGGAGTGCACCGAGTATATATGGTGGGCTTGGCACATCCCATACAACCCGAATTTGCGATATCGAATAGCTTTAGAGTTATATGTCACACAGCCTCGGAAATAGGTATTCGACCTCAAATCACACGTACCATTCCATGAGCAACATTTTATGGGAGTTGAAAGAGGGTCTGGCACTTTTCAGCAGCCCAAATTTTCGGTATAACTTTCGAGCTATAAGTCATAAATCAATGAAACTCGGTAGGAACTTCCTATTTAGTCGTGTTCTTCGACTGGAAAAATTGAATGAGCATTAGACAAGGGGGTGTGGCACCACCCATACAATTCAAAGTTTTTATATCGAATAGCTTTGGAAGTAAATGCCAAATAACAATGAAACTCAACATGGATTTCCGACTTGGTGATATCCTTCTAGAAGAAAGTAGAATATGGGAAGTAAAGTCCTGGTACAGGCATTGGACAAAGGGATGCAGCTCCGAATATATAAGCCAAATTTTTGATATCGAATAGCAGAACAGAACAGCTAAGTAACAGAACATGGAAACTCAGAGTGGAGTTACTATTTTGTGATTTTCTGCTGATGGTGAGTGAAGAAGGAAAAAAATGTTTTCAGTAAAAATACAAAAAAAAAAAAAATCAATTTTAAGTGGTCGAATTTCGACCGCAGGCGACACTAGTAAAATAAAATGTACGTAACTATAGTGGCTATGGTGTAATGAGTCCAAATATTGCACTCAAAACGTTAATTCTACCACAATGGCAGCAAACATAGAAAAACTTATTATAAACAGTTATTTATTAGAAAATAGAAAAAATTTTCTTTATTATTTTTTCATTAAAAAGATTTTAGTTACAGGATTAAGGCGATTAAGAATAATAAGATATCGACGTTCAAAATGGAAAAGTCACAATTTTACGTAGGCTGCTCTTTTGAAACTCTGTGTATTTAAAATTTTTTAACGGATTTGCAAAAACTTTTTTTACTTGATAGAAAATCTCTGGAATTTTGATAAACATTTTATTTTTTTATTATCTTTTATTTAAAGAAATTAAAAACAAAAAAAAAATTTTTAAATAAATTGTATTAAAATTCAAGTTCAATTGATAAAATTGATAAGATATTTTTTATAATGTAAGCATCATTTACGACTTGAAAAACTTCTCTTCAGTGACTTTCTGGAATTAAAGATATCAGGACCATCTCGCTTAAGACTCCAACAATAGTCTGCCATCATATGTTTGTCCCATCTTTCTTGGTAATGGTTTTCCATTATTTTCATGTCCTGATGGAAACCTTGTTCTAATGATTCTAGTTTCCTAAATTCTTAGTGAAGTGGGATAAATGGCTGTGCAGATAGTGAACCGTGATGCTAATATCACATCCAAGATCCCTAAAACTATCAAGCATGTTGGTCACTAGTTCCTCAAAATGACTTGATTTGCAACTGCCTAAAAAGTTTTTGACAAGTAATTCAAGTGACACCCATGCCTTTCGTTCAAGGTTAGTCATCGAGGTTTAAAAGTAAGGGTCTCTAAATAACTGCCTTATCTGCCATAAAACTAGCTTTAAGCTTTTCTGAAGTTATTCCCGGCATTTTGCTACTTACATAAGAAAACATACTCTAAAAGTACGTTATTCGTACTTGAATTTTAATACAATTAATTTAAAAAAATGTTTTCTTTTTAATTTCTTTAAAAAAAATGCAAGATAAAATAAAAAACTAAAATATTTATTAAAATTCCAGAGATTTCCTTTTGTAAGTTCAATAAAAAACGTTAAATATACAGGGTTTCAAAAGAGCAACCTACGTAAAATTGTGACTTTTTTCCCACTTTGTATTTATTGACTATAATCAGCTGAAAAACCTCCGGCATCAAAATATCTGTCGCAAAATGTTATGCTTCAACCGTAATCGATGTAAAATTTAATTTGGGTTTTTCGCGCTTTTGATAAAAACAAGTCATTACTTATCATGTTTTTCTTTTTGTGACAATAATTTGGGGGGGGAGGGGTTTAAACCCCAAAACCCCCATTTGGTTGCGCTTCTGTACAGTATTGCCAACAATTGCAAGCCAAAAAGCACCAACTTGAAAAGCAAAACGCGTAATTTTTAGTAAAAAGCACTAAAAGTGAAACCTTTTATAAAAGTAGATAATATTAGTACCTACTTATTATAAACAGCAAACACTTATGTAAAGTTGTCTGAATATCGAGTATATGATAAAAAAAACTTGCATTCTTTTTACTTACAATTTTTTTCTTTTTTTTTTTGTTTTGTTGATTTAATTAAAAAAATTTATGGAACTTTATTGTTTTTTTTAGGTGAATTTATAATTTTTATTTCGAATTTTCATACAAAATACAATTTCCTTAAGTTATCTTGTTTTACCTCGATATTTGTTTAATAAGATTTTGTTTAGTTTAGTTTATAAAATTTTCGTAGGCTTTATATACAATTTTTTAACTTAGTTGACTTACAAACTCTTAATTGTTTTTCGTTAAGTGTATTCAGTGCTTTATGAATCTGCAAAAGGCATTTTGACACGCTACAAAACTATGCGTTCCTAAAATAATTTTTTGAACAAAAAATTAAATTAAAGATTTTATGTGAAATTTTTTCAAAGACATTCTTATTTACAACTCATGGTTTAAAATTAACATTATTTTTAAAACAAAGCAAATAAAACTGAAAAAAAATACTTAAGTTTTCATAAAATTTTTCGAAAAATAGTTAAGCATAACAAAGTTCGGACCAAAGTTCAGATTCTTTGGTATATAATAATCTAACTTTTTAAATTGTTTTAGTAGAAATAATTTTACAAAGAATTTTATCAGGTATATAAAAAGAATCACAACACATATAGTTTTTAATAATAAACCATATTTCGGAAATATGTATTCGGAAACTCATATTAATTTCTTAATTCACGGCAGCAAAAAAATATTCCTTGGTGCTTTTCATTTAGTGCTTTAAAAAAAAAAACGCGTATTGGAACATCAAAAAGCACTAGATCTAGTGCTAAAAGCAGTGACTTGGCAACACTGTTTACATAGCATTATTTACTCTCTGAGTAAATCCAATAGTCTCTGAGCCCCATCCAAAGTGTTTGAACCAATTTTATTTTTTTTTTATTGTGGTATCCGTTCTGTGTTAATTCTTTTACTTTGTGCAATTGGATTTAATGCGTTCTCAATAATAATATTTAAATTAATTGAGAAATTTATTATTTTTCATTTTTATGAAATTTTAAGACATTATACCGATTTCATATTACTTTCTATGTGGGCTTAGCGAAATTTTCATACGATTTCGCTAATTTGTGACATGATCTTTATATTTTAAATATAAGCTTCTAGGTTATCGAAATTCATAACGATAGCTCCAAAATCTCTGCTGTAATCGTCATCACATATAGACATATAGACGGAAGAGAGGTGATGATCATCAAGAATATAGTATGTAAGTGACCTACAAGAAAATAAACCAATTTGATTGGCTACACTTAAATAAAAAATAAATGCTTTGTCAGTCCGTGGTGATGTTCCAAGGGGACAGAATAAGAGTAGATTATATTTTTTTTTTTTTTTGTTTTTTGTTTACTAAATAACCATTATTACACTAAGGGAAATAACGAATATTAATATTATCCACGCCAGTGGAAAATTTTATTTAAATATTTACGTGGATAAATCAAATATTTTCCTTACAACTCGTTTTTTCCGTATTTAAATTTTATTTATACCACACAGCAGTGAAGCTACTGATTTTTTCCAAACAGCTGAAATAGCCGATAAGCAGCATCAACATCGCACTCTGTTCATGCAGTTTATCACTGAAGTTTTTAGAATTGAGATTCTTGCTTGTCGCTGAATACTCCCGGTTTGTTATAGTTCTCGTTTTGTTTTTGCAATGAAAATTATATAGCTCCGCTCTGTGGTTCCCCACACAATCTCAACCATCGCACTCACGAAGCATAAAGGCTATAAAATGTTCATTGCAAAACCAAACGATAACTATAACAAGCCATTAATGACATATTTAATTCAAATATGCTGTTTTTTAATTTCATTATTTTTATATAAATTTTCTTTAAATGCGATAGTTTTATTTTCAAATAGTAAATATTTGAAAAATGTTTAAACAAATTCGTGCATAATTTTAATATGTTTTTTATTAATTCTGTTTAAATACGTTAATATTCAATTAAAGTGTTAATTACACGGTGTTACAAAATGAAAACAAATCAAAAAACTTGCCTCGAGACATAGAAGAGGTAGTAGGCCTGGTTGAACATAAGATAACTGCATACTTAGTTTTTTGAATATACCCTCAAAATCGGGATTTGTGGTCAAAAAACCGATTTTTGGTAGGTGCATGTATAGTTTGTTATGTAACTCCGTTATATCTAGCTCAATTTTAAAAATTTAAACATTGATAAAAAGAAGAAAAATATACCCTTAATATAATATATAGACCGTTTTTTTACAAAAAGAATTGACAAAGTTACAGGTAAAATCATTTGAAAATTTTTCATTTTTTTTTAATTTTTTCAACTTCAACAACGTTTTGTTAACAAATTTTGTTTTGTGGCACTATAAGTTTTAGCAGGATTCTGAAAGCCTGTTAAATTTTGCGTTCAACAAGCTATCATTTACTTCAATTGGCTAAAATACAAAAGCACTATCGAATTTTTAGTATTCGTAATAAAATAAAAAAAATTTTAATTTTTTTTTTTTTTTTCTAAAAATGTATTTTTGACCTTTTTCGTTTATATGATATGACGGAACTGTTTGCAGTTTTCAACCACAAATACGCTCCGAATGAATGGCGTTTGTTTATTGAGGGATCTTGCAAGAGTATGATTTATTTAAAAACTTTTTGTGTAATTCTTGATATGTTAAATTCTGATATAAGTATGTATGTCACCGACTTAAAAGCTCTAACAATACTGTTTGGAATGAAAGGTGGATATACCAAGTATCCTCGCATTATTTGCGAATGGGATAGTCGTGCGACTAATAAATATAAGCAAAAGGAGTAGCCACTGCGTGCTTCATTTCAAGTTGGCAAAAAATATGTTTTGAATACTCCACTGGTGCGACCTGAAAATGTACTCCTACCGCGGCCTCGGTAGTCGAGTTGGTAGCGTGCTCGACTGCCACCCCAGAGGTCCCGGGTTCGATTCCTGGCCAGACCATGGTCCTTCGCTTTTAACCTTTCTTAATTTTCTATCCTCATTTCTGAAATTAAAAATTCATCAATATTTACGACATGAAGTTGTAGTTGATGGTAGAGAAGTTTGTGGATGAGATTGACTTATAACTTGAATTGAGGTAAAGGCATAACACTTGCGTCTGATTCAAATTCATGTTTCTTTGACTTTCCACCACGCTTAGAACATCCTACACGTGTTTCACTTTATTGCCCTTTCCTTCCCACTAATCTATCATCCCATTTTCGAACCAAGGCAGACTTGACTGAATAGGTATTCCACCTCGAACCAAGGCAGACTTGACTGAATAGGTATTCCACCTGAAATCCTTGGTTCAAAGCTAAAAAAAAAAAAAATCTGATTGCAGCGTTTCCTAGGTTAAGTGGGGCCAAAATCAAAGAAAGTATCCTGCATTTTCAAATCTTTTATAAAAGTTATTTAATTATTTCGGTTATTCTAAGGTTTAGTTGTTGGCCCACAAATTCGGAAAATTTTCTTGGACACTGATTTCGTTTCTAAATTAAATCCAGTTGAAAAAAAGAGCTTGGAATAGTATTATTTCGTTATGCATTTATTTCCTCGGCAACAAGAAGAGTCGAAATTACTTAGATCTTGTAAATGAATTTTTAAGTGCCTACGAAGAAATGGGCTGTAATATGTCAATTAAAATAAATTTTTTGCACTCCCATATAAACTTTTTCCCGAATAGCATTGGGCAGTTTAGTGATGAACAAGGAGAAAGGTTCCACCAGGAGATGGAAGCTATAGAAACCGGCTTTCAGGGAAAAAATTCCATAAACATGCTGGCAGACTTCTGCTGGTCCCTAAAATGTGAAATCGATTATAATATATATAAACGAAAAAGGTCAAACAAACATTTTTAGAAAAAAAAAAAAAAAATTAAAATTTTTTGTATTTTATTACAAATACTAAAAATTCGATAGTGCATTTGTATTTCAGCTAATTTAAGTAAATGATAGCTTGTTGAACGCAAAATTTAATAGGCTTTCAGAATCCTGCTAAAACTAATAGTGCCACAAAACAAAATTTGTTAACAAAACGTTGTTGAAGTTGAAAAAATTAAAAAAAAATGAAAAATTTTCAAATGATTTTACCTGTAACTTTGTCAATTCTTTTTGTAAAAAAACGGTCTGTATATTTTATTAAAGGTATATTTTTCTTCTTTTTATCAATGTTTAAATTTTTAAAATTGAGCTAGATGTAACGGAGTTACATAACAAACTACACATGCACCTACCTAAAATCGGTTTTTTGACCACAAATCCCGATTTTGAGGGTATATTCAAAAAACTAAGTATGCAGTTATCTTATGTTCAACTAGACCTACAACCTCTACTATGTCTCGAGTCGAGTTTATTTTCACTGTTACACCGTGTTATTTAACATAAAATTAAAAATACGCGTGCATAATTTCATTAAAAAAGTATTTAAATAAATTTTAAATATTTTCGTACTCGATTTATGCTAATGTGTTATTTGTTCAAAAATAACTCCGTTCTTGGATAAATTAAAAAAGTTTTTAGATAAATTTAATATATTTTCTCTTAGTGTAATTAAACTGAATCTTTATTTTTCGTTAAGATTCTTAAGTTTTGTAGAAAACAAAAATTCAATGCTGTGTGTAGACTTTTGTTAGCTAGACTAAACAAACTGTATTTAGCTAAACTGTATTTTATTTTCTATAAATATGTTACCACGCATGCTTACGAGCTTAACAAACAGAGGGACAAAGCGAATTCCCTTTACGCCTTTACGTAATATGCGTGGGGGTATATAAATATATGCACGGGCGTAGCCAGGGGAGACAGGGGGCAATTGCCCCCCTAAATCTGAGATTTTTTATTTAATCCATGGCTTTGAAAGTAGTTTCTGTATGTAATTCCTTTTTAATACGTGGTTTTTCCTTTTTCTTTGAAACTAGATATGGTAAAAAGATATGTTAAAGATATGAAAGATATAGTAAAAAGAAATTTATAAGGTCTTTCCCCCCAAATTTTCATCCTGTCTACGCCCTTGAATATATGCAAAAAGCCTACCGCTCGTGTTGGGATCTCCTCTTTAGGAATTTCAGGCGCACTACTATTTTCTTCATTGACACAGAGTCACTTAGTTGTTTTGAAACATTACTTTGAAAACATTTTTTATTGAATTTTTACCCATATTTACCTAGTTAATGAATTAAACTGACTAAGCCCAAAAATTTTATCTATTTACAAACAAAGAAACAACTCGTCGATGCTCCCTTTACTGCTTATCAGTGCCGTACTTATGCTTCATGACACCCAGGGCGGAAACCAGTGGTGTCACCCCTACAAAATACACTAAAAAAAAAGAGTTGGCTGTGTCAGTGACACACTCGTAGGTTTTGACGTGACGGTGTTTCTTTATACTCCTATTTCATATCCAAACTCTTGTTTTAATCCATGACCAAATTCTTGACTTAATCAAATTAAGTTTAGTTTTAGGTGTGTCTTAATTTTTGTCCTAATCAATATCCTAATTCATGTCAAAATCCTTTTCATAGTCCGGTTTCATTGTGTTATTTTTTTGTTTGAGAGCAATGTTGGTTGCCACGAAAAAGACTGTTGAAATCATAACTAACTAGTTATTATTGTTGTTGTTGTTTATGTTGTTGATTTTGATGTTGATGTTGATGTTGATGTTGATGTTGATGTTGATGTTGATGTTGATGTTGATGTTGATGTTGATGTTGATGTTGATGTTGATGTTGATGATGTTGATGTTGATGTTGATGTTGATGTTGATGTTGATGTTGATGTTGATGTTAATGTTGATGTTTATGTCGCTGTTGATGTTGATGATGTTGATGTTGATGATGATGTTAATGTTGTTGTTGTTGATGTTGGTGTTGATTTTGATGTTGATGTTGATGTTGATGTTGATGTTGATGTTGATGTTGATGTTGATGTTGATGTTGATGTTGATGTTGATGTTGATGTTGATGTTGATGTTGATATTGATTTTAAATGTTGATGTTGATGTTGATGTTGATGTTGATGTTGATGTTGATGTTGATGTTGATGTTGATGTTGATGTTGATGTTGATGTTGATGTTGATGTTGATGTTGATGTTGATGTTGATGTTGATGTTGATGTTGATGTTGATGTTGATGTTGATGTTGATGTTGATGTTGATGTTGATGTTGATGTTGATGTTGATGTTGATGTTGATGTTGATGTTGATGTTGATGTTGATGTTGATGTTGATGTTGATGTTGATGTTGATGTTGATGTTGATGTTGATGTTGATGTTGATGTTGATGTTGATGTTGATGTTGATGTTGATGTTGATGTTGATGTTGTTGTTGGTATTGTTGTTTTTGTTTTTTTTTATTTGCCATTGGTTGTGACTTTCCTTTTCCTTAGCTGTATGCAATCAATCCAGCCAAAGTGATGCATATGCGTCACATTAGGCGGTTCCCTGAGGGCCCTCGTGAAGCCGTACATTTTTTTTTATTTTTCTCATGTGCCCGAAGACCTCACCTTCATTTCCGTTCCTTAAAATTTACCGTTACGTCAGTAGTTACCGAGTTAAAATTCCATGCAACGTTTTTTCATGGTTGCACCTTTTTTGATGCATTATGTGGTTGCCACCCTGAAATCATGATAGTAAGAATTTTATTTTGTAATTTAGTTGTAAGGCGTAATAACACATCTATACTGTCGTAAAACAAAATTTACCGCAGCACGTCTCCTGAGTGAGTAATAATTCCATGCAACGATATTAAATTTCTGTTACATAAGCTGCTATGTTCACGACTTGGTGGCGTCAGAATTTTTTTCTTATTTTTGTCGTAACCCAACAAGCAAGAAAAATATTTTTCTCCAAGCTTGGAAAAAAAGGGTTCAACCTCCACTTGATCTCCAACCCATTTCTCAAAGTCAACTCCAACATCACACACTCTTACATTTTGATGTCATGTTAAACAAGGAAAGTTGTATGTGTTTAAATAGCTTACTCGTTTACGCAGCAAACAAGCTGAAGGTGTGAAAAAAAACTTTAAGCGGTGCAAGTGTAAGTCACGCATTAAAATAATACCCTAAAATAACCAAAGTAAGTGATGGTGGCCGTGGCGCATCGGGTAGAATATGCAACTTATATGACAGAGGACCGGGGTTCAAATACCGACTGACACAGAAAAATTTCCATGATAAATAAATTAATTAATGAAGTAAAGTTCCAAAAGTGATTGAAAATAAACAAATTAAACAAAATAATAACTTTCTTTCTAAAGAACAAACGCAGGTTTTCCTTGCTATGGAGTAAAAAATAAAGCTGTTGTTTTTGTTTTTTATTTTCTTTAAATGTTTTATTTAAATTTATCTTTTGTAAATCTATCCATTAATAAAAATAGAAAAAAAAAACATTTCTAAGCAAAATAACAAGAAAAAAATTTGGCTTAATTTGGTAAAAGGTTTGAACCTGCGCATGTTTGCGTTAAAGGTCAGCGCGCTAGCCGCTACACTATGGTGGAAAGGTTTTGCGAGACACTAACTGCGTACTTATTCTATTTCTTTTTGGGCTGGAGATCACTTGGAGAATTATCTTGGAGCTCAAATGGAGATCCAGCCTTATCTCGACTGGAGATTGAAGGTCCATTTCCCTGGAGAAAGGCTTGGATCTCAAGTGGAGGTCAAGTGGAGATCCAGCACTGGAGATTGGAGAAACGAACTTGAGCTCCACTTGAGGTCAAGCCAATCTCCAAGGTTGATGTTTATTGGGAAGGCATTTTCTTTTTCAAACTTTTATCGCAGCTTATATATGCACCGAGTAAAAATTGAATTTTTTTAAGACACCATTGTCAATCTTTAAGTGGCTCTCTCTGTGTCCCCATGACATCAAACATTTTTTGTTTAATTTTGTTGTGAGGACTTTAAACAGATCTTTATTATTATATCATATTTTACACCCTAGCACCAATACTCAGCGAGTAATAATAACATGTAACAAATTTTCAGTTGCGTTGCTTAAGCAGCTCTCACCGCGTCCCGAAAACGTTTTGAATTTTTTTGTTGTTTTTATAATAAAGTCAAGAATTAACCTTTTTGGTCGTACCATTTCTTTAATCATAGCTCTTATACTCAGCGAGTAACAATTCAATGCTACGCCAATGAATTTTGAAAAAATGCATTTTTCAACTTTTTTGGAAACCTGCGCTGTAAAACGTAACTTCGTCACGTCAAAAATAATTACAATGAAATTAAAAGTTTCTATTAAGCTAAACAAAAATTTAATACAAATTGCAATATTATGACAATACATGTTATATAAGATAACAGAAAAATAAAAAGCTTTAATGCAAAAATTGCACATACTCAAGTACATGAGTAACAAAAATAAGTACAAGTTACATTTGGAAACCTTAAAAAATGACATTCTTCAAAATTTACTTTTCTAACGTTTAAAGCAGCGAAGCTAGATATAACGTCGTCAAAATCAATTGTATTTGTTAATTTGTTTTCAATCGATAAAAGAGCAAGGTCTGAAACTCTTGCCTGTCTAATAGTTGATCATAAATAATTTTTTATTAACTTCAGTTCAGCTCTCAATTCTTACGCTCAACGCTCCCGGAGCGCTCTCTGCCCATACCCGTGTATAATCAATCGAAAGCAAATGAGACGGCCGGGTAGAAATAAAAAATGTTTGAGTTGTCTGCCAGTTCGTTCAACTGGTACGATCGTACGACCCATGTCGGTCGGACCATGACACATGATTAAAAGGTAGGGTCACATTGGAGAGCAGCGTGAGCTAGTAAAAATCAGCTAGTCAAAATCAGCTGATAATTTTTAGTTTTTCTAATTGTTGTTGTTTTATTCCTTTTACGTTTGTAGCTTCTACAGTTTTGTTGTTGCAAAATTGCTCATTTGAGCAGCCATCTTAAAATGAGCTTACTTTATAATTGTATCATGGGTCGGACTCACTGCATTTATCATTTGAATAAAGTTTTCAACGAACAAAAACCAATTTATGGAAGAACAGAAGAAAGAGAAAAACAAAACCAACAAGTGTTTCAAGTATGGAATTTCGAACGGAATTCATCGAATTATACTGAAATTTTCCTAAAGAATTATAAAACTATTTTTAGTTATTACAAAGTAAAAATATTCGGCCAAAATATTGGCTATTTAGGCCGAAGCCGAAAATTAAAAAATCGACCGAATATGCCGAATACCGAAACCGAATATCCGGTCAGACACTAATAAGCACCGTAACAATAGTTAATACTGACAATTTTATTCTATTTTAAATTAAATTTATATAACTAATTCTACATGCCTCAATATTAAATAAAATTTTAATTGAGAGATAATAGAATGAATAAGGATAAACACTAATGCAGCTAAGTATAAAAAAAATAAAAAAAATACAAGGAGGGTGAAATAGAAATTAAAAATTAAGCCTAAATTAAACAGTAATTTCACGAAATTAAATTAAACGAACTGGAATTACATTTTAATTTTGAATTTAAATTTAATTTTTGATTTGTGATTTAATCCGTACAAAGATTATGTGATAGGAAGAATAAAGTAAAAGAAAAGGAGGGTGAACATAGAGATTAAAAATTAATCCTGAATTAAACAGTAAGTTAATGCAGTAAAGTTAAATAAGCTAGAATTAGATTTTAAAATTGAAATATATCGGTTTATCTGATAGGTAATAGGAGAGAAAAAACAAAAACTATAAATTTAATAAAATATGTAAAGATTTTTAAATTATTATCTTGTAATACTTGTAAAGTCGCAGGCTGCAAAGATTTCACACCCATACATAAGTGTAGGAACCAAATAAGTTTTTGCCAAAAGCATTCTAACGCTGCTCCATACGCAGTTAATTTTTTCGGCAATATTATAATTACTCTATGTATGAACCCTGCAGTTGAAAAGCTATTGTGTCCATACTATATTAAAATTATTTAATTCTGCGTAATACTATGTGAAAAACACGCCGAAGCGTTTCGCGGTGAAGTGTTTCATCGGCGATTTGATTAACCGGTTTTACTCCCCATCGCGTCTAAAAAAGTTTCACTTCAAAAAATACTTTTGAGTTTTACTTTTTTCACTATTTTATTTTTAAACGAACAGTATGCTGATAACACTGTGCAACAGTGAACAAAATAACAGCATGCCACTATATAGGTTCGATACTATATTCAGTGGTGATTATAACCCTAGCGCGGTTTCGCGAGTTTGGCGCCCGTTTCATTTTTATGGCCCATTTTATATTGTGGGTTTTAGTGATTTTGCCAAAAAAGGTACTATCAGTTTTTCTTCAATAACTCCGTCAGAAATAGATATATCGGTTTATTGTCTTTGGCAATGTTGTAGCTAACAATCCAATAAACAAACATATAAGCAAAACATACTTGTCAAATAATTTGCTGTATTTTTGTTTAATTTAAATGTCAATCAAATTTTCATTTTTTTCAGTTTTTTGGGCATAACTTGAAAAGAATCCAAATTTTTCCTATACTATCTTCTACAAAATTGTAGCCGAAAAAAGCTCAGAAAGATATTTTTTTTAAGTGAAAAATATTAATTTTTTGGGCTGTTTTCGCAATTTTTCGACGACAACTCCTAAACTAAGCAAATTTTTAACCAAATACCTTCTGCAATATTGTAGCCAAAAAAAATTAAACAACTCTTGTCAACATACTTATATAATCTGAACAGGTCAACAGTACTTAAAAAGCTCAAAAACACCATGTTTTTTATTTAATAAATACTTAGTGATAAATCATTATAATGCAAATTATTATGGAGCTATAAAATGAAGAAGTTTATTTTATTTAAAATTTATTTGATGCAAAATCAAAAAAATTTAATTAAATACAATAAAATTGAATCAAAGCCCATTTTTGGAATGGAAAAAAACCGTAATTAAGGTTATATGCAAAATCTTTTATAAATTCTTTTTATTAAAGTCGGGTTTGAGTACTTGTACATATGATGATTCAATAAGAAGGTAGGTTAAAGAAATTCACATTTCTGACATTCATCGACCGAAATATCAATATCATTTCAGAAACACAAAATACAGACTGTATTTAAAAAGAAAATTTCTGCAGAAATTTCGGTCTTACATTAATCAACAATACAACAAATACAGGTGTGCTGAATTTTTTTACCGTACTTTCTTATTGTATCATGGTACATATGTCATTGTTTTTTTTTCAGATCTGAATTAATGTGCATTAATTTTGCAAAAGTAAAATAAAAAGTGAATTGAGTGAAAAAAAAATGGAAAAGTATTATAAAAATAATTTTTGCTATGTTTGTAACAATTTCACATCAATTAACGCGCAAAAACGCGCGGCATTTAAGAAAGTGTATCAAAAGTGTTATCGGAAGAAAGTAATTGAAAATAGCAAATGGGCACCCAATTCAGTGTACACTTTATGTTACAATGAACTTTTTGAGTTGGAACAATAAAAGCGAACATTCTTTCGCTTTGAAACACCGATGATTTGGAGCAATCCGGGAAAAAAGTACAATGAATCCAGCTGCTAAGCTTGTAAAAATGCAGTTAGTGGTATGAACACTAAGAAGGCTAAAACTTTCGACTACCAAGCGGTGCCTTGGGCCATTTTACCAAAAAGACACTCAACAGGCAATGTACAAGTACCACAGCACCCACCCAAATCAGAAACTGCATCAATTTGTAATACCTATAGCTCAGAATGGGAAAGTCATTCTCAATACGAACCGGAACCGTCATATTTAAGCTCAACCCCAATTCTGATCTCGCAGGACCAGCTCGATTTCATAGTTAGCAGATTGAAGCTTTCTCAAGAAAAGTTATCTTGCCGGTTAAGGTGATTGATTCCAAAAATAACATTATCATCATTTATCACTAATGTATTTATTAAAAAAAACATTAAGGGTATTCACAATTGTGTGGTATCGTGGTATTGTGGTTTTTATACCACAGCTGAAAGCCACAATTATGAGCACCCTTTAAAATAAAATTTTAAAATAGTTGGCAACGACACCTAAAATGTAAACAAACAGATATTAAATTAATCAGCTTTTTTCATTTATTTTATTAATATATGGCTTAAAGAAGCTTAACTTACATTTTGAGCTTCTTCCATTTTTGCAATCAGAAAATAACTGGCAAACCGATCAGCTGTTTATGGAAATTGAAAAACCACGTTCGTTACACATATCAAGGGGCTTCTTAAAATTAACACACTTGTGGTTTTTAGGGCTTTCATGTAAAACAACAACAAATATAAAAACCGCTTGGTAAAGTGTGGTATTAATACCACGGGGTTTTTTAACCACACTGAAAACCACGCAATTTTGAATACCCTTATTGTGTTTTTGAGCTTTTTAAGTAGTGTAGACATGTTGATAAGTATGTTCACAAGAATTGTTAAATTTTTTTCGGCTACAATTTTGTAGAAGATAGTATAGGAAAAATTTGGATTCCCTTCAAGTTATGCCCAAAAAACCGAAAAAATTAAAATTTTATTGATATTTAAATTAAAAAAAAAATACAACAAATTATTTGACAAGTATGTTTTGCTTATATGTTTATTTATTGGATTGTTAGCTACAACTTTGCCAAAGACAATAAACCGATATATCTATTTCTGACGGAGTTATTGAAGAAAAACTGATAGTACCTTTTTTTGGCAAAATTACTAAAACCCACAATATAAAAAAAGCCATAAAAATGAAACTCACCACTGATCATAGTATCGAACCTATATAGTGGCATGCTGTTATTTTGCCAAAAGTGTTTTTTTGTGTCATGGTGTAATCAATATGTAAAAAAAAAATAAATAACTGGCCATTTCAGCCCTTGAAATGACTTTGGCCTAGCTTATTATGATCAATTGTGTTGTGCGTGTTATTAAGTTTGTACACAATTGACCGAGAACCGGACCTACATGTTTAACGCCGACTCCGAACGGCGATAAACGGAGTGTTCTCGTTCTCAAGAAGCTTTACATGGCATTTTAATTATTCTCTGAGGTTTACCATTGTCTGCAGAGAGGTAGCGGCCGTGCAGAAAAATTTTTTTAATTCAAATAATTTTCTGTCGCTGCTGGGGTTCGAACCCTGGGGTTAATAACACGCACCAGAGATAACAAGATGAAACTTCGATTCTATTGTCAATTTGGTTGATTTTGCGCCAAAATGGTGCTTGTTCTTCTCATTTTTTATGCACTCACGTATTGTGTATATGAGTTCACCTCAAGATTGTCAACTATTGGATCGACTAACAGCTGCTTTAAGTTAGCAATAATATTGTTTTATTTTCGAAGCTTAAATAAATAGGCATTGGATATGGACATAAAATTAGTATAAAAGAGGCCACTACTCAATAAAAATGCTATTTATCAGACGGTTTTAGTCGTATTAGACTGAAATTTGGTAATTTAGCTTGTATGTTTATGTTCGGCAAATGTTCTAAAAATGGGCTGCCACACCCCCTTCAACACGGTTTTAATCGTATTAGACTAAAATTTGGTAATTTAGTTTGCGTGCTTACTGTCGGCAACTATACTAAAAATGGGTTGCCACATCCTCTTTTTCCGCCCACAAATCAATTAAAAAGCTTTATTTTGGACGGTTTTAGTTGTATTAGACTAAAATTTGGTAACTAAGTTTGCATGCTTACTGTCGGCAACTGTACAAAAAGTGGGTAATGTCCATCTACTAGAAAACTGGGATGGGTATAGAATAAGGGGATGAGTACATACAAACTCAAAATGGAGTTACTGTTTGGTGATGTCCTGCTACTGGGAAACTGTAACGGGCAGTGGAAAATGACAGTGGTGTCAAACTATGGGTCGAAGAAAAGTTTTGAATATTATGTTCCGATATAGTTGCTGGGTGCAGCAACGCGCGCCGCGAAAAAACTAGTAAGATATAATTTTAAGTTGACAACTGAATATTCGTTTGTGGTAAATACAACTCGCAAACGAAGTGTAGATGGCTAATTTTTCAGTTGTGGTGAACGAAAAATTTCTATGCGTGTGGTTGTCACCAGAATCTCACACAGGAGAAAACATAGCAACTGAACTCAATAGTACTGCAGCTCGCTGGGATATTAAACCAAATAAAATACATGATCTTGTTCATGACATTGGCGGTAACATGGTCAAAGGCATTCGAGTGGCGGAGAGCTCAGAGCTGTAATTGGTTCATTGAAGGTACATCCAGAAGGAAGTAATGGACATGATTGCCAAAGGTAGACGTATAGTAACTCCCTTCAATCATTCGAAAGGATCTAAGTTTACCAAAGCATCAATTAGTGTAAGATATCAACACGAGGTGGAATTCTACTTTCTATATGGCGGAACGCTTGTTGAATCAAAAATTGGCAATCTCCTTTTATGTGACTGAACACGACATCTTACTAATATAACAACTCATCAGTGGTGCTTGATGGAGAAGTGTGTAAATCTTTTAAGGCCGTTCGAAGAAATAACTAAAATTGCAAGTTCTGGCCTCTCCTACATATCCGAAATTATACCGCATGTAGCTGACTTAAAAAAATACTAAGACTGTACAACGAACAGCTATTTTCTACAAATGAGAGAAAACAGCTTAAAGCTAAATTGGGATCTCTTTTTAGCTCCTTGAGTAAAGTCCAAATTACCTTATTGCAACTTTTCTGGATCCCAAATCTAAGGCTTACTTTCTGGGAACACTTGAAGTTGATACAGCGCGATAGACTATTTTATTGGAGAATTTAAAAATGGCTCGCAACCGTCTTTCATCAGTAGTTTTTCATCGACTTCTACAACTAGAGCTAAAAAAACTACTGAAATTCACGACACGTTTTGGGATTGTTTCAATGAAGTGGCAGATGAAAGCAATAGTAAGGTTCGCGATCAAAAGAAAACCCCCAATTGCGACCCATATTGAATACTTCTTGAAGGGAGTTCGAATTGATCGCAGTCGCAAAACTTTCGCTTGGTGGTCAATAAACTCCAAAAAGTACCTTATTTTATATCACTTGCCAAAACGTACCTTTTAGCTACTTGCATTTATAATGATAGCCTCATTTCCGAAGCTGGCTTGGTTTACGAAAACAAGCGAATGCGCCTATTGTCTGCGATCGCTGATTCCCCTCTTCTTAGTTTTGAGTACACTGAAAAAAAAATGTTTTAAAATTGACGATAGTTGTTATTAATTTGACGAATTTTGTGTTTAAAAAATAGCTTGCAACAAATTTCGTCAAAGTAAGAGCAAATGTGCTTAAAACTTTTGAAAATCATATGAAAAAAAAGCAAAATACGAACACATTTTTTGAACACATTGTGTTTAATTTTAAGCTAACATTTTTTTTCAGTGTATTAATTTTAATTATTTGCTAATTGAACGTTGATCTAAATTTTTAGTTTATATATAAATTTATTACAAAAGTGAACAGTGGCGGATCTAGGATTTGCCAGAGGGGTCTAAGCTAACAGTTTTATAGCCCAAGGGGGGAGGGGGCTGAAACAGCTTTTAGGGCTTATTTTAATTTTTTTCCTATAAAAAACAATTCTCGAAGGGGGGGCGAAAATCCTTTCAGCCCGTAAGTAGATCCACCACTGAAAGTGAATATCTCAGAATGTCATTGAAGTTTTTTGGGATATATTTGGTAAATTTAATGATACTTTTCACTTTTTATTGTTATTTACCTAACAAAGATATATTTAATTAAAATAAATTCAAGAAACTATCCGGCAGACCGGCTACCGGATATTGAGTTGCTATTCGATATTCGGTATAATAGAAAATTTGGGCAGACCGGATAGTGTATGGATATTCGTTGTATCTCTAATAATAAATACATTTTTTTCAGATAGAATGACGTCTCGATCGCTTCTCTTCTTAAAAAGAAATATCATTCAGAGCCTGCATCGTACATATAAGACATCTGGCATACCTGAGTTTACACAGGTAAAAATATTGTTTAAAAGGTATTAATTTTATTTGTTAAGTCCTGCTAAATTTCCAGTCTTCAAAATTGTAACGTTCATCCATATTTTTCTCTTTTCTCTTTACAATGTTTTTTTTTCAATTTCTAAACTATAATTAAGTGAATTAAAACTTTAAGCGTGACATTTTAACATGTCATAATGGTTTGGCGTATCATAGAAAGTTATATTATGTATCTATCCAAATTTTTAGATTTTTTAACATACATTTTTGAATTGAATATTTACATATTTAGCATATTTACATATTGACATTACACGCATTACAAAATTTATCTTCCATAGAATATTTAAAATTTCGCTATTTCTAGAGAAAATTGGATAACTGTACTGTACCCCAGCTCGTACTGCGTAAGGGGTAAATCAATTTTGTCACAGAGAAGCTCCCATAAGGGGGCGTGCCAGACTTAGAAACTTGTATATGGGTAATTCCATGAAATTTCGCCAAATCAGCGTCACCACGGGTCTCCGGAATCGCTGCGCCAGGTTGATCATCGACAGTTGGCATGAATTCTAGATGATTTTCATAGATTTCAAATTTCGGAACCACCGCCCCTGCTCTACGGCACAATAGCAAAGCTCAAAAAACAACTGTTTTAGGCCATGTGTTAAAAAAATCATATCTAGGCGTAGAAATAAGATTTCAAACTCGTTCTTGCGCCATTCTCTATGTAATAATACGTACTTTTTAGTAAAAAATTGCAAAACCCAAAGTATCGGATTATAAATGAATTATTCATTGATATATGCATACGTATTTAAGCCTTTTTTACAGCATCTTCTTGGGCTTATAACTTTGACGATCGATAATATTTTCTAACTTCCCGGGTTGCATTTTGTTTGTTTACTCAATTTCCAACATTTTGTGACCCTGAATGATCGGTTTTGACCATTTCTTGCCTAGTTATAGCGCTTTGAAGTTTGCATTTTTCTTCATTTTAGCCATTTTAGCCATTTTTACCTGCTTATATCTCGCTTCTACCTTGATTTTTTTTCAATCGATTCCCACCAAAATTTAGTTTCAAACACGCATAGTATGATCCAATAGGTCCGGGGGTGTTATTTCGATATATAACATGCTAATGAGGCCAGGGAAATCTGCGCAAATCGAGTACATTTTTATACCCCTACGTTTAAAAAACGTAAACGGGGTATATTAATTTTGTCACTCCGTTTGTAACGCCCATAAAGAGGCGTGGTAGGTATATGAAATATATTTATTCTTGATCAGCATCACCACCCGAGTCGATTTAGCCATGTCCGTCTTCCCGTCTGTCGTCACGATTACAGCCGTAATTTTCAAGCTATCATCACGAAACTCGATATTTAAGCTTTTATTTAAAAAATAAAGCTCAAGTTCGAAAATGAGCCAAATCGGATCATAACCAGGAAATAAAAATATATAAAATTTTTCAGTTGAGGGGGGGAGGGGGAGGGGGCACTTGCCCTTGAATTACTCTAATTTTCAAGTAATAAGTAATATAATATTATTACACTAAGGAGTCGGTAACAGAGCTGTAAAAGATTGAATCATTTCGGAATGCACACACTCTTAATGCATTCAAAAGCTGAATCAACCAGATTGCAATCTTATGCTTCTGTTGAGTTAATGAATTACAGATGCACAATTCATCATTCTTTGAAGATAAAAGAATGCACACCCAGTGCTCTGTAAGGAATGGGACTTATGGAAATATCAATCCGATTCTTGATGGCTTAAAAAATCTGATGAATGCATCAGTTTTATCATTCTTTTCAACTCTGAAACACCGGACATTTTATTTACTATCATACTTCTAAATATGTATAAAGCAGCATTTTGCATTTACGTTGTCATTTGTTTTCGACGGCCGATCTTAGGGACGTGCTTTTGTCTTTCCTTTGACATTTTCTGGAATAATAAAGTGCTTATTAACAATAAATATTATTAACAAAATATATAAAAATTAACTTCTACAATTTGTTGTATATAATACTTTTTCTATACACGATATCAAGCCAATGGCAACCCACAGTCATGCCCAACAGCCACATACGCATACACAAATACACACAAAACAACTTCAGACAACAACAAATCTTTGTGGCTGAAGCCATCGCCGGCTGCATTCACTAATATTTCAATTCGGCTGCAACTATCGATGGTTGCAGCCATCGTGACTGAAGCCATCGGTGGCTGCATTCTTTACGTTTTGTAATTCATGACTTGAAAACAATTTTTATCAGCCTAAAGGCTTAAGCCTAAAGAGTTCACACTTTGAATGCTATAAAAAAGGATTTCAGCTTTTGAATTTTTAAACAAGCGAATGAAAAGTGAAATTGAATTCAAACTTACAGCTCTGATATCTATTACATTGATCTACCGATTTGTATTACGATGACGAATTTCACTCAAAAATTACTAGACCTTTAAATTTTTGCACATAAAATTACAATATCTTTGGCAGTTTCGACGTTATCGACGTTCATGTTGGTCACTAGTTCATCAAAACTTCTTACTTTGCAATTGCCTAAAAAGTTTTTGACAAGTAATTCAAATGACACCCATGCATTCTGCTCAAGGTAAGTCATCGAGGTTTTAAACTGAGGGTCTTTCATTAACTGCCGTATCTGCGGACCATCTATGAAACCAGCTTTATGTTTTTCTGAACTTGTTGCCGGCATTTTTTTATCCATGCAAGCAAAACATGATCCTTCTTTATCAATTGCTTTCATAAATTGCTTCATCAACCCAAGTTTAATATACAGTAGTAGGGATATGATCTTTTTTCTTGAAACTATAGACTCGCGAACTATATTTTTAACACCAACAACCATATCATCTCTGGTAGGCCAATCTTTTTTCTGCCAGTGGTCTGCTCTGGCCCTGCTGTCCCAGAAGCATAGAAAGCAAGGAAATTTTTGTGAACCTACTTTGTTAGCCAAGGAGAAAATTCACCGTTTTGATGTTCATGATAATTTATTTTTTTTCATCAGCAAAATAATAAAAAAAAACTTAAATGTTTGTTAAAACTCCAGAGATTTTCTATTGAGTAAAAAAAGCTTTGTAAATTCGTTCAAAAATAATAAAGAGGGTTCCCTCCTTTTAAAAGAGGGTTTTAAAAGAGCAGCCTACGTAAAATTGTGACATTTTGAACGTCGATATATTCGAAAATGCCAAAGATTGTAATTTTATGTGCAAAAATCGAAAGATCTAGTATTTCTTCATTGGTGGTGGCGGCCGTGGCGCAGTGGGTAGTGCGTGACCCATACGCCAGAGAACCCTGGTTCAATTCCATCCGACACAGAAAGTTTTTTCAATTGAATTAATTTTTCTGTTCGGCCGTCACCTCTCTGCAGACAATGGCAAACCTCAGAGAGTAAATAATGCCATGTAAAGCTTCTTGGGAACATGCACATCAGCCATTCGGAGTCGGCATAAAACTAGAAGGTTCAGTTCTCGATCAACTGTGTTCAAACGTTTAATAACATGTTCAACACAATTTGATCATAAGAAGTTTGGTCAAAGTCCTTTCAAGGGCTGAAATGGCCAATTTATTTATTTATAACACAAATCGGTAGATCAATGTAATAGATATAACAAAATTCAGAAAAAGAAAAATTTACTCAAGGTCGATATTATATTGATGGTTTGGAAAATGCAGTAAACCTATTTTCGTCGAAAGGCCACATAACCAGGGACCGAAAATAACAGTCGTTTTCGAAATTTTTATTCAAAAGTCAGACGGATAGAATTAGTCTATTCAATATTTGAGTAAAGCATTGTGATGCTTGTTAGCTAAGGAATAATAATCTTAAAATCTTAAATAATCCAATATTTAAGATTTGTGGCCAATACCAATGAAAACGGCGAATCAAACCTAGAGCAGTTTTTTCGTGCACCTGATCCTATTATCGACTTAACACTATAACTACCGGCTTCTCTAAATGATGTAGAAAACCCAGCAACGGGAACCACCACAAAGAGGACTAGTACAAGCTATCGGTATCTGCTTCTGATGTTTCGGATTCTTTTGTTTTTTTCAGCTCCCGCCGGTAGCTACTTTTAATGCTATTGAGTTTTCTTTTTACATCATCTTTTGTGGCGCTATTTTTGACTTTTTTAAAATTTCAACTCCTGTTACCCACTTTCCTTTTTTCCCCTTAATATGTACTGCTTGGATGTAATATCCTATAAGGAACGATGGTTTTCATAACATAATATGAAAGCTTCAAGAAAATCTTTCTCTTTGTCCATTTCGCTGGTTGCAAGCACACTTCTAACTGAGAAAAGCGTTGTTGCCACGGTTGCCACTTGAAAATAAAATATGTGACCAAAATTTAAAATTTAAAGTGACCAAATGCAGTAAAAAGTGACCAAAACATTATAAATTTGAAAATGTAGTACATTCACACAAAATTATAATTTTGTGAAACACACTGGCGAAATAGTTATATCGGCTAAAGAAATCCTTGAATAAGCAAACAATCCAAGCCAGCCGGAATGAAAGTTAAACATTTTTTTCGATTTTTACAATTTTTTTTATGTATAATTGTCACGAAAAAAAATGTCATCCCCTCTCACTGCAAAAAGCTACCAACGGCATTGAGTTCATGCATTTAATTTTTGAGAACATCAAATTCTTTTTTCATTTCTTTATAAATTTCATTTCTTTACAAAAAGTGACCAGATGTAGAAAAAAATGACCAAGCGACCAAGTGAAACAAAAATGACCAAATTTGGACACAAATGACCAAAGTGGCAACCGTGGTTGTTACTTCTATTGAATCTTGGTTGGTATGAAGCTTACGTCAGCACACAAATCAGCACACACGTGTGGCACACATTAGCTTGTTCGACAGAGAAAATCAAAAATTTTTATCAACGGGCCAACATGTGTGCCACACTCGCGAACATGCTTCTTAATTAGCGAACTGGCGTGAACATGGCCGCCGTGTGGCGAACTTGTTCTCAGATGTGTAAGCTGCATTAGGTCACTTTGTATGGGAGGTAGACGTGGTTTCCATCCGATTTTGGTCATTTTCCAACTTTACCTTTATTTTTTAGAAACAAACTTTAATATAGAATTTCGTGAGGATAGCTTGAAAATTACGGCTGCAATTGTGATCACAGAAAAACAGACAGACAGACGAACATGGCTAAATCGACTCGGGTGATGATGCTGATGGAGAATTTATATTTTTCTATACCTGCCACGCCTCATTATGGGCGTTACAAACGCAGTGACAAAATTAATATGCCCCTTTTACGTTTTTTAAACGTTAAATATTATAACATAAAAAAATTGGTCCTCCAATTCTTATGCGAATACGAATATAGAATTTTTCATGGAACCACTGTCAAAATAAGTCATTTTTTGTATGCCCATGCCCAGCTTACCATCCAATAAAACTCCACAATATCAACTTAATCAACTTAGTTTTTAAATCTTTTTATAATTTAAATGTTTTTATTATGTAATACATATTCAAACTTCTTCTCTTCTAGTTTTACTTTTCTTTCTTCTAAAATAAGTTTCCTTTCCTCCAAATCATAATATTTTGTTTTCCACTTTTCCTCCGCTTCCATTTGTTCTTTTTTCAATTCGTATTTTTTCCTTGCAATACACAATTTTTCCTCTTCAATTTCTAGAAGCCTTTCTTCAACAGAAATTCCCTTCGATGGAGTGGATTTTCGCTTGCGAGGAAAATTGGTATTACGCTCAGTATTTTGAATGTCTTGGGTTGGTGTTGCAATTAAAGAACTTCGTCCCTGACAGTCTTCCAAATACTCCTCCACCATAGTATCCTCAACAGTCTGCAAACCAAATTAATTAAAAATTCAAATTAAAATCAACAAATTAAATAAGAACATATTTTACATACAAAAAGTTCTTCAACACTGTCGTTTCCCTCGATAAGTGCAGGCACCATGAGCTGCAAGACCCTTTTTTCCAAGTCGTTGAGCGGCTTCATTTTCTGGGGGTCATTTACGCCACTCCTTTGAAAAGAAGCCTTGAGCAATGCTTCTTTTTCTTTGATATGACTCCTGGAAAACTCTAGTAATTAATATCAACTCGAGCAACGATGCTACATATTCATATATATACTTGTGATCGGCCCAAAATTTCCTCCACTTTTGGGGATCTTTCACCGCACCGCCCAAGCTGTTCAGCTGCGCACTCAATTGCTTCCATTTTTCAAGGCGACCATGAGCGCCATCAACTCCTTCAAATCTTGAAACATACACATTGAAAAATATAACACTTACAAAACAAAAAACACTTACTTGTCCTGCGAGAACGCCCAATTGTTCTCCATAAATTTTATTAGAACTCTTTTTGCTCTTCACTGGCTTTTTTTGATTTATTTGCCATTTTCCTGCTTTAAATTTGAAACTTCACCGCAAACTATTCAGTGAATTAATTTCGGTCATTGTGAACACTTTTTTGACATATGAATTCACTTCATACTGTTACAGAATCGCAGACTTAGTTTATTCACTGAATTTTGTGAACACTTTATTTCTCACAGTTAGAGAATCCGCCCCCAGATGTGTAAGCTGCATTAGGGAAAGACCTGCATTAGGGAAAGAACAGATACAAATATAGACCTAATACTAGGGCTGCCAGGTCCCGATCTCAACGCGGGTTGTCCCGATTTTCAGATATTTTTTTTCTGTGTACGTTTTTATTTCTACATGACTAAATTTGTAGATTTTTTGTACGCCACTAATTAATTGAGCCGAATCGCATACTTTTCAAGCCACCGAACAGTGCGTGAAATAAAGAAAAAGGGAAAGATTAAAACAATAACATCATTCTTTGTGGATATTGTTCATTTTGCTTTCCTCATTTTCATCCACGATGTTCGCTAAGTTCGCTAAAAAAAAGGAGCACAGCGCTCTCCTATAAAAAACATAAATAAAAACAAAGTGAGAAAATTTTACAAAAAGTAAAGTCTCATACGAGAATTGAACCCATGCCGCTGGCGTTATAGTCAAACGCTTTACCGCTGTGCTGTTACGCCGTTTGATAACTTGTGAACAAAATGTATATAAAAATATGAGGTCCACAACTCTGAAATTATGTTTCCACTTTAATTGGTATGTAGAGTAAATTCCTGTATTGGAAATTTAGCTCAATAGATAAGGCGTTGGTTGTTGAAATCTTGAGATCACAGGTTCGAATCTCAGCGGTGGCAAAGAAATTTTTCAGTCATTTATACAATGTATATCTCTCTCATTCTATCTACTATAAAACAAATCTTTCTTCTCTATGATGTGACGAAATGAAGTAAAGTCACATAAGGAAAAATAGAATAGAAATTGAAGAAGAAATAGAAAATAGAATCACTTCAAAATAGAAATTGCAAAACAAAAAACATATTTTTTGCACGGCATTCCCACTCTTAAGTGGGAATGCTATCTAAATAATTAGATGATTTTTCTACACTTAGTAGGTGACTTGCCTAATCTGAAGTGGTCATAGTTTAAAAAAAATTAGCTAATTCTTCTAATAAATTATGTGTCTTATCTATTTTATGGTTGAAGGTACACCTAAATATTTAGGTTTTTTTAGCTACTCTCGCAGTTAAATTACTCAATATAATTGCATATAATTAACATTTAGAAATTGGTAGCACACCTAATCAAATTCGTTGACTGAAAATCACCGGATTACTTTAGATGAATTGACTACATTTTTAGGTAAAAGTTCTACTCTTTTTTTTCTGTGCATTAAGTTATTTACAACAATTTTGTGATGAGTACATAAAATTCATAAAAGCCTTATGTAGTCAATACAGATTTTAACATGTACTCAATACAGTAAAAATATAAAATTTCTGTGTGCAGAAATTTCTGTCATGAGTACATAAATTTATGTATTCAGTCCATAGGTTTTTCCCTATTAATCGAAAGAAGCGCATGTCCGTCTGTCGTCCATCTGTCTTTCGACAGGATTACAGCTTTAATTTTGGAGTTATCATAATGAAAATCAACCACTTAAAAAAAAATAGTGGCAAAATTCGAAAAAAGTCAAATAGAAAGAAAACCACGCATACCTTCTATACAAAGTGACTTCATATAAGCGTTAAAATCTCTTCAAAAACCACAAAATTAATCAAATGACTTGAAATTTCGCACATATAGCCCGAACACAATACGCGCGACGAACGGCGAGCAACACGTCTCCAATCTGTCGTTGTAGAGAAATGCTGAGCGACTTGATTATAATACACGCGACACCAGCAGACTTCAGCAGCATGTATAGTACACAAAAAACAATGGCTGCTTTCAGCCGACTCAACAGTTGCCGTTTAGAATCATGGTATAATAATACAAGGTAGCATTGACAGTTGCTTGGGAAATCATATACTGTCAAAAAATATACTCAAAAAGAGAAAACGTTGAAAACGTTGAAGTGAAAAAAAACAACAACCACAGCAGCTGCTGATGTATTTCCACAAAAAGCTGTTTTTGACAGTTTATGTTTTCCTGTTGAAGAGAAAATAAGCAGTTGTCAATGCTACCATGTATTATTATACCATGGTTTAGAATAACACAATCAGAGCTGAAAAAGAAATCCATTCAATTTCATTTCATTTTCAAAAAGTTGAATGAGTGAATAACGAAATAAGAATCTATTCAATGAATGCAAAATTCATTTATAAATAAAAATGTTATTTCACATTCAAATTTAAAAAATTTATTAATTATTCATTAAATTTATATCAATTAATGAATAAAAAATCAATAATAACTAAGAAATTAATAATGAATAACAAATGAATAATGAATAACAAATGAACAATGAATAAAAAAAATTAATAAAGATTAAAATATAATTATATTAAGAAACAATTGCAAATTCTAAAATTCTTTGTAAATTGCATTCTTTGTGTATAGTTTTCATATGAATAAAAAATTGAAAAATTGACAGCAAAAATTATTTATTGAAATGAATAATTAATCAAGTTTTTAAAATTAAATGTGAATTAAAATTTTATTTATAAATCAATTTTGCATTAATTTATGCAATTTTATGTCGATATTCAGTTGTACTTATTCTGAATATGAATGCAGACTTAAAACTCTGAATAAAGTTCAAACAAAACATCCCTCACTACCATCGCTACCATAAATTTCGCATTGTTTAGTTTGCTGCATGTGACCAGTAATAACCAATGTAAACAATGGCGGAAACTTGCTTTTGCTGCCTGTCAAATTAAAATTAAATTGAAGCCGACGGCAATGTCGCGCGACAATGTTGAGCTACAAGTCTCCAAAATACGTCCCATAAGAAATACATGTAAAAAAAAAGTGACAATTGGCGCTTGCCGGTCGTCGCGCGTATTGTGTTCGGGCTAATACGCTTTGATCTAAGATACTCACTTTGATTTCGTCCCATACAAACTTTCATTAATTCCACAAATACGAGAGTTGCTTTTTAAGTCTTGCGAATTTTAATGTTAAACTAATTTTTAAACTAATAGTTTCCACGCTATAAGGCTAGATATGTCTGAACAGCGCAAAAGGAATAAAAAAGATAGTAAAAAATACTTACAAAAATATGTGTGTGGCCGCCACGCACGGTAGAAGTGAAGTTTTAACCCAAAAAAGTAGATGTTTTAGTGGTTAATTGATTTACTCTTTAATATAGTCTTTCTAAGAAAGTACCATTTCATATAATGGCAAAAGTAGATTAACCGCATCTTTCTGTATTCCGAAAAGAGCACTATCAATAAGCAATACATTTTTTCATATCAAAAAATATTGTTGCTCGTTTCTTTAAAGAACGAGAAATTTAATGTTAAAAAGACACATTCAACTTCAGAACAACTTCAGAGTAATACAATCACACCAAACCCATCATACCATACCATACCATACCATACCATCATTCCATGATCATCATACCACCATACTATAGCAACATACCATACTATCATCCTATGCCGTCATACTGTATCATAAAACTATGTGATATGTAGAATTTTATATCAAAAACATAAAGATATAAGGAAAATAAATGCTATACAGAAATATACTATGTGTACTCCTTATTTCTTGGTGAACACGCTGTATTTTAAATAGGCAGCATTGCAATCTGCCCTTCTGCGGTTTAACAAAGCGTGTGCATGATCAGCAAATTCTGAAGACACTGTATTGAGAGCCAGCCGAATGTTGTACAGTAATCCTTTCGGTTTGATTTAAAATTACTGTACAAAAGTTTGAAATATACTTTAAAATAGTGGTCATCAAACTCTATGCAAGCATACTTTGTTTATGTATAAAAGCTCATTGAAAGCTTTGCACTGAAAAAAAATACTACTTGAGTCTCAGTCCAGCTTTCATTTGCTTTCATGCAAGACTTGTTTGATTATTCAGTGGCGCTGGAAAAATTTTTCATCTGATGTATTACAAATCTATGGGAAAGGCATGACGGGGAAATGTTTAAAATGTTGTAAACTACACACTTAAACTCTGTACACTTAGCAGCAGTCAGTGTTTGTCTTTTCGTTTAAGGTTGATGTTTTTGATATGAATATCAAAGACATGCTCCATATGCGACGAATTTTTTTCATTTCCGTTTCATTAGGAATATATCGGTTCTACTTCCTATCGCGGCTAAATAAGTTTCACTCGAGTGTTTATGTTATAAAGTACAATTAGAGTAAAAAAAAATGCTCATAGTATGAAATTTCTACTTTGCTCTATTGAGCAAATTTTTTTAGTGTGGAAACTGTTAGTTTTACGTTTAAACTGTAAGGCGCATTTTTGAAGATAATTTTCTGATCTACAAATATGTCGCAAGCATATTTTCTGTCCGACAAAGAAGAGCGGATATATTGGCGAATGACCGGTTTCGGTGAACTTTGAACCCGAATATCTATTAGCGCGTACATTAATGGTATCATAGGGAATTTTTGACAGGTTGTTAGTTATGCCTTAAATAAGAAGCTTGCATCAAAAAAATTGGGATCTAATTTTTTCGATTTCATATAAAACAAAAAAAAAAAAAAAAATCACCCTTGCAATGAAATACATAAACCCTCGGGCGGAGTCAAAAGTTATGTCGCAGAAACCAGAGATGCAGAAAATATTTTTTCGATGAGTACTTTTCGAAAATGCATGAAGCTCTTGAGGTTTAAAATTCGTCCCACTCTACTAAAAAATAGAATGACTAACATTATGTCTTTTTCAGTGGACAACCTCTATGTTTTCATTTTAATTTATCTAAAAAACGCAAACATTTTTAGAATCTCAAAAAGAATGAGTTCACAATATGTAAAATTTTGCATAGTTTATTAAACCTTTACCTTTACACATTAATTAATGGCTTACAAAGGACAGGGGAAATGGGTAGAGTATATTTAGTAGGCTGCATCGTTTTTTTGTTTTTTTTTTTAATTTAGTTCTAATAGCATTTTTCTGATGCTTTGATTCATTAATAAGAAAACTGTGCAAGGAGAAGATCCACAATTAATTTCTTCAGTTGGCGCCATGGCCTAGAAAGTAAGTATATCGCGAAAATGCGACTTTTTCGTTGTGGTTTGATAAATATTGATCTATATAAAAGCGTATACGCTGAACAACAGTGTAATTTTTTTTATTAATAGAGTATATATGGGCTATTCCGAAAAAAATAAAAAATCATGAATTTATATTCCATTCCATTTTTCAGCACGAAATTTTGAACAGTTTTTTGCAAAAATTTTTTCAAATTCATGAGAATATCACACTTTCTGAAAAAGTGCGCAGGTAAGTGATGTAGTCCCTTCTAACTTTTTATAGTACTATTCAATATCTTTAATTCAAGTGCTGCTGAAAAGTGCCACGCCCCTATTTAAACGCCCATAAAATATAACCAGTGGAATGGCAGGTGTGATTTAAGGAAGAATACCGATATCCGAGGCTGTGTGACCCATAACTCTAAATTTATTCGATATTGCAAATTTGGGTTGCATGGGATGTGCCACGCCCACCGTAGATATTCGGTGTACTCCTTCTCCCTACTCTTATTGATCTAAAAAAAAAAATTATCAAAATCGGTTAGGAAACACGGGAGAAAATGGTTCTTAACAGTTCTGCCTACGCCTATCTATATATAGATTACTTACATTTCATCAAGCTTCATATAAAATAAAAACTCACTGCGTAGACAATTAATAGCATGAGTCTAATTGATCAATATATTGAACAATTCCATTAAATAGTAAAGAATTAATTATCTACACTACTTATAACACTATTTCGTGGCAAATGAGCGTTCGCAGATTTGAAACCACTAAAATTACAAAATCTGAAAAATACCATAACTTCGGTTCCAGTGCACCTAGAGACTTCATCAAGCACTTGAATTAAAGATATTGAATAGTACTATAAAAAGCTAGAAGGGACTACATCACTTAACTGGCGCACTTTTTCAGAAAGTGTGATATACTCATGAGTTTGAAAAAATTTTTGCAAAAAACTGTTCAAAATTTCGTGCTGAAAAATGGAATGGAATATAAATTCATGATTTTTTATTTTTTTCGGAATAGTCCATATATACTCTATTAATAAAAAAAATTACACTGTTGTTCAGCGTATACGCTTTTATATAGATCAATATTTATCAAACCACTACGAAAAAGTCGCATTTTCGCGATATACTAACTTTCTAGGCCATGGCGCCAACTGAAGAAATTAATTGTGGATCTTCTCCTTGCACAGTTTTCTTATTAATGAATCAAAGCATCAGAAAAATGCTATTAGAACTATTTTAAAAAAAAAAAAAAAAAACGATGCACCCTAATATTTAGTGATTGATTTAATTTAAGAAAAGAAAATGTTTTATGGATTAAATAATGAATAACTTCAATCATTCAGGTCTTTCCAAAAGTGGAACAAATATATTCTCCGATATTATCCACACTATGAAGGTACTAAAGAAACCCCATTTATAGGAGTAAGTATAGTATCCACAAAGAAGCACAAATTCAACAAATTTTCTAATTAATTTAATTTCTAAATTTAAAATTAATATTCAAGCAATTCAAGCTTTGCCCATTTATTTTGTTTTTCTTATGATGCACAAATAGTTTAGTTTGAGTTTCACCGAAGCTGTTCACACAGAGAGGAGTCGGTAGAATTGAGTTTAGTGTGAACATTTCTTTGTTTACTTATGTGTACTCATATTTTTTGCATCTCCACCATCGTGACATAAATTCCACTTGAGAACAAGGCTGCAGCTATCTCTGCGAGTTAATACATGCAAGTTATTCCTTACGCTGCGCAAATTTGAATTTTTATCGGCTCACACTGACATGAAGACCTCATCTTCTACACTTTCCAAAGTTACTCTTAACAAACCTCGTCATCTAAAAAGTTGCATCTGAACCTACTATTTCATCTTAACATTAAATAGTATTTTAATGTAATAGTATTTAAAAGCATTTTAGGCTTTTCTCAAATTGAGTTTTGATAAACTCAGAAAAGAAATTGGGCTTAGTTGACTTTCATCCTGCATAATTGTACTGGAACTCAAGATTTTATTTTGAGCTTTATGATAACTCAACTTTGTACTGGAAACTCAAACTAAACTCTCTGTATAGACATAGCACTAGCCGAAGCAATAAAATATTGAAAACCTACTATGTATTTAAAAAAAAAGCCAGCAACGAAGCAAACACTGAAACATAACATAACAGAACCAATATCACAAAACAATAGTTGTCATTTTTTAAGAGCTTAAAAATATTTTTGTTCACTTGAAATAAAGAAGGTATGTCAATGATTCAATTACAAGGAAGGCTCATATTGCAGCAAAAACGTAAGCTAGATGTCAAAATCAGTTGCTGATTTTGAGTTTTTCTAATTGTTGTTTTTATTATTATTTATTATTAACTTAAAATTACAATTTAAAGCTAATGGTTGAATACAGCTTTGGCAGCGTAGGCCTTAAGCTTATCTTAAAACTAGGATACGTATTAATTCTATTTGTATTATGATTAAAGGTATATGAGTAGACATTATTCGAGATAGTTTAATTGTTACATACTTTCGAATTGTGATGTATAAGATCAATGCAATAGTGAAGGTATTTTTTAGAGTGATATACTATAAGTTGTTTTACTTACTTATATAAGTTTGTATAATTGTGTGATTTTAAGATATTTAATTACTTTTACTATATTAGATTAGGTGAAGATTTTAGTGACAAAGGGTCTGTGTTTAGAAAATTTGTATTCTTGAGACATGGAATTTCGGACAATTTGTTAGGAGGTGAGAGAGTGTTATTGGAGTTGTAAGGTTGCAAAAAGTAAAACTGGAAAAAAAATTGAAATTTGAAAACTGATGAGAAAATCGAAAAGAACAGTAAATTTCCTATAAAACTAGTAAAAAATGATCTTCGACTGGGCCGAAGCTAAAATACCCCCACGCCCGAGCCAAAGTATATTCAAAGACTTAAGCAGTCAATAAAATTTATCTGTAAAAACGTTTTCGTTAAAGTTTTAACAGAAAATATTCGCTTTTGTTTTTTGATAAAGTCACTTTGAATGGGAGGTGGGCGTGGTTTTCACTCTATTTGGTAGAATTTCATACATATAGTACACGTTATATATCGACTCATAACCGCCAAAATATCTTGAGCGACATAATATTCGATTTATGTTTTTTGATGAAAATCGATAATTTGCGATGGTTTACATCGTCTGTCAAAATTTCATAGGTGTACGAAATTAGATTATGAATTTAAACCAAAAGCAATTTAGCTTAAGTACACACTACATGTTTGTTTACATTTTTCATGACAGCAAAGTGTCGCTTAAGATGAAATTCTCTAAAAGAAATTAATCAATATAAGAGATAAAATTATTAAAATAAAATTAATAGCAAAGAGATAAGAGATATAAGATAAAATTAATAGCAAAGATAATTAAAAAAAACCTTCTCCTGTAAAATTTTCTTTTTGGCGCTTAAGATATTTTGGCGGTTATGAGTCGATATCAAAGTGCATATGCGAAATTTCAAGTCAATATATTAATTTTTGTGGATTTCAGAGAGATTTTACCTTTTTGATAAAGTCACTTTGAATGGGAGGTAGGCGTGGTTTTCATCCGATTTGGTTGAACTTCATACTTAGAGTGTATTTTAAATATCAAAACTCATATACAAAATTGCAAGTCCACACATTAATTTTTGTGGAATTCTAAGAGATTTTACCGTTACGATCGAACTTGACCTTTATTTTTTAGATAAAAGCTTAAATATTGAATTTCGTGATGATAGCTTGAAAATTACGGCTGTAATCGTGATCACAGACGGACAGGCGGACAGACAGACGGACATGGCTAAATCAACTCGGGTGGTGATGCTGATCAAGAATATATACACTTTTCTATACCTCCCACGCCTCCTTATGGGCGTTACAAACGGAGTGACAAAATTAATATACCCCCATTTACGTTTTTTAAACGTGGGGGTATAAAAATTACGTTCTTTTTTTATAATAATTATAAAAATAAAATTAAAAAAAAAACACTTCCGTCAATCTGGTGAATTCTATAGAATCCCATATCTTAACAGCTAAACCTCAAATCAAAAAATATTATGTGAACACGTTCAGTGGTGGATTAACCCTAGGGAGTGAGTGGTCTCGAGCCCACAGCGGCAAATTTTTAGGGGCGGCAAATTTTAGCAAAAACAATAGAACAATTTGTTTTTTTTTTATTATATTATTAATACGTAATTTAAAAACTTATTTTGTTTATGTTATTATAAAAAAATTATGTAAATGTTGTCCAGTGGGTTACTATTTTGTCTGATTCTAATGATGTCATGGTGTTTTATATATTTTTGCTACGCCTCAAGAGATAGCGCAACAGCAATTTTTTTCAAACAGTAGACTTTGCTTTCTCTATCAATTAAAAAGTGAAAAACGAACTAATATTTTTTCTACAAAATTTTCATCGTGTCGCTTGAAGTTAATTGCTTTAGTTAAATTAAGTTTAACCCTCTCATGGCTTATAGGCTTCTAAGTCGCGCTAATTTAATTTTTTTTTTTTACCTGCGGTTTTTTGTATTGTGTAGCCGTATGAGTTCTGCAAACTAACAGCTATTTGTTCTATTGTTAGCTGTGAGCGTGTTCATTTAGTAGTTGTTATCTGTAGTGTGAAATTGTCAAAATCAAGATCAAGATCGTTTCGCGAAAAAAAGTATTTTTACAAAAACTGTTCAAAAACGTTAAAATTATTGTTTTATTGTTAAACCAAGTAAACGAAATAAATAAATAAAGGTAAGTTAATTATTAAAACAAAAACATGAAAAAAGTGCTTTGTTTGTCCAACCACTCCCCAATGTTGCCTTTAGATAACATCCTGTAGTAAACGAACCACCAAGGACTTTAAAATAATTGTCAGTTTATATTTGTGTCAAGACTAACGCATATTTGTCCTCAAAAAACTTAACATAATGGATGGACGGAAGCGGCTTAGTGACTGCTAATACTCTAAGATTAAAAAAATGAAAGACCAATGCAATGTTTTGAAAAATACATCTCGTCCTACAAAAATTTTTCAGCCCCATTGAAGCTTCCAAAAAAAGCGACTGTGCATCTGGTTAACACCATTCATAAAAGAAATGTGGCTTTGCTTATGTAAAAACAGCAACCACAATCAAGAAAATATAATAAAGGGTGTTTTTTTAGGGGTTTGTTTTTCGCATAGAGATAAAACTGGCATTTTGTGGTCAAATCTGGCAACTCTAATGTCATTTATGTTCAGTTTGGTTTGCCATTTCATCATGATCAGGTTGAAAAAAGAACAACGCTTGCAAATGGGCCGAAAATGAGATTGATCTCGATGCTGATTTTCATCGCAAAATTTTGTTCAGTGATGAGGCTCATTTTTGGTTGAATGGCTACGTCAACAAGCAAAATTGCCGCATTTGGAGTGAAGAGAATCCACATGAGATCCTTGAGACGCCATTACATCCACAAAAACTGACTGTTTGGTGTGCTCTATGGGCTGGTGGAGTCATTGGGCCATACTTCTTCCGAAATAATGCTGGAGAGTCAGTTACCGTTAATGGAGACCGGTATAGAGCCATGATAACCGACTATTTTGTTCTCGAATTGGATGGCATGAATGTGGATGAGTTGTGGTTCCAACAAGACGGCGCTACATGCCACACAGCGCACGTCACAATCGATTTATTGAAGGAAACATTCGATGAGCGCATAATTTCGCGGAATGGACCTGTCAATTGGCCACCAAGATCGTGTGATTTGACACCATTGGATTATTTTCTTTGGGGATATGTGAAGTCGCTCGTCTACGCCAACTAACCAGAAACGTTAGGGGACTTGGAGGCCAACATTCGTGGCGTTATTGCCGACATACGGCCCCATATGCTCGAAAAAGTGGTTGAAAATTGGACCTGTAGAATTGGCTTTATTCGAGCCAGCGGCGGCCACATGCCCAAAATCATATTTCAACATTAATGGCATAAAATTATCCTTCCAATAAAGCCAAATTGATGGACATTAAAACGATTTTCTTGTGTTTTATTTCAATTCGAAAAACAAACCCCTAAAAAAAACACCCTATAATTCAGATGGCAATTCGAATGTTTTTATGCCTTTTTGCAACAAATTGCTTATCCGAAAGATCATTTTCAGGAATGAAGATAAAAAGATTCTTAAAAACAACCATGACAAATGAAAAAGGGAACTGCTTTGTCATTGAAGGACTTTTAGTAAACTCAATTGATAATGGAAAATTTTTTTGGGGTGAATAAATACACTAAAAATTATTTACAAATTCTTTTTATTAATATTTAACATTTATGTATGAAACTTTAATTTGAAGTTGACGTGTCGATATCGGAAAGAGCTGATGGTTACCATAATAACTAAAGTTTGGCAGCACCTAGAAAAACAAAAACAAAATTAATAAATAATATCAGTATGGTTATTTAAAAAAAAAAATCTTAAAAAACGCAAGTTTTTCCTGGATTTTGTGCAAAAAATATAGAAAAAATAAAAATTGTGCAATATTTCAATTCACACAGAAACTTTGCATGTGGAGAGTATGTGGTTAAAATTTGGAGATAATCGCACAAGGCAATTTTGTGTAACGATGGTAACCAGGTATAAAAAATGTAAAAGACTTCAAATTAAAGTTTCATGCATAAAAAAAATCAATAAAAAAAAATTTTTTTGTAAAAACTTTTGTGTGTGTATTTATTGACCCCAAAAAAATGTTTCCATTATTTCTAACTGTTTTTCTATAAAAAAATTTAAATTTTCACACGAATACCGAGCGCATCAAGTAGGAACATGCCTTAAAGTATTACTCGCATTTCCAGCATAAGTAGTTAAACTATATTCAACATTTGCACTAATTATTTTTAGATCCTAAAAAAATTGTCTTATGTAACAAAACAAATTCTAAATAAATATATAAACTGTTGTCTTTGGAAGCAAAAATTCAAAATCTTTTCTTATTAAGGATTTATATTTTTCAAACGAACTCATATTTAATTGAAATGTCTTATATCTGAAAATAATCCGATTTGATTTTAGCCGATAAAACCTTTAAAAATATCGTCAAAAATTTTTAATTTTGCTGGTGGGGTTGTGTCATTTCTATTATTTTTTTTTTTTTTTGTGGCGGCATTTTAGTCTAACCCACAGCGGCAAATTTTTTTTATCCGGCCCTGAACACGTTTATATCCCCCAGAAGTACTAATATGTCCAATATGAACGAATTTCAAAACCTTAAATTTTTTTCGTTGTCCGCTTCACATGAAATGACTCAATAATCAGTGCCGAAAGTTCCTTAAAAAACTTGAATGTTTGAATATCAAACGTTGAAAAAATTGAAAATTGATTAATAGCTGGGATCGTAATTATTATAAGCAGCGGCGTTCCTAGGCTTGGTGACACCCGGGGCGGATACTCTTGGTGTCACCCCTATAAAAAATTTCTAAATGCAAAAAGAAACCATTTTATTATTATCTTTATGTTTTCTAAAAAAACAAAACAAGCAACATATGACAAACAATAAGAATTTAAAAAAAACAGAACAAAAATATTACATTTTCAGTTGTCTACATATTTAGATATGTTTGCATAAGGTAAATAAGAAAACTTATTAACTTCGCAGTCTTAAAAACTGACGGAATAAGAACATTACATTTTCAGGTACATAAAGAGTGATTTTTTAAGTGCCTGATAACTTTTTTTTTAAAAAAAACGCATAAAATTTGCAAAATCTCATCGGTTCTTTATTTGAAACGTTAGATTGGTCCATGACATTTACTTTTTGAAGATAATTTCATTTAAATGTTGACCGCGGCTGCGTCTTAGGTGGTCCATTCGGAAAGTCCAATTTTGGGCAACTTTTTCGAGCATTTCGGCCGGAATAGCCCGAATTTCTTCGGAAATGTTGTCTTCCAAAGCTGGAATAGTTGCTGGCTTATTTCTGTAGACTTTAGACTTGACGTAGCCCCACAAAAAATAGTCTAAAGGCGTCAAATCGCATGATCTTGGTGGCCAACTTACCGGTCCATTTCTTGAGATTAATTGTTCTCCGAAGTTTTCCCTCAAAATGGCCATAGAATCGCGAGATGTGTGGCATGTAGCGCCATCTTGTTGAAACCACATGTCAACCAAGTTCAGTTCTTCCATTTTTGGCAACAAAAAGTTTGTTAGCATCGAACGATAGCGATCACCATTCACCGTAACGTTGCGTCCAACAGCATCTTTGAAAAAATACGGTCCAATGATTCCACCAGCGTACAAACCACACCAAACAGTGCATTTTTCGGGATGCATGGCCAGTTCTTGAACGGCTTCTGGTTGCTCTTCACTCCAAATGCGGCAATTTTGCTTATTTACGTAGCCATTCAACCAGAAATGAGCCTCATCGCTGAACAAAATTTGTCGATAAAAAAGCGGATTTTCTGCCAACTTTTCTAGGGCCCATTCACTGAAAATTCGACGTTGTGGCAGATCGTAAGTCTATTCATGATGAAATGTCAAAGCATACTGAGCATCTTTCTCTTTGACACCATGTCTGAAATCCCACGTGATCTGTCAAATACTAATGCATGAAAATCATAACCTCAAAAAAATCACCCTTTATTTGTATATGTAGGTTAGAGTGGAACGAATTTTTAACCTCATGGGCTTCATATGTTTTTGAAAACTACGGGAAAAAAAAGAATTTCTGCATCTTTAGTTTTTTTCTGCGACATAACTTTTGACTGCGCCCGGGAGTTTATATATTTCATGAAAGACTTATTTTATTTTTTTTTTTTTAAATCCAAAGTTTAGTTTGATAACTTGTCAAGAGTTTCCTATGATATGCGCTAGAAGATATTCAGGATCAAAGATCACCGAAACCAGTCATTTGATTATGTCTCCGCTCCTCTTTGTAGGACAGAAAATGTGCTCAGAACAAAATTGTGGATCAGATAATTCTCTACAAAAGTGCCCTTAACAGTTTTAACATAAAACAAATAGTTTCCGAGGTATGCGACTAGATATGTTTGAATAAAGCAAAGTAGAAATTTCATATTAACTTTGAGCAGAGTGGAGATATAAGCAAATGACCGATTTCGGTGATCTTTGAACCTGAATATCTTCTAGCGCATACATGACAAGTTTTTAAATGAGTTAATAAAGACGTTTGCATCTAAAAAATTAGTTCTTAATATTTTTGGATTTCAGAAAAAAAAAGTCTGACAATGAAATATATAAACCCTTGGGCGCAGTCAAAAGTTATGTCGCAGAAAAAAGCTACAGATGCAGAAATTTATTTTTTTAAGCGTAGTTTTCAAAAATATATGAAGCTTCCATACATTTCGTTCCACTCTAATGTAGGTATAAGGTTAAGTGTTACAAATAGGTTACAAATTTAAAAAAAAACATTTTTTCGGGAATTTTTTTCACAGAAGGAAAAAAGATATCGTTTTCAAATTTTGTACATATATTTATTAACATTTAAAAAATAAAAAAAAAAAAACAAATTAATCCTTGTTTAAGTGGCCACCGCCTGAACTAGGATAATTTTATCCGCCGTAGAAAAACAAAATAGCGACCGATTTTGTAACTTCGAGAATAGATTTTTTTCCAAATTACCGCCATTTTGTTTTTTTACGGCGGATAAAAATTATCCTTTTTCAGGCGGTGGCCACTTAAACAAGGATTAATTTGTTTTTTTTTATTTTTTCCTCAGATGTTCCAGACTGGTGATATCCTGCACACCGTCAATTTTTTGACATTTTTTTAAAAAAAATCAAATAACGTCAATAACCGCTTCAAAAATTCTGAAACATTTTTTGTATTCTCTAAATGTTAATAGATATATGTGCAAAATTTGAAAACGATATCTTTTTTCCTTCTATGAAAACAAATTCCCGAAAAAAATTTTTTTTTTAAATTTGTAACTTATATGTCCCCTTAAACAAAGAAATCTTATTAATGGCGTTGTCTTAAAAACTAACTTTTCTTACTTTAAGAGCTGTAAAATTTGAAATAACCTCATCGAAATCAATATTACTTGCAAGCTCGTTTTCAATGGATAAAATAGCAAGATCGGAAGGCCTTGCCTGTCCCATGGAAGACCTTAAATAAGTCTTAATTAATTTTAGCTTGGAAAAACTCCTTTCGCATGAAGCTACTTGTTATAATTCGTAAATTCTATTTATTTATCCAATATTATATTAAATATAAAATATTAAAGAGACTTTACTTCACCAAATCTGTTGCTCAAGTGTCGCTAAAGAAAGTCCTTGAGTTGCATTTTTTTGGTATGCGCAACATGAAATCTACTACGTAAGGGTTGCTAACACCTCTCCTTTAAAGTTAAAAAAATGTTAATTTATTTCGGCAAATATCTGTCCACTGGTCGACGTACCCGTTGAGATCGTCTTAAAATTGGTGGTGTTGTTGTTGTCTCGCTTTGCATCGGTAAGTCCTCTAAAGCTGTTGACTCGATTTGACCGCTTTTCTTTTCTTGAGATGGAAGATCATATATTTCGAAGGCTTCTGCTAATGTTGATGGTGATTTCGACCCTGATGTAGACAGTGTTAATCAGAACAGTAGCGCATTCTCAACTGGTTCGCATGACAGCGTATCAATTTTCCCTTATCCAGTAAGACATTGTACATGACATTCCCAACACGTTCTATGACTTTTCCTGGTTTCCACGAGAAACGGTTGTTGCTGATGTGTACATTTGCATACACCAATCCCTGGGTAATGAAGAATTTCTGCTTAGCGCCATGTTTCCGATCAAATTGCAACTTAATTTTCTCGTTGTGCTGGGTGTTACTTTGCTGGTAGTTGTTGTTTGATAGTGGTTTAATGAGATCCAACCCAATGCGTATATTTCTGCCAAATAATGCCTCAGCTGGCGATTTATTGTTTGGTGTGTTTCGATTTGGCGTAGATCGATATGATTGCAAAAAAGTTAATAAATTTTGATTTGTGGTTCCCTCTCCGTTCAACTTTTTTAGAGCTCGCTTAAAAGTGTCGACAAAACGTTCAGCTTGTCCGTTTGACATCGGATAGTATGGACTGGAACGAAGATGTGTTATTCCGTTTTCCTGAACGAATTGTTGAAACTGCGCACTAGAAAACTGCGTTCCGTTGTCGGAAACGATCACCTTCGGTAGTCCCAGTCGTGCAAATATTTCGGATAGAATCTCTAGCGTTTGGCTTGATGTTATTGATTTCGTTGGAACTATTTCTGACCACTTAGAGTACGCGTCGACTACTACTAAGAAAAAGTTCCCATCAACAGGACCAGCGTAGTCTATATGCAGACGCTCCCATGCCATTGGAGGTGTTGGCCATGGTTGTAAAGTTGTTTTTGTCGGCATTTTTGCCGCTGTGGCGCAGTTTATGCAATTTTTAACAAGCGTTTCGATTTCTGCGTCAATACGTGGCCAGTAAACAAAACTTCTTGCAACTGCCTTTGTTCGCTCGACGCCTTGATGCCCCCGATGCAGTTGTTTTAAGACGCGTTTTCGAAGAATCTTTGGAATGACGACTCGTTGGGCCATCATGATGCAGCCATCGATGATGCTGAGGTCATTTTTTCGATTATAGAGCTGCTTAAGCTCGACGTCTTCGATTGTGTTGGGCCAGCCACATGGCACATAGTCAAGTATTGGGCCAAGAACTTTATCCTTAGCAGTTGCGCATTTTACCATTTTGTGAGTAACTGGCAGCTTTTCGAGAGAGTCAGCTAAAATTTGGTGGATTTCGTTTTCAAATTTCACCGATGCAATGACGTAATCTTCGGATGGGCTTATGCTTCTTTTGATGAGGCGTGACAGAACGTCAGCATAGCCGAAACTGTTAGCTGATATGAAACTTATGTCGAAATCATAAGCCAATAACTTAACTGCCCATCGCTGCAGTCTATTTGCCTGGTGAACCGCAATACCACTTTTCTTGCCGAAAATCGCAAGTAAAGGCTTGTGATCGGTGTGAAGTTTGAATTTTCTACCAAAAATCATTTTGTGGAATTTTGTTACAGCAAACACGAGCGCTAGCCCTTCTTTTTCAATTTGGCTGTAAGCTTTTTCCGCTGGTGTGAGCGAGCGTGATGAGTGACAAACGGCCTTGATTGAACCATTTTGAAATTTATGTAGCAGGCATGCTCCCAGCCCGTAGTTGGACGCGTCTGCTGCTACGATGATATTTTGTTGTGGATCGTAGTGCGTCAGTAGCAAATTTGAATTAAAAATCGATTTTAACTTACTGAAACATTTGCCATGAATTTTCGTCCAGTGCCATTTGTTGTTTGCTTTTAGTAACTCGTCCAACGGTCCTCTGTGTTGTCTCATATTATTGACGAATTTGCCATAAAAATTTATAGCACCCAAGAAAGATCGAAGCTCCGAAATGTTTGTTGGCTCCGGCATTTGATTGATGGCTTCGATACGTTCGGGGCTAGGCTGAAGTCCGTGTATATTGATGACGTACCCAAGATACTGAACTTCAGTTACGGAAAATTTGCATTTTGCGAATTTGATTTTGAATCCGTAGTCCTGAATTCGACGCAAAACTTCATGCAAATTTTTGTCGTGTTCGTCTTGGCCTTTGCCTGAGACGAAAATGTCGTCGATGTAGGCTGCCGCTTGAGACAGACCTGCGAGCATTTTGTCCATGCTTTGTTGAAAAATCGCTGGAAATACTTTGACACCGAAAACCATTCGATTATAACGAAATAAGCCCATGTGCGTGTTTATTGTAAGCAGATGTTTCGACTCTTCGTCGACTTCGATCTGCAGAAATGCATCGGATAAGTCGATGTGACTAAAAAATTTGGCATTTGCCAATTTTGAGAAGATATCCTCTGGTAAAGGAAGGGGGTATTGATGTGTCTCGAGAGTGTCGTTTAATCCAGTTGAAAAGTCGGCGCATATGCGGATGCTGCCATTGGACTTTTTGATGACCACTATGGGTGCAGCCCACTCTGAGAAATTGACGGGAGAAATGACGTTGGTTTCTTGGAGTCGTTGTAGTTCTGCTTCCACGAGACCTTGCAGTGCATAGGCAACCGGTCGCTTCGGTCGGAAAACTGGCTGTGTGCTTGGCTTTGTCACCAAATGAGCTTTTGCTTTGTTGCAGAGACCTAATTTGTCGTCAAAAACATCTGAAAAGAATTGGCTGAGAAGCGAAATGTTTTTATTTGAAGATGAGTATACTCTTCCCTGGTTTCCAGATGAGACTTGATTGCAGATGGCATTGATGGACATGTCATCAAGCTTAAGAGCTTTAATCCAATCCATGACGTTTAGGTCCTTGATTGATGTAACAAAACATGTTGCTGATGCTGATCGATCTCGGAATTTGACGTAACAGTCAAACTGCACCGACAAAGGCAATTTTCCTGTTGCGCTCCTTGCTGTATGAGTGACATCGACAGCCTTTGAAATTCTTAGCCTTTCGAAGTTTTTCGTGGAAATTATTGTGATGTCAGATGCAGTATCGAACTGTAAATCAATTTGTTGACCATTGATTTCTACTGTTATGTATTTTCTGTCAATCGCTTCGATTTGATTTGTGACAAAAATACCCTTCGACTGCATCTTGGAGTTTTTTTAACCCTTCTGGTGCGATTTCAACTTTTGGTACGAACCCGGCCTTCTTTTTCCTACATTGCAGTAGCCTTCTTTGTGGCCAACGACGTGGCACTGACTGCATTTGTGCTTACCGTATGGGCAGAAACGGACGTAGTGCAGTTCGCCACAAAACCAAAATGAGGTCTTTGGCACTTTGTTGGTTTTCTGCTCGTGGGTGTTTTGAACACGATTGACTTGAGCCTCTAACTTGGGATTTTCAATTAGTGCTGTGTCCTCTTTCAAATTTATCATGCGCTGACATTCTCTTGATAAGGCGTCCAGTGTGAGGGTTTCGGTCTTATTGTCTAATTTGTTCAGCAATTTTGTTCGAATCTCGAAATCAGACGGCGACTTGAGCCCCATCACAAAAATTAGACACTTGAACTGATTCAGTTTCAAATCAGATAATTTGAAATTCTCGCACTGTTTATTCACAACACCAGCGTATGTGATAAAATCCGAGTTAGGGTCTTTGGTCAGCTGCAAGCAGTTGTATCTAATATTTAACTGTGACGTTTGCAGCCCAAAGAGCTTTGTGAGCTTCTCCACTGTCTCTTTGAACGGAATATCCCTTGGATGCTTTGGCAAAATATAGTTGATATATTTGCTGTGGACGACCGTGTTCAGCTTGCGCAGTAAGAGTCGCACTTTGGCTGCATCGTCCAGCTTCGCTGCATCAATTCCAAAAAGATCCTCGTATCTCGCGAACCATGTGTCAAAAGTAAGGTTATGGTCGGGATCGAAGTAGAACTCCGTGATATTCGACGCAAGTGCTTCGATAACGAATTCAGGACCAGTATCAACTTTGGCGCTAGTTGATGGTTGCATTTGATGATATAAAAGCTGCTTTACCAAGTTTTGTAGTTCAGCATTTTGTCGTTCGTGTTGCTCCTGCATCTTGTGGAACAGAGATTTTACTTCTTCGTCCATGTTTGCAAAATTACAAAATTAAATTTATTTTTTTGTAAGCAAATAGTTCGAGATGACTTTCCAATTCCTCGTCGCCAATGTTATAATTCGTAAATTCTATTTATTTATCCAATATTATATTAAATATAAAATATTAAAGAGACTTTACTTCACCAAATCTGTTGCTCAAGTGTCGCTAAAGAAAGTCCCTGAGTTGCATTTTTTTGGTATGCGCAACATGAAATCTACTACGTAAGGGTTGCTAACACTGCTGATACACAAATTGTTAGAAATAATTTCACTGCGACAAAATGGGACACATATTTTTTAACGTAATGTATTTGTATCTTTTTCTTTCTGTTTGAGAAATTAAAAAAAATATCGAAATGGTGTCATCATTAAAATGGTGGTACCCGGGGCGGACCGAACCCAAGCCCCCCCCCGCCCTAGTAACGCCACTGATTATAAGCTATATCCAAAAACTCAAAGTTTAATAATTAGTTTTAGATTTTAATTTTATTGCTCAACAATCGGCTTGATTCTTGTTGTCACCTCACATATGTGAGTAGTCTCACGCTCGTCTCACGTCACTTGAATTGTGGTATTCTAGTTGTCATGTGAAGTGAGCGTGAGAAACATGTGGAAATGAAATCACAAGTCGTGTTCATTGCGTCGACTTTTTAATTTTTTAGCATCAATGTCAATTTTGAATCTTCAAGAATGGAGGCGAAGCTCTATGCATTCTATGCATTCATGAGCTTCTATGCAGAATATGGTCGGAAGAATGCATTCCAAACGATTGGAACCTCAGTGTGCTCTGCCCAATCCACAAGAAAGGCGATCCCACAATTTGCGCCAACTACCGTGGGATAAGCTTTCTGAATATCGCATATAAGGTCCTGTCGAGCGTACTATGTGAAAGACTGAAGCCCATCGTAAACCAGCTGATTGGACCTTATCAGTGTGGCTTCAGACCTGGCAAATCCACCATAGACCAGATATTTACGCTACGACAAATCTTGGAGAAGACCCTAGAAAAACAAATCGACACACACCATCTTTTCGTCGATTACAAAGCCGCCTTCGACAGTCCAATAAGGAATCATCTATATTCCACCATGTCTGAATTTGGTATTCCTGCAAAGCTCATCCGCCTTTGCAGAATGACACTGAGCAACACCAGCAGCACAGTTAAAATCGGGAAGGACCTCACTCCTCCATTCGATACCAAACGAGGTTTCAGACAAGGTTATTCCTTATCGTGCGACTTTTTCAACCTTATGATGGAGAAGATCATCCGAGCTGCTGATTTGAGACGCAGCGGCACGATATTCTACAAAAGTATTATGCTGCTGGCGTATGCTGATGATATCGATATCATTGGCCATAATACGCGCGAAGTCAGCGCAGCATTCTCCAGGTTAGCGAAAGAGTCGAGTCGAATGGGTCTTGTAGTGAACGCAGATAAGACGAAATACCTAGTGTCAACAAATAAACAGTCCCAGCGTCTTGGAAACCACGTCACTGTTGACAACATCTCCTTCGAGGTTGTTAAGGACTTCGTCTACCTGGGATCCAGCGTAAACTCTTTCAACGATGTCAGTATTGAGATAAAGCGAAGGATAACTCTTGCCAACAGGTGTTACTTTGGGCTGAGTAGGCAATTGAGAAGCAGAGCCCTCTCTCGACGAACAAAACTCACGCTCTATAAGTCACTAATCATGCCCGTCCTATTATATGCAGCACAAACCTGGACGTTGAGCAGTTCTGATGAAAAGACTTTGGGAGCCTTCGAGAGAAAGATCCTTCGTAAGATCTTCGGTCCAATCTGCGTCAATGGCGAGTACCGAATTCGATGGAACCACGAGCTGTATGAGCTGTACACTGACATCGACATAGTTAAGCGAATTAAAATCGAGCGGCTCCGCTGGCTAGGTCATGTTGAGCGAAAAAAATATTCGATTCGGTGCCCGGTGGTGGTCAACGCAGAAGAGGACGCCCACATCTTCGTTGGAAGGATCAGGTGTTGGATAACCTGACTACACTTGGTGTTTCCAACTGGCGCCAGCAAGCGCAGAACAGAAATGGCTGGCGCAATTTCTTATACGAGGCCAAAACCGACTTATGGTTGTAAGCGCCAGATAAGTAAGTAAGTAAGTCAATTTTGAAGTCAAATAAAAAATAACAAGCAATTATTTATGTATTATTTATTAAAATTAACATGAGTTCATTCGAGATCTGGATTTCGGATACTAATAGTGAAGACAGCAATGATGGTGAAAATTTAAAATTAAAAAGATTAAAGCTAAGGGACGCCTCTAACCCGTTGAAGTTACCGGATGGAGTGTAATTCACCCTCATCATCAACGCCATATGTTGGCGCATCGCACTGCGCGACTTTATTCAAAGACAAAAAATTTTTGAGACTTCTTCTAAGGCGTCCAGGTGAGCCAAACGGAAAGGGTCGCCACCGGTAGAGTTTAACTCTTTCTTGTTGTGCACTAACTTCTTTTTAAGATTGAGCTTGTAGTCATTCCAAACCTAAATCAAATAAAATTGTACAATTAAATCGTGGTCTTCACACGCACGACTGATTACTTACTTTTTGCCATCCTGCATCATTTCTTATAGTCGGACCCAAACTATTTAATTTAGTGGCCAATTCTTGCCACTTTCCATCGGAAGCCGTTTTGCCGTTTTCTGTATATTTTAAGCCTTTATCGATTGATGCATTTTTTGCCATAAAACTCACCATCGCTTCAAATTGCTTTCTTGTGGTTATCTTCACTCTAAACTAGGGTTGTCAATTAACCGACATATTTTAGTAACCGGTTATCGGTTAAGAGTATTAACCGAAAAAATTAATTAACCGGTTATCGGTTACGGTTACCAAAAATTAACCGGTTAACCGGTTATGTATAAATTAAAAAACAAACACAAATTTTACTTGGCAAAACTTTGTTTGGCTTCAACATATTTAGCAATTGGTGCATCACCGAGGGATGTTAGTGTTTTTTTGATATAGATGACGGCGCATCTAGCAGGTACATTGGAATATGAAGATTTCTTGACAACGTTGATTTTATGGACTAATTTGAGATGGTTGACCATTGCAGATGAAGAGGACCCCTCGTATTTCAGTGTTCTTGGAAGTAATCCATCTCATTTTTCTTTAAATAATTCCACACAAAGCTCATAACACCAGTGGCGTTCCTAGGCTTGGTGACACCCGGGGCGGATACGCATGGTGTCACCCCTATAAAAAATTTCTAAATGCAAAAAGAAACCAATTCGATGAGATTAAGTGTTTTTATTATTATCCTTATGTTTTTCGAAAGAAAAACAAACAACATATCGTCCGTCCCCTTCATGCCAAAAACACCAATGTGAATTTTTGTGTTTTTTGCATATATGTAATACTTCTATATTGGCAGCAACCTACATTTTCAATGAATTTCAACTACGAAATCAAAGATAGACAGCCTACATGAGATTTTTTTGTTTGTATTAGTATATTTGAATATTTGAAAATTACTACACGCAAAAAAATGTCAAATCGTCACAGAGACGGTTGTTATGAAAAATGTTTGCACCAAACTTAAAACAAAACAAATCATATTTGTTCTGCATAACTCACAGGTACGCACCATTAGAAAACAATTATAACAACATCGCGTGAAATATGATTAAATTTCAACAAGAAAAATTGAAGCAAGCAAGATTTTATCCATTAAAATTCGAACAAAAAAACTTTCAACTGAAATTCTTGACAATGGAAGCACCGCTCCTGAGTTTTTTTATTTTCAATTTTAATTTCGGGTACATTCGTTTGTATATTTTCTCGCTCATATTACAATATATCTGTACTCTAATGTTGGCGAATGTACCTTGAGTGTACTGCCAATATAGAAGTAATACATATATGGTTTTTTGGGAAATTGAGTTTAAAGATTCGAATGGCTCAGAAAAAGCGAAACATCCACATTTTCCAAAATTTCTTTTCGGAAATGGATGGCACATGTCTTCGTTTTATACAGTTAAAATTTGGTTACTCTACAAAAACATTAAAAAAAAATTTTTGCGCAATCATGTAACAATTATTGCTAGAAAATTGTATTAAAATAAATCTCAAAATCATGAAAAAGCTCCATCAAAAAAATGTCTTTCATACGTTTTTTTTTCTATTTTTGAAGAAAGCTGAGAACAATGTATTTTGATAAAAAAAATGGCAAGAAGTGTCCATTTCGATTTTTGTGATTTGTTTTAATCTCAAAAATAGCATTTTTCTGGTAATGTATTCAGTTTTTTCCCAGGTCAGAAGGTAAATTTCTGAAATTATTGGTTCAAGACATTAACAATGCTTTGAAAAATGAACTGCAGAAGGACTTTTGCAATTGTCTTCATTACCAAAGTTTTTATAGAGTCGCATGTACAAAATTTTCAGAATTGTTAATTTCCTTTATGCCAAAAAAACCAATGTGCACATTTTTTCACTAAAACTGAGCTTGTAACCGCTACTGATGAGATAGATCAATGATTTTTTTTTTTTCTGTTTTTGAATAAAGGTGAGGACAATGTATTCTGATAAAAAAAAGTGTCAAGAAAGCTCCATGTCAATTTTAGGGAATTTTTAAATCCTACAAATGTACCATTCTTGAGAGAAAAGTTAATTCTTAGCTGCTACAAAGTAGGAAGACCACTGGTTTTCTTCACTTTTGATGGGAAAAAATTATTCTGAACGTATCCTCGAAAGAAAAATAAAAAAAAACTTATTTACTAATATTGGAAATGTTTAAAGTGAAAAAAATGTGCACATTGGCGTTTTTGGCATGAACAAAATATCAGAAAATACACATAGATGGTTTTAGCATGGAATTTTCTTGTTTTGGGGGAATACTCTTTGCATTAAAATGCACTAGATGCAATTAAAAACTCAAAACCCATGTGTTTTCACATTGGCGTTTTTGGCATAGAGGGGACGATATGACAAACAATAAGAATTTGTAAAAAACAGAACAAAAATATTACATTTTCAGGTGTCTACATATTTAGATATGTAGGGATAAGGTAAAAAAGAAAACTTATTAACTTCGCAGTCTTAAAAACTGACGTAACAAAAACATTACATTTTCATGTACATATTTGTATATGTAGGTTTAAGGTTAAACAAAGAAATCATATTAATGGCGTTGTCTTAAAAAGTAACTTTTCTTACTTTAAGAGCTGCAAAATTTGAAATAACCTCATTGAAATCATTATTACTTGCAAGCTCGTTTTCAATGGATAAAATAGCAAGATTGGAAAGCCTTGCCTGTCACATGGAAGACCTTAAATAAGTCTTCATTAATTTTAGCTATGAAAAACTCCTTTCGCATGAAGCTACTGATACACAAATTGTTAGAAATAATTTCAATGCGACAAAATGGGACACACATTTTTTAACGTAATGTATTTGTACCTTTCTCTTTCTGTTTGAGAAATAAAAAAAAATATCGATATGGTGTCACCCCTAAAATGGTGGTACCCGGGGCGGACCGCCCCCCCTAGGAACGCCACTGCATCACACTGCTAAGAAAAAACGTGCACAATTAAAACTCTTTCATTTTTAAGCAAAATCCATGAAAACATTTGTCTTACTAAATTTGAAGCTAGAACAACCACATTTATTTGAACAGCTGTCAACTGAGATGAGTAAATAGCACAATGATATTATCGACAAAACAGGGTTGCATGATATATGTTAACATGAGACATCAAGGTTTGATGTGTTCTTAAGCAACTTTCACACAACATTGGAGTAAAAAATTTTTAATGTCAAAAATTAATTTTGTTTAAAACATTTTATTGTGTATTAGAGCTTATTAACCGAAATTCCGGTTAACCTACCAAAAATAACCGGTTATCGGATACGATTATTATTCGTCATTTTTTATTAACCGTCGAATACGGTTAGTCATATTAAACGGTTAACCGGTTAACTGTAACCGAATTGACAACGCTACTCTAAACGGAAATAAATTTATGGTATTTCAAGTTAATTTCATAAATTAAACCAAAATTAAACATATTTTTAAACATTCCTTTTTGGTTCTCACTTAAAAAATTTACGCGAGTAAAATATCACTTAAATTCAACGACAAGTGACAACAAGAATTTTTTGAGTTTTACATTTCTATTTAAGAATGAGAATTATTTTTTGAGTTTTATTATTTTGCCTAAGAATAAAAATTGTTTCTCAATTTAGTAATGGGGGTCGGTCATACATATTAACCCTCTCCGGCCCTCCATTAAAGCCCCCATGTTCAGGTGTAGGGAATAAATTCCCAAAAATCATAAAATTTGTATGGGAACTCCCCTAACGAGTGTTCGGGTGGAATAGATCCCCAAGGGAAAAATGTTCCTTTTGCAAAAGTAATGGGGGTCGGTCAAACATATTCTTGAGGGAAAAAATAAAAATTGAGAAACAATTTTTATTCTTGAGCAAAATAATAAAAATCAAAAATAACTCTTATTCTTGAACAGAAAAATAAAAATTAAAAAAGAACTTATATTTTAGATGAATAAAATAAAAATCAGTAAATAATAATAAAATTAAATTTTTATTGGTAAAACTCAAAAAATAAAAATCATTTCTTATTTCGATAAGAATATAACTTTAATATTAAGCAGCATATTAAAGTTATCCAAAATGTGCTCCAACATATTGATTTTTTGTTATTTAATTTTTGGAAATAATCGTTATTTTTTGTCCTTGATTAACAGTCATTAAATTTATAAAATTCACAAAGCATTATTCACACTCCAAATTGAAAGTGTTCCTATTTTCACTACTAGCAACTACAACATCTTTATGAATAACAAATTTTAAAATACAAAATATTTACATATCACGAATTCCACGAAAAAGTCAACCTCATAGGTCAAAAATCAAATTGTAAAGAGAGAAGATAAACTATGTACAATATATTTCTTTTATAATTCTTAAAAAACATATTTTTTAAGAATTATATTGTGAGCTTAATGCCAAATAATTCATGAAGCAACAGGTTGCTACAACAACAAAGTTCAACCTGTTGCTTCATGAATTATTTGGCATTAAGCTCACAATATAATTCTTAAAAAATATGTTTTTTAAGAATTATAAAAGAAATAAACTTATTAAAATATGCCACAATTTTATAACTTATGTACAATATATTCTATCGAATTCGGACAACACGTTTTAAGTTGAATTTTTCAAGATAACGGTAGTTTTTCGAAAATTTTGCAGTTTTATTTTGATATTTGCCGTGAGGGCGTGCGCTGTTTATTACAACAATAAAAAAAAAAAATATTTGCTTCAAATTTTTTAATATTTTCCTAATAATCATACATATATATGAATAAATAATTATCAACGACATACCGTGGTAAGAGCAGTTAAATAAATTTAGAAAATATGTAGCAGGTGCGTGACAATATTGATATATGTTTCAATGCAGACTCTAATATAAGAAATTTTTTGGGGAAAATGCTGTTATGTGTGGATATTGAGATGGCAAACCAGATCGAAAAACATTTTTTTTACTATTTCCATTGAAAAAAATTCCACGCGTTTCGCACATGTTACACTTTTTTCTTTACAACAATGTAGTTTTTACACACTACAGGGTCGTTCATAAATTACGTTACCAATTTAGAGGGGAGGAGGGGCTTTAAAATGTATTACGATTAGTAATGATATGGGGGTCTCATATATAGCAAAGTGACCAAAAATAAAACAACTCGAAAAAATTGAAATAAATACAACCTTCATTTAAAAAATTTCCATCCTTACATCAGCACTAGACGGTCAAACGTCTAAATTGACGGTTAACTATTGACAAGTGTCAATATGAATTCTCATAAGTGAGCTTTATTTAATTCAACCCTTAAATTGAACTCCTCCAACCAAGCTGATTGATGGTATACGTCAGAATGCCCACTATATACATCCATGTTGGATACAACCATGTTTTCTTTAAACAAAAATTTTTTCCAAAAAAAATAAAAACGGGGTCATGTTAAGGGGATCATTCATCATAGCACAACATAATTTTAATGATATCGGTGTTGTTGGGCATTTAAGGGTTAAAATAAATCGGAATATAAATTATTATCCAAATAAATCCATTTTAAGGAATCATATTCACAAAAACACTGAACTTGGTGATGTACGGGTGCAGCCTTTACGGGTACTCTCTCAAAGACCAGGCGAATTTCTTTGCATAAGAAATGAGAATACACCTGAATAGGTCCACATGGAATCTGTTGTAGAATTTGAAAAGTCCCCAAAGTTCCAGCTCCTTCAATTCCAGTGATTGAGAGCATCGACTTTTGGATCGAATAGAATAGAATAGTTTTTATCGATTAAAATAATTGATTTTCAAATTTTTTTCTTAAATGTATCTAGTCATGACATAAAAGAGATTAAAAAAAAAGAAAATAAGAAATTTTTAATCCTTTTGTTTTGTATTTCAGTTTTTAGTAAATATGGTCGAAGGTAACAGTAATATGGTGTAATTGTGCGTGACGAATGTAACATGTACGTGACGGTGTTTAAAGTTGAAAAAATTGTTTTATAATTTTTTTTTTTAAATAATTTAGCTACTAATATAATCAAGGATAACCTCTTATTGCTGTAAAAAAATATGAAAATTCTATCTGAAGTCAATTCGCAGAAATTTCAGATAGAAGCTGACATCAAATTTTTAAGGGGAAAATTTTGTAGCACGTGCGTACGCTACATTTTGCTTAATATCACCGAAATTCATAAGTGGATTCATAAAACCTTTACACATTTTAAATAGACCGTAAAATTAATTAATAAAAATTGCAAACCAGTTTTCGCAAAAATTTCTTCTTAAGTAAATCAGTTGCAATTATTCGCAAGCTGTAACAGTGCGTGACATGGAATTCATGATATGTAAATAGTGCCAAACTACGTAATAAAAATAAACTAAAAACAACTTTTAACATTTTCAGAAAGAAAACGAAAAAAGCCACAGAGTCCAAGCCATATTCAAATCGAATAAAAAAGAAAGGAGTTATGGCAAATTTAAAATTGGGATATTTACAAATGTAAATATTGCCAAAGTGAGGGTTAAAAAACTTACCTGTAGACATTCTGTATCGCGGAACAAGGCAGGAACGACAGAAAAGAGATTATCAGCACAACTTTCTTCCATACAAAAACCTCGTGTGTTGTTTATCGTTAGTGTGCTTTTCGTTATAAAGAATGAAGGTTTTAATGGCATTAAAACTTTTTAAATAATAAACGATTTAGATCTTTTTTTAAATATTTTAATGAATACGACTGTTAATAAATAAATAAAAAAAATTGATGTAAGCTCGCACTTATAAAATGTTATAAAACTATAAGGGTTCAAAAATGACGGCCTTAACTATTTATGGCTAACTGCCTAATAAAGCTCCGCCTTTGCCAATAAAGCGGCTGTTTTTTTTCTCTAACCCTGATTATTGCGTTCGCACCACTTTAAATTCACTCTTAGTAAAGAGCCATGCGTCTGCCATAGACACGTTACATGTCGGATATAGGGGTTGATTTAGCGAATATAGCAACAAATACATTGCATTAATTTTGTATTTTTTTTTTATTCTCTTCGTAGATTCGTCACAATGTGAAACGTGGTAACTTTGCTGTGCTCGATGACAAAGATGTATCTTTCTTTGAAGGTGTTGTGGGCGCTCCCAATGTCGTGCAGGATGATTTACAGGGATATAATGTTGATTTTCTGAGAAGTGTGCGCGGTATGTTCATAAATGACACCACTTAACTACAAAATTTAGAAATTAATTTTTTCCCAGGAAACTTGCATTAGTTTCGAAATTAAAATTTTAGAGTGAAATTCAGATTTTTAAATATATAGGTAAATAAAATATGAGGGTAATGCGAAAAGACGCGGCAAAATGAATCATCTGTTTTTTAGAGATGGAACTTCACAAATGGTATATGTGATTGGCGCTTATGGTGCCATCTGTTCTGTTTTTCAGGCAAGATAATAACAAGATAATGTTTGAAAAATCATCTACATCGCATGTTCAGATTGAGCGTTACAATGCCTCACAAAAGTATTCGAAATTGTTATTTTTCAAATCCATTCCCATATATATCTCACCATTTATAAATACTTTTCTAGATTTAACATTTATAAATACATTTAAATACTAATCAATCAAATTGCTTATGAGATCTATTAACTTTTATTTAGCAAAATAAAGGTTTTAATATATGCACTTCTTAAAAAATCGTGTAAAAAAAAAATTACTAAAAAATCAAGTCACAAAAGTACTTAGAATTCAAATGGCCATATCCCTTTAGTTTCATAGCCTCCTTTATGCGATTTGGCATGGACAGAGCAAGCTTCCGAGTTCTTTCTGATGAAATTTTCTTTTCACTACAACTTGCGTATGCCTTTAATATTAAAAATCGCAAGGATTAACTTTCTCAATCAAGCAGTTTTCGATATTAGAGAAAGGAAATTTACGTTATATTCCTTATGATAGGCTATTCCTTATGATAAGAAAATAAATAAAAAAAAAGGATTGGTTCAAAAACACCGAATACAATAAAATATTGTATTTCAACTAAAATATATTAACATTTTTTTGTAATTGAATGTTTGAGATCTGGTAATTTTATTGACAAAAAGTAGAATCCTCATTTAATTGAAATAACAAAACCTATTTAATATCTTTGCTTATATAGTTTTTAGAAAAATCTATTGGAGCTAGCAACTCAACTAAATTGCCTCCACAACGTACCAATTTATGTGGCTAGCTAGCAAACGCGTAAGTGTTTGCTAAGCGACTGCTACGACCTAGTAATTATTCCACCATGAATTGTAAGTACCATACATATAAAGCGGCAATGTTGCGTTGCTGCTTGTGGTGTAACTTTTAAAATAGTGACCAAATATATCAAGTGAGTGTTTGGTGATATGCATGTCAATGCTCCGCATAATGAGTTTTATGTCTAGCCACTTCATAAATGGACGAATGGAGTTGCTACAACAACCAACTCACATAACACCAATTCAGCCCATCAATGAAGGATTTGATTATTTGACGTTATTAAATCATCCACAAAATGGTGAAGATATTTATTTTTCAATAATAAATGAATTCTCATATAGCGTATTCGATAAAATAATTTCGACTTGATTAATTATATTTACTGGGTAATTTTTACCTTACCAACTTTTAATTATGCTTAAAATTATCAATAGTCCTATGTTTGCCACTTCATTCATAACTGTATTGATTTCTCAATCATATATGATCTCTGTTTACATGAAATGTATGTGTATAAAATGAATTATGTAAATTTTAAGTATTTTATTTGAGGCAAAGCCGACATTATTTACAAATAGACTATCAATTTACTCTCAAGCGTAAATTTCTCAATTCAAGCATTATTTTGCTAGAATTGAGTAAATTTTCTTCAAACTCAATAATATTTTTCCTAGATTTTTTTTCATGTCTAATATTTACTTGAAGTGAGAAAAATTTGCTGAGAACTAGAATAATTGACTTGATTTGAGAAGTATTTACTTCATCCAAATAAACCATTTTCACAATATTAGAATGATTTGATTTTTCTTTTTCATATAAAGAGAGAATTAACTTGATGCAAGTAATTAATTGTCTGAAAATTAGAAGGTTTTGCTTGATATATGAGATTATTTCTTGTCTTGTATCTGAAGATAGTAGATAGCTAGCTACATTACGTTTTTATATTAAACAAAAACTTATATTATTTTCAAAGATTTTCTGATATATTGAACCAAGCAATTTTGAAATAATTTTGTATTTTCTTAAATCGAGCAAAATAATTGGCTTATTGAAGAATCGTTTGAAAAACCTATTTTAAAAACTTTGCGTTTGCTTAAATCAAGAAAATATTTTCTTGATTCAAGTCTTGTTCCAGCTTCTAGAATCAAGTCAGGCGCGGATCCAGGGGGGGGTTTTGGGGGTTCAAACCCCCCCCCCCCGAAATTCTAAAAGAACTTGTATTTAAATGTGATGTACTGATATTTATTATGTGGGCTAAGAGTACCAAAAAGAAAAAAATTGGTTTTTTATAATTTACTTTAAATATTCACACCCCTATGCTGTAAATGTTTGTAGCTGTTTCTACACGTATTGCTAAAATACTGAATTCTGTTCCAGTTTTTGTTTGTTTTTGCGATATTGCGCCTGTAGCTGTAAACAGTCACACATACAATCTTAACCTGAAATCACAAAACCACCGCATTTTTTGGATAAAATATATCCAAATACCGCACAGTCTTAATTTAAAAACCCACAGTTTCGATGGTATCGGAAGTGTAGACTTAAAATTCCTTTTTATACAGTAATGGAGAAAAATTCCGGTTTTTGTAGTTTGACGTAAAATTCCTTTTTATACAGTAATGGAGAAAAATTCCGGTTTTTGTAGTTTTTATTTATTTTGATTTGGTTTTATGTTGGCCTTTAAGATTTGTATTCGAGTCAAATAAACAGAGAAATAACTTTTATTATTATAATTATCTTCACCGCAGCGTCAGCTTGTGGTATTTAACACAAAAAATAATCCTGAGCACCACACAATCATATGGAGTGAATATGGAGTGAAATGTGGATGGCTATTTTTTTCGTAGCAAAGTTTTTTAAAATAAGTGGAATAATTTTATTCACATATTACAGCAAAACACAAATTATAACCTTCTTTTGAAAAACCAGAGGCTCGAAATAGATTTTAGACTAACGGTTTCTCCCTAAGCCTACGATTTTTTGAAAAAAAATTATCCCGCTCTAATGTATATAAAGAGTGGTTAAATTTTAAGGGCCGATGTTGAATATAAACCACACCTAAATGTCAACTTTTTTTCTGCATTTCATTTGACATTTCTCAATTTCAGACTAACTCAATTTGAACCGTTAAAGTTATTCAGGCTTATGATGAAAATGAGCTTTCAAATCAAAATGCATATCGAGCACTTCGTGATTTTTTCGGTCAATTTAATCTTCCAAATGTGCGTACAATCGGAAGAATCGTGCAAAAATTGGAACAAACCAGGTCTGTAGGAGATGTGAAAACACCAGTGCATGCTCGTACTGCAGAAAATATTGCTACTGTTCGCGATAGTGTGGCTGAAGAGCCGTCCACCTCAACTCTTCGTCGTGCCCAACAATTGCACCTCTCACGTTCGTCGTTGATGAACATTATGCATAAAGACTTGCATTTACATGGTCAGAATGGTGGCAAGAAATGGCAACAGTGGATGATCAATTTTCGAAGAAAATCATCTTCAGTGATGAGGCACATTTTCACCTTAGTGGATTCGTCAATAAGCAGATTTACCGCATTTCGGCGAATGATAATCCAAGAGTGATTGTCGAAAAACCAATGCACCTACAAAGAGTGACTGTTTGGTGCGGTTTATGGGCTGGCGGCATCATCGGGCCGTATTTTTTCCAAAATGAGGCTGGTCAGGCAGTTACTGTGAATGGTGTTCGGTAGCGTGAGATGAGATGAGATAAGGAACTTTTTATGGCCCGAATTGGGAGATATGGATGTGGACGATATGTGCTTTCAACAGGACGGTGCCACTTGCCACACAGCTAACGAAACAATGGCTCTTTTGCGCGACAAATTCAATGGCCGTGTTATCTCACGTGGTGGCGATGTCATTTGGCCACCAATCATGTGATTTGACACCGTTGGACTTCTTCGAATTCGGCCTTATTTCCATTTGAAAAAGAAATTAAGCCAATTTGGCCTTATTTCCCTTTAAAAGGAACCAATATTAAAACGCCATCAAATAAGTTTTTTAGTTTTATTTAATGAAAAATTAAAGATATAAAGTATTGGAATAATTGTACTTTACTTTACTCCTTTTTTCTTTTTTTTTCTAAATGTCCATTTGGAGCTCCTAATGCACATGCTGCAAAAAAAGTTCGGTCTCAAATGGTTTAGGAGATAAAAATCGTGAAAGTCTGAAAAATTTACATATTTTTTTATTGAGAAGACTAGGATATCTTATTCTAATAATAGAAATATATATCCGTTTAAAGCGAAAAATATGATCGTTTGAATGCTAAAGAACATACATCTTTTTGTAAGTGGTCGAGAAAAAAATGTAAAATATAAACGTAAAAGTTATGAATGAAAATTTATAAAATATGCGCGATTTTTACTAAAATTTTCAATGAAGCTTTAATATTATAAAGAATGAGCGCCACAGGTTTATAATAAATCGCCACGATTTTTAATAAAAATTTTTTGCCTGCGGCGCTCATTCCTTATAATATTAAAACTTCTTCACCTTCACTATTGAACTACTACAAATAAATTTTTCGCGTTGATACGAAAACAAGCACATTGAGGTTGACAATGGCAACTGTTCTCTTGCAAATCGAGTACCTACGCTGAGTCCAGTAACTTTTCAAACAACAGACTACAGGGTGCGTACTTTTTATTAAAAATAATTATAAAAAATAATCCTTAGTTTGCAAAAATTATTTTTCGGCCTTATTACCATTTTGCTAAATTTTCTTTAGGCTTTATTTCCTTTTCAAATGGAAATAAAACCAAATTCAGAATTTCGGCCTTATTTCTCTTTGAAAAGGAAATAAAGCCAATTCGGCCTTACTGCCGTTGGCCTTATTGCAACCCGCCAATTCGGCACATTAACGGCATAGAACCTCACTTATGCCTCGGCGTCATCGAAAATTTGAACCATCGGATGGAGGTGTGCCGCCGAGGTCGCGGCGGCCATTTAGCCGATATTTTGTTCCATGCATAATTGAACCATACCAATATTATCATAATAAAAAGAAACGACAATAATTTCCTTAATAATTTGTGTTTTATTCAAAATCAACATCGGCCTTTAAAATTTAACTACCCTTTATATATATAACGTACATAAATATTTTTGAAACCCCCCCCCGAAATATATTCCTGGAACCGCCCCTGAATCAAGTATTTCATTCTTGTTTCAACCAATCATTTATTGTACTCAAGTTTAGAAATAAATCCTCATTATAAATTTTTTTTCTTAATTTTAGTTTTTATTGCTTGATTTGAGCAAATGAAGCTTAATTTTAAATCTTCTTAGATCAAGCAAAAAATTTGCTTAATAAAGGGTGATTTTCTAAGCGTTAGGTTTTTGAAAACTGACAAAAAAAAACAAAAATTTACAATAGTGAATAAAATATTTATTTAGAGCGATACATCAATGCCTGCCATTGACTATTTAAAGATTATTTTATCTAAATGTTGCCCACGGCTACGCCTGAGGTGGTCCATTCGCAAGCTCAAATTTCGGCATACTTTTTCCAGCATTTCGGCCGAAATCTAACCAATGGCATCTGTAATATTGTCCTCCAGGGCTGTAATTGAGACTGGCTTGCCCCTGTAGTGATTTTTATTTTTTTTCGCTAATTCTAAAGGTTTTTACGATTTGTTTTCTCTATTAGTGGTTAAGTGGTGAGTTCTTGCATTGTAACCAGCAGCTCTGCGCGTCGAACAGTGGTAGAAAATGGGTTAAGCATTTTCTCTTCTTGACGCATTAAAAAATTAAGGCTAAGTCGCAAAGGCGCTTTAGGTCGGTCGCGCTTTGACCGTACTTTGGTCGTACTTTGGTCAACTTTACGGGATGAACTGTCAACACGCCCGACCTTATAATTTTGAAATCATAATGTCGCGTTAGCATGTCGTGCGTTTGTCACTAAGATGATGCCACTGTGCGCAGTCAAAGCAAAAAAATCCCACAAAGTCTGAAATCCCCAAATCACAATGCATGTGGTAGAAGTACATGATGGCTGTATTTCTTTATTCATTTTAGCTATCAATATTTAAATAGCCGTCGCTATTAATAAATAAATTATATGCTGTTATATGCTTTATTATTTATATAATAAAGAAAATAATTACAATTTATTATGTTTAATAAATAAATGTTTCTGCATATCTAACCAGCGTAGAAGTTATATTATTTATATAATAAATAAACATCTGTGTTATATGTTGTATTACATTGCTGAAGTTTAACAAAAACAATAACAAACGAAAAAAACTAAAGCAACTGATATCTATTTATATACATACAAATTTACATACATCTAAACAACAGCAGCATCAACAAAACACGTACAAATTCACATACATATAAACAACAACAACAACAACAACACAAGCAGGTACTGAAAAATATTCGTTTCAAACAAAGCAACAACCGTAACATAAGAAGCCACTGATGTTATGAATGATTTATCTTGTAAAAAAGTCAAAATTAAATTACATTCAATACAAAATATTTTCATGAAACCACAAATCCCATGCAAACATGTCTTTACTACTGCAACTCAACAATGCTCATATATTTAGCTAACTCAATGAAAATACAACCCTGCGCTATCGGCAAATGTCAAACGCGCGACCAAGTTGAACAGTTCTCAACTTTTTTCAGCAGCTCGCGCTTTGATCGTACTTTACCCCTTCTTACGAGATTCGACGATATTTACGATACAAAGCACGATCAAAGCTTGAGGTCGAATTATGGATTGCTTCATAACAACTCGTTGTTTCTACTTTAGCTGTCAAAGCGCGACCGACCTAACGCGCCTTTGCGATTTGGGTATTATTATTTCGTCGTTGCGCATACAAAAAAGGTTTTGTGGTTTTGAACAACTTTTTAGGAGACGAAAAAAACATTTTTGTTTTTTAACAATTTCAATACTGTTTTCACATAACCAGCTAACTTTCACATTTGCTAACTTCTGAACCAATAAAAATATTAAAAAACCATTTGGTGAGTAGATGGGGCATACATATGGCTATTAAATGCTAAATAAAAACAAAAAAATCAAAATTTTACAAATAGCGTTTTTTGTATCCGCACCGACGATTTGTTTCTTCAATAGTAGTTTCAGCTGATTTTCTAACCATTTTTCTATAAGTAATAAAAACGTACAGCGATACAAGCGCAACTTTCCAAATTTAATACCAAAAATGAACGCACACTCGCATAGAAACTAATTTGCTGCCGAATTAGGTGTAATTTATAACGGTAAATTTAAAAAAGGGTCGTTGCTGAGAATATTCCGTATACTTTTGTGAATAAGTTTTAGTGTAATTATTTGATTTTTGTTGATTTTTGTACGAAGAGAAATAATATTCTTATATTTAGCAAATATTTTGCCTGGTCAAGGAAATTTAAAATTAAGCCTCATTTGCTCAAATCAAGCAATAAAAACTGAAATTAAGAAAAATAAACTTATAATGATCATTTATATATAATTGAGTAAAAAAATGTTGTTTAAAACAAGAAAAAATGCTTGATTCTAGAACCTGGAACAAGACTTGAATCAAGAAAATATTTTCTTAATTTAGGCAATCGCAGGGAATTATTTAAGTTTTTAGCAAATTTTTGCTCACTTCAACTTATATTGACATCCTTATAATTCACAACATGTTTACATAAAAACGAGATTCAAAATGGTGCGGATTGATAAACTATGACATGGTGTGAAGGCGGAGTGTTTTGTCTTTTACTTTACTTGGAAACATGTAAGCGTCTACAAGATATACAGTGTTGTGCATAACAAAAGCAACCAAAGAAAGCAATTGTCAATTATACCTAGAAACTTTTCCGTTTTTACTAAAATTCTAGTTTGATATATTTTTTTATAATCATTAAAACACAAATTGTTAAAAAATAATTCAAAAGTTTTTATGACTGCAGGCTTTTCAATTTTTGTATAATAAATATAATACAAAGTAGAAATTATGCTGTGCATAACTAAAGCAACTTAAACTAAAGAAATTTAAATCGATTGAAAATACAGGTCATAGGGTTAATATTTGGTAAAATAATCTTTATTTTTAATAACCGCAACACATCTGCGTGGCATTGAAGCTATAAGGTTGTCAATTATAGTTTGTGATATGCTTCGCCACTGCTGTGTCAGTGTCTCAACGAGTGCAGCTTTATAAGAAAACCTTTGCCCACCGACTCGTCACTTAAGGATTCGGAGTAGATTTTTGTATTAGGTGAAGATCAGGCGAATGAGCTGGTTAATCCAATACCTGAATCCCTTTTGCGCAAATTCACGTCTTAACGATCATTGTGGTGTGCTTAGGGTCGTTGTCATGCTGAAATATCCACATGGTTGGCATTTCTCGCTCAGAAAAGGGCAACATGACTGTCTCTAAAATCTGTTTATAAATAAATCGGTCCATTTTTTGGGTAATGAGGAAATTCTGGACTGCAATTGGACTATCTACCGAAATGACCGCGACTATACCTCCACAGGCCAGTCACGAGGAGGTGGTGTACTGATTGCTTTCCACAATTCTCTTTTAAGTGAGCTTATAGAAACACCTACTCACAAACTCTTTGAACACCGTATAGTAAAAGTTGGTATAGGAAAAAGTGTATATATGTACATTGGTGTTATTTACATTCCCCCAAGTTCTAGTGAATCATCATACAATGAGTTATGTGAAATAATCACTACATTTACGGCGACTTTAAATGAGGAAGATAAAGTTATTATTTTTGGTGACTTCAACCGTCCAAATATATCATTTGTCATTGACGAAAACGACAACTATCTTCTGCCTGTAAACCTCTCAAGTTCCATAGACTTTACATTACTAAATACCTTTTAAAGCAATGATTTTCAGCAAGTCTCTGCAACACAAAATCAAAATAGCAGGTGGATAGACCTAATCTTTACTAACTCATACGACGAAGTGAGGGTTGGTCCAACCATCGAAGCAGAAAATTTGTTTGCTAACACTGTCCACCATACAGTCTTAACAGTTACTTTCTCTTACATTAATATCTCTTTTACCAAGTCTTTCAATAACTCCATTGTGTACGACTTTCTTAACGCCGATTACGAAAGCATAATATCTTTTCTAGATGGTATTAACTGGAGTTGTGTTCTATCGAACTTGGACTTAGATAGCGCTATTTCGAGTTTTTATCATTACATTTCCACAGCTATCAAAAGGTATGTGCCTAAAATAAAGAAAAAAAACAAACTTTCAGAACCTTGGCTAAATGCAGATCTCAGATACTTGAGAAACCAGAGAAACAGAATTTACAAACTCCTCAAAAGCACTGCGCATGTAAGCGAAGAAATGAGGCTCAAATATGATGAGTTATCGAAAGAATTTTCTTTCAAATCAGAAGTAGCTTACAAGTTTTACACAAGCTTAATTGGAGAAAAAATTGTCCAGGACCCTAAAACATTTTTTGACTTTGTCAATTTGAAGCGAAAATCAGCCCGTTACCCTTCATCCATGTATAAAGGTAATTTTACCTCTTTCAACCCTCAGGAAATATGTAACCTCTTTGCGGATCATTTTAAGGAGGTATTTTGTCCACCAACTACTCAGTCTGATGTTTACCCCCCCACTCCGAATTCACAACACATGGTTGAAAACTTCAGCTTGACGAAAGAAGACATATCAAGCGCAATCAAGGGTTTAGATGCAACCAAAGGACCTGGACCAGACCTAACTCCCCCCACGTTATTAGTGCGATGCTTAGACCAACTACTTTTGCCCTTATATATAATATTTAACAAATCACTCTCTATTGGAGTGTTTCCCTCTTATTGGAAAACTTCCCACCTTAAACCAATATACAACTAGTAAGAAATGATCTTCGACTGGGCCGAAGTTAAAATACCCCCACGGCCGAACCAAAGTATATTCAATGTCTTAAGCAATCAATAAAATGTTTATCTGTAAAAACGTTTTCGTTATATTTTTAACTGAAAATATTCGCTTTTGTTTTTTGATAAAGTCGCTTTGTATGGTACGTGAGCGTGGTTTTCACTCAATTTGGTTGAATTCCATAAACATAGTACACGTTATATATCAATGTTCATATGCAAAATTTCAAGTTCATACATTAATTTTTGTGGATTTTAGAGAAATTTTACCTTTTTTATAAAGTCACTTTGTATGGGAGTTAGGCGTGGTTTTCATCCGATTTGGTTGAATTTCATACTTAGAGTGTATTTTGAACATCAAAACTCATATGCAAAATTGCAAGTCCATATATTTATTTTTGTTGAATTCTAAGAGATTTTACCGTTTAGATAAAGTCACTTTGTATTGGAGGTAGGCGTGGTTTTCATCCGATTTGGCTCATTTACGAACTTGACCTTCATTTTTTAGATAAAAGCTTAAATATTGAATTTCGTGATGATAGCTTAACAATTACGGCTGTAATCGTGATCACAGACAGACGGACAGACGGACAGACAGACGGACATGGCTAAATCAACTCGGGTGGTGATGCTGATCAAAAATATATATAATTTTCTATACCTACCACGCCTCCTTATGGGCGTTACAAACGGAGTGACAAAATTAATATACCCCCATTTACGTTTTTGAAACGTGGAGTATAAAAACGGTGAAAAAAGTTCAATTGAAAATTATAGAGGCATAGCAATTTTGTCAGCCATCCCAAAGCTATTCGAAAAAATTATATGCGAAAAGCTAACAGCCTTCGACTAAACGATCCACCACCACTAACCTCATGATCATGTTTTCGGACGTCTTAAGCAAAATGGAGAATAGAGACCAAATAGATGCTATTTATACTGATTTCAGTAAAGCCTTCGATCGTGTTGATCATGGCATCTTAATATATAAATTAGAAAAATTCGGTTTCTCTGGATTTTTACTTAGTTGGCTATTAACTTATCGCCATGGTAGATCCCATTATGTTAAATTCCAAGGAATCTTGTAAAAAAAAATCGAGGTCTCCTCTGGAGTACCGCAAGGTAGCCACCTTGGTCCTCTTCTCTTCAATATCTTCATATCCGACTTGTCCATAGTGTTAAAGGATATTCCACATCTTATGTATGCGGACGACCTAAAAATGTACCACGTAATTCAATCGCAGGAAGATGTCAACTTCTTACAGTTAAGCCTCTTAACTCTTGAGACGTGGTGTACCCAAAGCAAATTACCTCAATGTGTAATAAGTGTAATAAGTGTAAGTGTAACGTGATAAGTTTTTCCCGTAGAAACCAATTTACGAATTACAACTATCGCTTCAACAATATCGAATTTAACAGGGTCGATTATATAGTTGATCTTGGAGTGGTCTTGGACAACAAACTTAAATCTACACTATGATAAAATTGTATCCAGGGCCAGCAAACAGCTCTGATTTATTAAAAGACGAGCACATGAATTCAAGAATGTATGGGTCACTACATCCCTGTACTGTGCACTAGTGCGCCCAATACTTGAATATGGCTGAATTATTTGGAATCCAGCTTTTGAATCCCATAGTGATAGAATCGAATCCATACAAAAGCAACTTGTCCTATTCGCTCTGAATGAGACTTATAACCCCCGCGAATATTGTAGCCTTCCACCGTATGAACACAGGCTCAGCCTATTAAATTTGATGCCGCTATCAATAAGAAGAACGGTATTGGATTCGTGCTTTACTTTCGATGTTCTGAACGGTGTAACTAATTGCGAATACATCTCTAACAAGATTACCCTCAATGACCCTATAAGACGAAGAAGACATACTCGGCTGTTAACTGAATATCAGCATCATACTGCATATGCAAGTAATGAACCCATCAGCCGTTGCTGTAGAGAATTTAATAGTATATCCGACCACTACTCACCTTCCATGTCTAAATCCTCATTCAAGCGATCTCTATCCAAGTCTCTTTCTCTTCCTAATCAACCCAATCTTTGAGCTTTCTTTCTATTTACTTTCCTTCTCCTCTTTCCTTTTCTACTACTAAATATGTATAAAATATACTAGTATGTAAGTAAGTAGCTTTTACTTTTATTTGTTCTTTTCTTCTTGCCTTTTCTTTTTGACGTGTTCGTAAAATCATGTCATTTAGGTGGGCGGATTACGCCCACATCGAATTGCATATCTTCGAACACCAAAACAAGGAAAGGGGAGAGAAAAAAAAATAAAAAAATAAAATAAAAATAAAACCTGTTAGCAGGCCCGGAGACAAGGGGGGGATTTTTAGGGTTAAACCCCCCCCCCCTTATGGTCCAAAAAGTATAAAAAATAATATAGCGAAATACAGCGAAAACATCAACAAGCTTAAGTATCGAAAAAAGTTCGATACATTCAATTGAACTTTGTCTACGACCAGCAATTTAAGAATTTATTGCGTTAACAGGTGTAACGTGACAGTGGTGAAATTTTGATTGCGTTGCGTTAGATAAGTTTAAGAGTTTCTATTGTTAATTTTACTGTGCCAAAACTACAAAAATTAGTCTACTTAATTGGCTTCAGAAACCAGAATTAAAAAAGGCTAGAACGGTGGAAAGTAAGTGCTTGATTCAAATGGTTTTTCTTCCATTATCAATGCGTAAATGTGTTAAAAAGTTGCCGAATATTTCTGAATGTTTGAAAGCTGTGTTTTTTTTTTGGTAGCGTGTTTGCATTGATTGAATATTAATGGATTAACTTTTTGCTTGATGCGGAACCGACAAAATCCGAATAATATTATATTTCATCTGTATTGTACAGGGTTTTCCAATAAGAGGTGTTATTGTGAATCGCCCGCTATTGTGAAGCGCTCACTTTAAAGCTTTTATTCTTTGACATTTGACAAGTAGAAACTATGCCATTACTAAAAATGGAACGATACAACAACGTCGTGTCTTTGCTGATTGGGTCCCTGAAATGCATGAAAATGATCCGGAATTCCATCGAAAAATCATCTTGACTGATGAGGCCCATTTCCACCTCGGTGGCTACGTCAACAAGCAAAATTGTCGCATCTGGGGCTCGGAAAATCCAAGAGTTATTGTTGAGAAGCCCCTTCATCCTCAACGTGTGACTGTTTGGTGCGGTTTATGGTCCGGCGGGGTCATTGGACCTTACTTTTTCGAAAATGAGGACATAGGGCAGCCACTTTGCGATTTGGTTATGGAAAATTTCATGAAAAGGATATTGTGCTGTAAGCGTGGTCGTGGTGGCCATTTGGCTGATGTTGCTTTTCATTATTAACGGCATACCTTCCTCTTTATTATGAAATAAACATCCGATCATTTATCTCAAAAAATGGCATTTTTCTTTGAATACCAAAATAACAACTCTTATTGGAAAACCCGATAGAAAACGTTCAAGAAACTTTGGAATCTGAAAAGTCTTCAGAACTTCCTTTGTAACCTGCAGTTGTAGAAAGCTTAAATGTTGACAGCTATGTGGAAAGCGGTACAAGTACAAGTACAAGTACAAGTACAAGTACAAGTTGCGGTATTAATATTTTACTTTTAATGCTTATAACTCTAAGTTTGTGTGTATGATTGTAGAAATTTTTCCAGAAATATCATTTGATTCATCGGAACTGCATTCGACTTCGAGAGTATATCAATGTCCAAATAACGATATTTTCAAGTTGATGAGCAATATTTCCGATTCGAACCGCCTTGAAAGTTTTCAAAGCATTTATGTGCCTCCACCAAATTTTAATTTTCCTGCCAGCGGTTCTCGCAAGCTCCGATTTAACACGTTAACTGCCATGAGGCACATACGGTGTGCCTCAGTAAAATGTCCACGTAGGCTCTGAGGCACAGCGTTTGTGCCTCAGTATTTGATTACACATTATAGTTCATGGTTTAAAATTAGTACCTCGAAATGCAAATCTGTAAACGTAGTTCAATTCCGCATGGCCTGGCATACCTAAAACTATCTTTAGCGCATCATTTTTATACCCCCACAATTTAAAAAAACCCCCTTTACTGGGATTTTAATTTTAAAAACTTTAATTTTGTCATTCCGTTTGAAACGCCTACAAGGAAGCGTGGTAGGTATAGAAAAGTGTATATATTCTTGATCAGCATCATCACCCAAGTCGATTTAGCCATGTCCATCTGTCCGTCATCCACACTAAATATACAGTAAACGTATACATCAGGCCGTGAGGTACACAGAAAAAAAAGAGTAGAACTTTTACCTAAAAATGTAGTCAATTCAGCTAAAGTAATCCGGTGATTTTCAGTCAACGAATTTGATTAGGTGCGCTACCAATTTCTAAATGTTAATTATATGCAATTATATTGGGTAGTTTAACTGCGAGAGTAGCTAAAAAAACCTAAATATTTAGGTGTACCTTCAACCATAAAATAGATAAGACACATAATTTATTAGAAGAATTAGCTAATTTTTTTTAAACTATGACCACTTCAGATTAGGCAAGCCACCTACTAAGTGTAGAAAAATCATCTAATTATTTAGATAGAATTCCCACTTAAGAGTGGGAATGCCGTGCAAAAAATATGCAAAAAATTTGTTTTTTGTTTTGCAATTTCTATTTTGAAGTGAAACTTTCCTTAGGTGACTTTACTTCATTTCGTCACATGATTGAGAAGAAAGATTTGTTTTATAGTAGATAGAATGAGAGAAATATATACATTGTATAAATTACTGAAAAATTTATTTGCCACCGCTGAGATTCGAACCTGTGATCTCAAGATTTCAACAACCAACGCCTTATCTATTGAGCTAAATTTCCAATTGAGGAATTTACGCTACATACCAATTAATCAAATTGCTGTAGATGCCCATAATTTCAGAGTTGTGGACCTCATATTTTTATATACATTTTGTTCACAAATTATCAAACGGCGTAACAGCACAGCGGTAAAGCGTTTGACTTGAACGCCAGCGGCCCGAGTTCAAATCTCGCAATGAGGCTTTACTTTTTGTAAAATTTTCTCACTTTGTTTTTATTTATGTTTTTTATAGGAGAGCGCTGTGCTCTCCTTGGGCTGCACAGAAATAAAAAATTCAAATACGGGAAAAAAACAGGTTGTAAGGAAAGCATTTGATTTATCCACGTAAATATTTATATAAAATTTATACTGAGGCGTGGATAATGCTAATATGCGTTATTTCCCTAGTGTACGAACAAATCGACAACTTGCATTAGGTAAAATAACTAGAAGAATTAGATGATTTAATAAGCAAAATTTTAGTTGAATTAACTAATTTGAATTAGGTGAATTACCTAATGCATGATTGTTAAATTAACTGTGTAAGTAGAAAAGTTGTTGAAAAGATTAGGTGAAATAGAAACTTTCACATTAGCTAAACTAGTTTAGGTAATAAATCAATTCTTTTATTTTCTGTGTACATATGTTGTGCCTCAATATTATATTTCAAAATTTCACCGAAATATAAAAAAAAACTTTTTCTGATTTGTTCGAAAAAATGGCCTGGAGGACCCGATATTTTTTTTTATATGGTGGCAGTTAAAGTGTTAAGCATTCTTGGTCGAACCGTTGGCATTGGTTGGTTTACTCCAAATTGGAAAATGCAGCTTATTGCAAGTTTTGCGTATTTTTTAACACTGGTTTTGGAGGCGCAGGATCACAACCTCTTGTTAATTTTACCGAATGATAATAAAAACTTTTTAAATAAAATTTTCTAACCTTTCATTGTGGCCTTTACAAAAGTCAGGAAATACAAGAAAATGTCGTTATTCTAATCGTGGTTATTTTTATATAGAATTATAAACCGATATAAGTTTGCAAGTAAAGTATTAAAATAATAATATAAGATGCTTATTTATCGTCATTTTAGAAGTTTGTCTTGAAAATTTTATTTTTTTAGCGTCTTTCTGTATTCCAAAATGACAGTGCAACGATAAGCAAGATATATAGCCGAAACACATTGAACTCAACAAACGACAGTTTTGAAATTATAGAACACACGTTTTTTATGTTAAATGGGTGTGCATCCTTAAGCGTACATAGGGATTGCAGTGTCACAGCGGACGCTGTGTTATTAGAATTAACAAAAAAAAAAAATAAATAAGAAGACTTACCGCCCTATTCTGCGTTTTCTTGATAAGTAATTTATAAATAAAATTTGTAAAGAATTTTATCAATCGAAAGCTTTTTTAGTATTCTACAGCAACCTTGATAAATAAAAAGTTTTCGTAATTCACCAGAGTAGGTGAATTCCTGTTAACAGCTAATTGTTCTCATTAATAGCATAACACAGAGAACAGATTTCTGCGTTCATTTTCCTTATGTTCCACAAAAGTGTATTAATTTGTAGAAAATAATTATTATTGTTAACATTATTATGTTAATATTAACCTTGGTATTGCCTGCTACGAGCAACCACAACTCTCTTGATAAATTTATCAATAGCAAATGAGATATTGACAAATTTATCAATTAAAGAGCTTTTTTTCTATCACAGAATACCAACTCTTGATAAATAATCAATACTTGATAAATATTCAATAAGGTGAATTTATCAAGTACGCAGAATCGGGCTGTTAATATAAATATATAAAATAAACAAAAATAAAAAATTGATTTTTGTTTTATGTATTTGGTGTACAAAAAAGTTTTAAAGTGTTTTTTTTTCAAGTTTGTCGCTTTATTGTGAAACATTTGTTACAAATTCATTTCTCAAAGTATTGTCTATTTCTAGCCACTGATTTTTCCCATCTTTCTGGTAATTATATAAAAAATACCTTTTCATTTATCGATATCAAAAACTATCGATATTTTTTTAATCCAAATCCCCCCCTTAGGTAAATCCTGGCTACGGGCCTGCCTGTTAGAATAAGGAAATTGCCTTGCTTGGCCAATAAATAAATAAATAAATAATTTCATAAACTGGATATTGTCCAAATGTAGAAAAACAAGCCCAGAACATAGCCGAGCCGATCCGCCTTCATGCTAAACTATGACCTGATAGTTTCGGCGATGTATGTACTGTGGCCATGCCATCGCTGGTAAAGAGATTAAATCTGGACTCGTCACTAAAAAGGACTGTCTTCAGACCAATTTAATAAGTTCTTGCAAAATTTAATTGGGAATATAAAAATTTTTATTTGATTTAAGCCACAAGAGATTATGTCTTAAAAGCAAACCTTCGTTCTAATTTTTTTTTTTTTTAAGCACTGGCTTTTTCGCTGGTCTGCAACTTCTTAAGTCAGCTTCCAAAGCACGTCGGCGAACAGTACTCGAGTCCACGTTTAAATTTAGTTGAATAACAACAGATTGCGATGATAAAAAAAGGATATTTTTGAAAATCTAGGATTACATGTCGGTCCTCTCTCTGTGATGTTTTAAGCTTCGGACCACCCAAGTGAAGGGCTTTCACAGTTTTTTTGGTCTCAAATTTTTTTGTAAGACGTGAAATTATTGACTTATTTATTATATACTTTTTGATAAAGAAATTAGTGATGCTTCTAATTTATACTCATCAATTATTGCTGTTTAAAGGACTCTGGGTATTTATCACGCGAAATGACGTTTTGATAATTTCAAATGTCTTCTTCACACAAAGAATTATTTCCAAATGACTTTTTTCAGTCTAAATTAGTAATAACTAAGCAAAAATCTAAAAATACAACCGACATTTACCGTTAATCGGAGCAAAAACTATTTGACTTAAGTAAGTTGCTTTTGTTATGCACAGTCAAAAATCGCACTTTCCGTATACTGCTCTCATTGCTGAAATACCGGTCTTTTTTATTTAATTTCTTTTGATGCTATATTGAGCGTAATACATGATCAAATAAAAATAACTATTTAAATTTTGGGGAAAATACTAAGACGATAAAAAAATATGAAGAAGTGTGCTACCCCAATTTTGGTTGCTTTTGATATGCACAACACTGTACGCTCCGTGCAACTAATTAGAAACACTATATAAACATAGAAACTTTAGAAAAATTCGTTATTTTTAACCGACTTCAAAAAGGAGGAGGTTCTCAAGTTCGTTGGTTTGTCCGCGCTTTTTTTTTTTTTTTTTTTTTTGTAAATGTATGTACATCGATAACTCCTACAGCACTTGCCCGATTTCCGTAATTTTTTGTCAACAGATAGATATCATGAACGCGGAGGTCCTTTTTTAAAAAAGTGGGCGATATTCGACAAAGGGGCGTGTCAATATAAGAAAAACACTGTATTTCAGTTAATATTGACACTAAAGTACTGAAATTTACAGTAAAAATACTGGGGTAGACACAATTATTACAAATGACGATCAATAAAGTGGGCGTTATTTGACAAAGGGGTGTGGTCATATTAAAAAAACACTATCTCAAATAGTATTGACACTAGGGTGCTGAAATTAAGTGCATGGGTAGGCATAGTTATTACAAATTACAGTCAATAAAGTGGGCGTTATTTGACAAAGGGGTGTGGCAATATTGAAAAAACACTGTATCTCGAATAGTATTGACACTAAAGTACTGAAATTTAGTACAGGGGTAGACACAATTTTTAAAAATTACTGTAAAGAAAGTGGGCGTTATTCGAAAAATGGGTGTGGCAATATTACAAACATACCATATATCGAATAATATTGACACTAGGGTGCTGAAATTTAGTACATGGGTAGGTACAGTTACTACAAATTACGGCCAAAAAAGTGGGCGTTATTCAACAAAGGGGCGTGTCAAAATTATAAAAATACTATATCTTAGTTAATATTGACACTAGCGTACTAATATTTGGTATGCAGGTAGGTGGGTAGGTAGAATCATTAAAAAAGTGAGCGGGATTGTACACAGGGTGTGGCACTTCAAGGAAAGTACTATAATACGGTTAATATTGATACTTGGAAACTGAAATTTGGCACAGGGCTAGGTAGAATCATTATAAAGTACATTAAATACAGTGGGCGGGTTTAGATAAAGGGCGTGGCACTAAAAATTAAAAGAAGCAGAAATGAAAAATACCCAACAAACTTTCAGGAATTAACAAAACAAATTTTTTAAGAACAAAGTTTCATGTTTGAAATTTTCCCCAAGAATAACTATTACATAAATAATTTCATATTCTCTAAAAAGGAAGAAATAAAAACTTTTTAACAAAAAAAAAAAAAAAACCGACCTCAAAATCACTACAAAGTAAAAAATAATTTAAAATAACTTTTCCCATTAATTTCTTGGTCATATTTTAAAAGCTATTTATATGTATTATAATATTGGAAATCTTATCATTTCAATTTTTTCTATTTTGTTTTATTATCATCAATATATTAATTGCTTTATGAACATAAAAGCTTTGAAGTCGGCGCTCATCTTTGACACACAATCATGATCTTTTACCATCCGTGCACTATTTGGTGCCTTGGTGACACTGTAGTAATTTTAAAAGCTTTGTACACATTAAATTTCTCACTAAACTGGTTTGGGTGAGCTTGTAAAGCTCATATTGAATATGACATAGTGTGTAACAGCTGCACAAATAAAGCATGGAACACATTGGCTACATTCAGCGTACTCAAAAATTGTCAACTGAAAGAAAAAAATCGCTAAGAAGCTTTTATATTCATAAAGTTAATAATATTTTTATGATAAAACAAATTAGAAAAATTAAAATAAAATGATTTCAACATAGTAAGATAAGCGCCGACTTTGAAGCTTTTATGTACATAAAGCAATTAATGTATTGATGATAATAAAACAAAATAGAAAAAATTGAAATGATAAGATTTCCAATATTATAATACATATAAATAGCTTTTAAAATATGACCAAGAAATTAATGGTAAAAGTTATTTTAAATTATTTTTTACTTTGTAATGATTTTGAGGTCGGTTTTTTTTTTTTGTTAAAAAGTTTTTTCTTTACGAAAAAAACACTGAGTTTTGGTCTAATTTAAATTGAATAGGTCATTACCTTTATGTAAAAGCCTGTTTTTTAATTATTCAACAGTATCTTAAAAATTTGGAAAAAAAATCATAAATATATAATAAAATAAGTCGTGCATATAATTAAGGACACTTGAGTTTTTAATATTTTATATACTATATTATTATAATATGGTCAATATTTTGTAGCAAAACCATTGTTTCCAAATACTGCTTGACATCTGCGAGGTGATGTCACCGAGGTCCACCTTTAGTGGAGTCTACACTAAATTTTCAAAAACGTTGTTAGGAAGCGCTTCCCAAACTTTTTTGTTTCATCGTACAGCTTGTCAAACTTGCTTATCTTGAGCAAGCTCACTTCTTTTTTAAAACCTGCCATAAGTTCTCAATTGACTGTAGGATTTTCATCCGAATAAGGCAGCATCACACTGACCAGAATTTCAATATATTGGAACCGGTTTATAAGACCCTCAATTTTTTGCAGTGGGCCGACACCACGCCATGAGATAGCAACACAATGCATAATGCTTCCTGCTCCATGCTTCAGTGTAGCCTGGGTGTACTTTGGGTGAACTCTTTTTGAAAAATATGACCTTGGGCGGTGGACATATTTTTTTCCATCGGGTGACACTCTATTTATTTTAGTTTCGTCTGTAAACAATACTCTCTTTCACTCTTTTGTCCCCCAATGACGATACTTTTTAGCGAACTCAAGCCTCTTCTTACGGTTACGTTCAGATAATAGAGGCTTCTTTCATGAAATCCTTCCAAAAAGTCCAGCTTCACGCAGACATCTTTTAATGGTGTCTACGGATGGTGCTGCCTAATTTTCCCCGTAGATATCCACTCGAACTTCGTTTATAGATTTATGAGGGTTTTTTTTAGATTTCCGGACAATGAGAGTATCTTCTCGAGCAGTAGTAATGCGGCTTCTTTGTATGCGTTGCACCTTTTCTGCAGTCGATTTTTTTTAAATATTGAAAACCATTACCTACCATTGTTTTTAAAACTTTTAAGGCATGATTTTTCGGATGCTGACGTCACATGATCTATTTTTGCCCATTAAAAACTACCCTAAATAACTCTAATAATAACTTGTAAATATAAATGCATATAAAATCACCTTTTTTTAGTTTATAAGAGTATTAAAAATTTTATTTTTCACTGTCCCTAATTTGTTGCACGGGCTACTTTTAACAAAATTTCGAATGGCTTCACTGCTAAAGAATAGGGGTAAAAAAGTGAGGCTTATGTGGTGTTATCAAAAGTACCAGAGTTGCATTTTGTAGATAGTATTGCTACTACGATTTTTTTGCGTTTTAATAATTGTATGCGTTGCTGAACATATCAAAAACCACTGTCCCTAAATAGTTGCACGAAGCTAATTATTGTAGTAAAATATCGCTAAAAGAGCGTTTATTAATAGTATTCTTTTCTCTTGGATTATTTTATGAGCAAAAACACGCTAAAAAAGAGGGGAAAAAAGAGAAATTAACAAAAAACACTTAATTTTTCACTGAATTGAAAGCTCACGCTGTGCGGCTTGATATTTTTTATAAAACGCCAATATTTGCGTAAAATTGCACAACATTTATTGTAGTGATTTAACAATCAGTTTTTAGAGTGTATATCTTTGTTGAATCAAGAAAATTGTTCTCAATTCATGGAAAATAAATTTATCAAATAAGTAAATAATTCTAGTCTTCAGCAAATTGTTTACTTGATTCAAGCAAATTGTTCTAGTTTTCAGTAAATTGTTTACTTGAATCAAGCTTATTTTTTTTCACTTCAAGCAAATATTAAACTTGAATTTAGAAAAAATATTCTTGAGTTTCAAGCAAATGTTTCTTGAATTAAACATTTTTTTTTTTGATTTTTGAATATCATGTGTTAAAAATTTACTTATTTCTACCAAAATAATGCTTGAATTGAGAAACTTATGCTTAAGTGTAAACTTGCTTGATTCCAACAAATAGTTATTAAATATTTTTTAAAATATATATATAATAGTTTTGTTTTATAGTTATTAAAAGTAATTTTGTCTGTAAAATTCTTTTATATTAAACAAATTGTGGGTAGCTTCGAAAGATTATCATTTCCGAATACTTAATTGTGAGGCACTGTAAATCAAAAAACTAGTTCTCAAATGAAGTTAAAATCAAGTTATATATGTACAATTGAAGTGTTGAAAATTAAGGGGGACTATATACGTACCCAGAGGCCGAACAAAAAATGTCATGTTTGTGCATTTTTTTAAGGAAACCTAAGGGATATTTTTAAATGAGGGTTTTTATACTTTAAAATATACACATTCAAGAGTATGTTTAGTTGTTTTTTGTTAAAAAAAAATTAATATTATGGTAGATACAGTATTTTTTGTCGAACGCTCTGAAAATGCGGTGACTAAGATTGCTCCTCCTAAATTCAACTGAAACAAAAAAAATAAAAAATTTTATTAAACTAGATACTTAAAACTCGTACTTGTCATAGCCTATTTTGAAAATATTGATTTTTCCCAAAATGGCGGACTTCCGAACGTAAATTAACGATTTTCGACCAAAAATTCGTCATTATTTTGAGTATTAAAAATGAACGAAGCTACGAAAAAAAAATCCTATGACAAGTACGAGATTATTATGTATAAAATAAGCTTGCAAAAAAATCAAAACGATCGGTTCACTGAGTTTCGAGAAATCTTGGTCGCCGACTTTGAAAACAAGGTTTCGAGAAAAACGGGTTTAAAAATAAGGCCAGCATTGCGTGCTCTAGAAGGCGGTTCATTCACTAGGCTATTACTTTGTTATTTTTTGAGATATCGACTTGAAATTTTCACCACATATTCTTGAGAAAGCTTTAAGAAAATGCCAAACAAATTTTTTGAAAAAAAAAGTTCTGGGTTTATAGCTCCCCTTAATCGTATTAAATCATTCAACTGGGTTCGGAACACGTTGAAACACTGGTTTGTGTTCTGGCTGCTATAGGGTTTTGCAATAGGGACTTGACAACTTTGAATTAAATTTCTGAACGCACCCTATCACTAATCATCGAACTGGCACTGTCAATTTAATCAGAAAACTCAACATTTTCATCATGGTAAAGTACACCAACGAACAACGTCTGCACATTATAAAAATTTACTACCGAAATTCGGAGTCGGTGATAGCAACTTTAAGAGCGTTGCGAACGAAGCTCATTTTTGGCTCAATGGGTTCGTCAATAAACAAAAAATGCGTTATTGGTCGGATAAAAATCCAAATGTGCTTCATGAATCACCACTTCGGTGCGGTTTGCATGTCGGCGGCGTCATTGGACCATATTTTTTCGTCGACGATAACTATCGTAACGTTACTGTGAATGGCCATCGTTATCGCGCCATGATTACCGATTATTTTTGGCCCGAATTGGAAGATATGGACTTGGACGACATGTGGTTCCAACAGGACGGTGCCACAAGCCACACAGCACACGTTACAATCGATTTATTGAAGAGTAAGTTTGATGAGCGTGTATCTCAAGAAATGGGCCAGTCGATTGGCCGCCTCGTTCGTGCGATTTAACGCCTCTAGACTATTTTCTTTGGGGCTACGTCAAGTCATTGGTCTATGCCAACAAGCCGACGACGTTGGAAGAGCTCAGAGTCAACATTGAACGCGATATAGCGGCCGACCGATGCATACGTGCCCGCGGTGGCTATATGAACGAAGTCGAGTTCATTCATAAATGTTTTGCTTGCTTGTATTTCAAGCCGATAATAAAGTTTTTTAAATACAGTGCCAGCTCGCTAATCCGAATTAATGATTGCATACCCTGATTCGGATTAACGAAATATTCGGATAAGTGGATAAGCTGTTATTATTTATAATATTTCACATAACATTATATTCGAAAATAAAACAAGCTAGAATTTTAAAACAAATTTTATTTCAATCAAGAAAGACAAATCCATATTTACGCTTTTCTTTGGTTCAATCGTATGTAATGAACTAGTTCGTTCATTTAGTTCTTTTAGTTCGTTCGTTCATTTTGTTCGTTGCATATTTTACTTCGTTTGTTCTCTTAGTTCGTTAGTTCTTTTAGTTCATTGGTTCTTTTAGTTCGTTAGGTCTTTTAGTTCGATTGGTCTTTTAGTTCGTTTCGTTTACTCGTTCATGTCCAGGTTCATTACCAAATGAAACAAAATTGGTTTGAATATGTGATAGCCATCAAATTCAACATTTCTATTAGTGCAGACACAAAAAGTCTCAAACCTAGTCTTAAACCAAAGACTCAAACCATAGCTTGGTAAATTTAGTTATTTTTGATCTCGTTCGTTTTGTTCCTACTCGCTGCAATATCAATTGAACTAAAATGAACTAAAAGAACGAGAAACTCTGAACTAGTTCACATAGTTCATGAGTGGAAATCGTTCAATTGAACTAGTTCGTTCATGAACTACCCAAGCCTAGAGTAAAGGGTTGAAATCACTGTAAAATTTAAAGACTGTATTCATAAAAAGTTATGAAACTCTTATAAAGCCTTCATAAGACAAAAATCTATAAAACAACGTTCAATAACATAATGAGAGTTTGAAAAATGGTTGAAACCTTCAATAACCCCTCGATAAAGCATTTTTAAAATTAAATTTCGTAGAATTAATTTATTTTCACATTCGCTTCACTTTTGTTGCACGAACAGCTGTTTTTGACAGAAGCTAGTTTACAGAAGTAAAAATAAAACAGAAAGTAAAATATACAGGCAAATGACATTTGGTGGACTCAGCTCGTGAGAAAATAGCCAGTTGTCACTCCTACACAGAAAATAAAAGAATTGATTTATTACCTAAACTAGTTTAGCTAATGTGAAAGTTTCTATTTCACCTAATCTTTTCAACAACTTTTCTACTTACACAGTTAATTTAACAATCATGCATTAGGTAATTCACCTAATTAGAATTAGTTAATTCAACTAAAATTTTGCTTATTAAATCATCTAATTCTTCTAGTTATTTTACCTAATGCAAGTTGTCGATTTGTTCGTACACTAGGGAAATAACGCATATTAGCATTATCCACGCCTCAGTATAAATTTTATATAAATATTTACGTGGTTAAATCAAATGCTTTCCTTACAACTTGTTTTTTTCCCGTATTTGAATTTTATAGGAGCACAGCGCTCTCCTATAAAAAACATAAATAAAAACAAAGTGAGAAAATTTTACAAAAAGTAAAGTCTCATACGAGAATTGAACCCATGCCGCTGGCGTTATAGTCAAACGCTTTACCGCTGTGCTGTTACGCCGTTTGATAACTTGTGAACAAAATGTATATAAAAATATGAGGTCCACAACTCTGAAATTATGTTTCCACTTTAATTGGTATGTAGAGTAAATTCCTGTATTGGAAATTTAGCTCAATAGATAAGGCGTTGGTTGTTGAAATCTTGAGATCACAGGTTCGAATCTCAGCGGTGGCAAAGAAATTTTTCAGTCATTTATACAATGTATATCTCTCTCATTCTATCTACTATAAAACAAATCTTTCTTCTCTATGATGTGACGAAATGAAGTAAAGTCACATAAGGAAAAATAGAATAGAAATTGAAGAAGAAATAGAAAATAGAATCACTTCAAAATAGAAATTGCAAAACAAAAAACATATTTTTTGCACGGCATTCCCACTCTTAAGTGGGAATGCTATCTAAATAATTAGATGATTTTTCTACACTTAGTAGGTGTAAGTTAGCTAATTCTTCTAATAAATTATGTGTCTTATCTATTTTATGGTTGAAGGTACACCTAAATATTTAGGTTTTTTTAGCTACTCTCGCAGTTAAATTACCCAATATAATTGCATATAATTAACATTTAGAAATTGGTAGCACACCTAATCAAATTCGTTGACTGAAAATCACCGGATTACTTTAGATGAATTGACTACATTTTTAGGTAAAAGTTCTACTCTTTTTTTTCTGTGTACCTTGTAATTATTGTATCATAAAAGCAGTTGTTACAACATAGTTATGAATAACAAACTACAAGACTTTTTAACATTAAAAAGCTTTTTAGCTATTGAACGTTTAAAAGCTATTTGAAAATATTTTTTTAAATACGGCTGTAAACTTATAAACTTGACATAAAATTTAAATTATTTTGGGAAAAAAAATGTTCGATCAATGTATTCAAATGAGCTTTAATAAGATTGAATGCTCTTTATAGGAAACAGCCAACTGGTCCTTAAACCTGGAAATGTAGAAGAAATATCGGCCATAATGAAATATTGCAATGAACGAAAACTCGCAGTGTGTCCGCAAGGTGGTAATACTGGGCTGGTGGGAGGATCAGTGCCTGTCTGTGATGAAATTGTGCTTTCACTGCACCGGCTGAATAAAATCCTTAGTATCGATGAGATGACAGGTATAGTGGCTTGCGAATCTGGTTGCATATTGGAGAATCTGGATATCAAGGCCAGAGATGCTGGACTTATTGTGCCCATTGATTTAGGTGCAAAGCAGAGCTGTCATGTGGGTGGTAACCTTGCAACAAACGCTGGAGGGCTGCGGGTCTTACGATATGGAAATCTGCATGGCGCAGTGCTGGGAGTAGAAGCGGTAGTGTTATCTAAAAGGCGACTTTCGTTGATATGTTATGGTTGCAAATTTGTTCATTTTGTTGCAGGTTTTGCCTAACGGACAAATTTTGGACCTTATGTCGAACTTTAAAAAGGACAACACCGGATACCATTTGAAACATCTATTTATTGGCTCTGAAGGCACTTTGGGAATTATTTCAAAACTGGCTATTCTCTGTCCACCTGCCCCGGCAGCAGTTCATGTTGCATTTTTAGGTTTTAATTCTGAGCACATCTGTTCACGAAGAGTTGCTTTTTAATTTGTTGCATATTTTCAGGCTTACAATCTTTCGATGATGTTCTGAAGACTTTTATGAACGCAAAACGATTTTTGGGGGAGATACTTTCATCCTGCGAAATGATTGATGCTCCTGCTATGGCTGCAAGTGTGAGTCACTTTAAGTTAAAGTAAGTGTTTCATCCAATTAATTATTTTATTAACGTAAATTAATCGAAAAATACCTTTCTCTTCTCAATTCAACAAATTTTTGAAGTTCGCCAATTGATGGATATCCTTTTTATATGCTCATTGAGACATCGGGCAGCAATGCCGATCATGATTTGGAGAAATTTAACAAGTTTCTTGAACATGGAATGGAAAAAGGCGAGATCATAGACGGTACGATCACTGGTGATGTTGGCAAAGTTCAGGAAATCTGGAAACTACGTGAACTTGTACCTGTGGCTCTTATTGAAGATGGTTTCTGCTTTAAATACGACATCTCTCTGCCATTGCGAGAGTTCTACAACATTGTGCATGTAATGGAAGATCGAGTTGGTAGTCTGGCTACACGTGTCAGCGGCTACGGTCACTTGGGTTTGTAAAAAAAAAAACTTCGATAATACATTTCAAAACTGAACATTTTAGGTGATTCAAACCTGCATTTGAACATTTCCTGCCAAGAATTTACGCAAGAAATCTATAAACGCATAGAGCCATTCGTGTATGAATACACGGCAAAAGTGAAGGGCAGTGTAAGTGCCGAACACGGCATTGGATTTCTAAAGAAAAACTACCTGGAATACTCCAAGAGTGCAAACGCAATTAAAATGATGCATGAAATGAAGAGGCTTATGGATCCAAATGGCATTCTTAATCCTTACAAAGTGTTGAATTAAAAGGGAGATATTTTCAAAATCAAACATATACACATACATATGCATGTACATATTATCATAGGAAACAAATTGTGTTCATTGATAGTTAATTCATAAATATACGTAATTAATATAAAAGTTTATTAAGTATGAATGAAGTAAATTGTCTATGAATTAAACAGTAACTTAAAATTTTTTTGATCAACTAAAATGAACTTAAATTGCTTGTGGCGGATGAGTTACTTCTTCGAAGTTACGAATTAATTGCTTGGCTTGCCCATAGTTAAAATACTCATACAGTAGTGCTGGGAGATCGTGGGAAGATTTTTCTTTTTCTGGAAATCTTCCCTTTTAGGGATAGTGGCGTGTTTTTTTTTTTTTTTTGGGTGGAAATTTTTATTGTGAAATACTTTCTTTTGTCACAAAAACAAAAAAACCAGTCAGAAATGATCTTCGACTGGGCCGCAGTTAAAATACTCCCACGGCCGCATCAAAGTATATTCGAATCCTTAAGCAGCCAATAAAATATTTATCTGTAAAAAATGTTAGTTATAGTTTTAACCAGGGACAGAAAATAACGATTATTTTCAAAAATCAAATAACAAAAAATCAACATGTTCCAAATGTCGGAGCACATTTTGGATAACTTCAATATGCTGCTTAACCCTCACGGGTTCCTTGTATGCGCGCATACAACGTGCAACTTTAGTTGGTGATAGGCCATATATGCTTCGATGGATTACAATGAAAATTTGTAAAATATCTAATTTAGGGAAGGTTAACATATTGAAATAATCAAAATAAATATTTGACAGTTCAGTTGTTCTGGACATGAAAAGTTGCGTATTGGTTCTTGTATATGCGCACGCATACACTAATTTTCTTGCCAGGAAATGCTGTAACATGAGCTAAAGAATATGTATTTTTTTTTAAATATTTGACAAAAACAAATATTTATTTCAAATTACAAACAAACGGTGTAAAAAATGCGAAGGATATATATGTGCGCAACATAGATTTAGCATTTGTTTCAATTGCGCTAGGAAATAATCGTAAAATTCTTGATACACAATAGAGTGTCCCTTATTTTGCGATTTTTGGAAATATCAAGGGGCTGAAAGGTTTTTTTATGCGTTTTTATATTCTAAGAACGAAACCAAAAAAAATTTTTTTACGACAACGTTTACCGGCGTGGCTACCGCCCCTGCTGCATCGAAATTTCTCCCGCAGCCTTTTCCCACTTTTTCATGAAATTACTGCAATTTAGGTATTTAAATCAACAATAAATAAATACATTTTTATTATGCAACATGATGATGTTGCGGAGCGTTGGGTACAACTTGCTCAAGAATTTCTCGAGCTCACAAAATCAGAAGAGCAGCTACAAAACCTACTTATTGTGGCCCAAAATACTCGAAAAATATTCTCGAGCTGTCAAAAAAATACTCTTATAAAAGACTTATAATTTATTTGTATTTGTCATCATGATTTAACCCTCCAGGGGGCATACATTTTTGGTATTTGATATTTTTTATTTATACAAAAAAAAAAAAAAAAATAAAAACTATGATTTCGGTTGAAAAGCCGCAATAAGACTTCTTGTAAGTATTAGCTTGTTGCGCGCCCGCCGCAGTGTAAAATACTAGTTTTTTTAATTTATTGTTAATTTTTGTAAATATATAATGTGAAATTATTGAAATGTAATAATACTTTTAGCATAATAAAAATGTATTTATTTATTGTTGATTTTAATACCTAAATTGCACTAATTTCATGAAAAAGTGGGAAAAGGCTGCGGGAGAAATATCGATGCAGCAGGGGCGGTAGCCACGCCCACCATAAAAAAACTTTGTAGATATCATATTTCTTATCACCGTTGCCAGATTGGGCGATTTATCGCCATTTGGGCGCTTTTTTTCTTGTTTTTGCGCTTAAATTTTTAAGAAATCGCCTGGCGATTTTTTGGGCGATTTTTGTGAAAACCACACTTTTTCATAAACTCATCTAATGTGTGTGGGAAAAATGTTTGGCAATATTTGTAAGTTGGCATTCATCTTTCTTTCCTTGCCACATTCTAATGCATTTGTGGAACGTATTTTCTCCGTATTTAATAGAATGGAACTACGTTTTTTGTAGAAAGTTTTTATTTTTAAAGTTGCATATTGTAAAATTCTAAATAGTTATAGTCTCTTAAAAAATGTTCTTTAACAATCAAAATTCTCGTATAAAATGAAGTATCTTTTTTATAACTTTTTACAGATCTTAATATTATTTCAATACAGTAGACGTCCAATATAACGAATGGTTTCTTGTCCAGCCTTTTCGTTAAATCGAAAAATTCGTTATATCGAATGAATGTTTATACAAACAAATAGAGTGTTTAGTAATTTAGTTTTTATTTTTTTATATTAATAAAATATTTGCTTATTTCGTCCTTTTTTTTTCAATTGATTTTTGAGAAAACTTAACAAACTCGTTTGTTTCTTGACGCTTTTCATTGATTTTTTGTGTGTTTCCTCTTGAAGCTCTTGTAAAATATTGATTTTAGTGCAGTTTACATTATTTTCTGAAACACATTGTATAGAAAGAAGCCCCGAGGTGTTCCACAGCATTTGTGTTGGATATGTTGGGTGTCAATTCTGCCACAGATTCTCGTTAGTTTAAAACTCTTTCGCTTACTTACCATTGCTAAATATTTTTTTTATATAAAACTTTAAACACGAGTGAAAAATTACAACTCATTGCAGTCCAACAAACGTAACTGTTGATTCATAGGAATCTATGGTACCAAGGTACCAAGATCAAAAAACAAAGAGAATCTGGGTACGCAGAATGGTGGAAGATGAGATTACAGCAACAGCTGATCAATGAAAATAGTTACAACTCATATTGATGTCATTCGTTAAATCGAATGAAAACAAAAAATTTGAATTCGTATATAGAATAGTCAAGGAAGAGATTTTGCCGTTCGTTATATTGGACATTTGTTAAATCGGGTATTCGTTATATTGGACGTGCATTGTAAATATGAAAATAAGAACTTTTATATATATAATACTATTAACAGCTCTGAATATTATTTGAAAAAAATGTATATAATTTTTTTTATTTTTTTTAATATAATAAATTTCTTAGAAAAAATTGCGATTTTGGCGATTTTTTTTTCATTGGGCGATTTTGGGCGATATTTTTTTTTAAATCTCGCGCTTTTCTCAAAAAAGTTCTGGCAACACTGTTTCTTATATATGTGTTCCAAAACATGCAAACATTTATAAAAAGCAGAGAAAATATTTTTTTTTTAATTTGTGCAAATATGGTCTAATATGGACATTTTTCGAAACTTTTGGACCCGATGGGCACGGGTAAACGTTGTCGTAAAAAAAAAATTTTTTTGGTTTCGTTCTTAGAATATAAAAACGCATAAAAAACCTTTCAGCTCCTTGACATTTCCAAAAATCGCAAAATAAGGGACACTCTAATACACAATTATGTGATATTTGAAAGGCTTTTATTATAGACGATTTACTTTGCATGTATAATAATGGATTTACTTTATTTCTGAATTGGTTTTATTTTGCTTTGTTCGAAAATAAAGTTTTCATATGAAAACAATCAAAAAACTTAATCTTTGTTTTTTTTTTTTTGGTTTTTTGTTGATTTTCTTTGTGTATGCGTACGCATACAATGGAACCGTTTTGTATAAAAATTTAAGGAAGCCGTGAGGGTTAATGGATGTTCTATCGAAAGTTTGAGTTTTACCAATAAAAATATAATTTAATTATTATTTACTGATTTTTATTTTATTCAAAATATACATTCATACATATTAACCCTCTCCGGCATACAGAAATGAAAGAGTCAAAAGTCTTAGCTGCTCAAACAAGTTCAGTGAATCAAAAAAGTTTAGAAACAAAACATTTTCTTTAAAACATTTATTCAATTTTTACCCCTTTTAACACAAAACTACAAATTTCTTTACATATTTAATATTTCATATATATTTTTAACGCAACATCAAAAATTCAAACCAAAAAAAAAACTTTCTTATCACTACAAATGAAAAAGAAACAAAACACTAAACACTTCATAGCCAAAAAAGTTTAGAAACATTTGTGGTTTTGATTGAACTTTGCATTGCTTCGTTTGAAAAAAGTTTTAAAATAACTGGGTCTAAAGTCTTTAGCTATAAATGTCAGTAGTATACGCATCAGTCACTCGCTTTTTTGTAATAAACGCAGATTATTTGTCTTTTTGTCTAAAAATGGGAAAAAATACCGAAATCTCACTGGACGTTCGTAAATTAATTCTAAGGCTGTATTTTTAAAATAATAAAGTGCGAGATATTGGCTAAATAGTCGGGAGAAACCATTCTAGTGTTCATAAAATTATAAATAAATATTTATACACGGGATCATTACAACCAAAATTTCGATCTGGTCGGCAAAGTTCTTCAACAGCGCCATGAACGAGTTATTTTGTCAGAAATAAAAGCAACTCCAAACGTTTCTGCTCCGAAGATTGCTGCGACACTAGAGAAATTTCATGATGTCCACGTAATTGCCCAAACAGTTCGAAATATGCTACATAAGGCTAACTATCATGGTAGAGTTGCTCGAAAAAAACCTTTCATAAATAAGCGAAATGCGGATAAACGCTTGGAGTTTATGCACAAAAAACACATCAACCAATCGGAACAGTTTTGGAGAACTGTGGTATTCAGTGACGAGTCGAAATACAACATTTTTGGTTCGGACGGACGTTGTATAGTGTGGAGAAAGGCAAATACGGAGTTCAATAAAGAAAACATTTATGTGATGGTGTGGGGGTGGGTAGTCCGTGTGAAACCGAAGTTACGAAAATTTGTATGGGAAAATTTGCCTTTTCACTTCCCTACATCACGATTTTCTACTTTTTTAAAATAGAATAACTCCTAAACGAAAAATTTCACAGAAACCTTAGACCACTTTTTGCAAACACAAACGTATGCTTATACTTATTTCGTACAACAAAAAATGGTCTTTCCATTCTTAATATGTTTTTCTTTGAGGAGACGCTCGGACTATCAAAAACGGTAATTTTTGCCATATTCCAAGTAGCATTTCATCCGTTCTTGTATTTACTTTTGGCAATTTCTTAAATTTTATTATATTTATATTAGAAAATTTTAGGTTTGGCAACTTATGGCAACCCACCCTTTAACGAGTTTTCGGCTCTAACCTATTAGTTTATGTATTTACATAGGCTTTAGTACAGCTACCACAGCATTCTACAGTATTTTATTCTAATGTAAATAAAGTTAAATAAAAATATACATTTCTCTTTCAATCACCCCTCCTCCCCCCCATCCTCTGTCGCGCCCTTAATTCCAAATTACTGTTCATTTATTTATAAATCTATGACAATAATTATTTGATACGAATCATCTTATATATAAAAGATACTGCCGTCCGTTGTGCACGCATAACCATTACCCAGTTATATTATTACCTTTTTTGCTAGTTACTTATTACATATTACTGTTATAATTTTTTTTTCAATGAATCAATAGAATCTTGAAATTTCTCTTTTGCATCTTTGCAGGTTGTACAACCTTTTTTGCTTAAAAATATTATCCTTCTCAACAGTGGCGTTCCTAGGGTTGGTGACACCCGGGGCGGATACTCATGGTGTCACCCCTATAAAAAATTTCTAAATGCAAAAAAGAAACCAATTCGATGAGATTAAGAGTTTTTATTATTATCTTTATGTTTTCCGAAAAACAAACGAACATATGACAAAAAATAAGAATTAGTAAAAAACAGAACAAAAATATAACATTTTCCAGTGTCTACATATTTAGATGAAAAGTCCCTTCATCAGATGGAATATACAATGATAGCCTTCACTGACATAGAAGGTGCCTTTAACAATGTCAAGGCGGAGGCTATCACAAATGCGCTGACGGAGCTTAGGGTGGATTCTGCGCTGATAGCACTTATAAATCAAATGCTTGTAGGCAGGATTATAAGCGCGAGTCTCGGAGTAGCATCCACGCTAAGATCTGTACCAAGGGGAACACCTCAGGGAGGAGTTCTCTCGCCTCTACTCTGGAACCTAGTGGTAACTACTGGGTAAACTAGAACGAGAGGGGTGCAGGGTGATAGCCTACGCCGACGATGTTGCTATCGTCACCTCAGGTAAATATGTGTCCACCCTCCGAGATATTATGCAAAATTGTCTTAACACTCTCGCAAACTGGGTTACCGGCTGTGGACTAAGCGTTAACCCCGATAAAACCGAGTTAGTGATCTTTACCAGACAACACAACTTGCCCACTATCAGTCCTCCAAAACTGGGAAATACAAGACTAAACTTCTCAGAACAAGCAAAATACCTGGGTCTCATTATAGATAGGAAACTAAATTGGAAACCCAACCTGCTCGAGAGAGCCAAAAAAGCCAATATAGCCCTATACACATGTAAGAAAGCAGTGGGTAGCAAATTAGGATTACAACCTAGGGTAACTCACTGGCTTTATACAGCTGTTATTAGGCCAATATTGTTATACGGTGCTATAGTCTGGTGGCCAGCACTAAACAAACAAACACACCTCAATATACTTCGCAAAGTTCAACGGTCAGCAGAGCTGTGCATCAGTGGAGCGCTAAGAACCACTCCTACTGACACACTCGATACTATGCTCCATCTAACTCCACTAGATATCCTAACAAAACGAATAGCTGCAAACACAGCGATTCGTCTAGAAGCCACTTCCCAATGAAAAGAGGGCACAATAGGGCACACTGACACCAGGAAACTCACTCCTCAAATACCCAAGAACATAGACTACATCACTCAAAAACTTTTATTCCACAAAAAGTTTGATGTATCAATCCCCTCCAGATACGAATGGGAGATCGGAAGCCCTCCACCAAACAATGCCACTAGAATCTACACTGATGGATCAAAACTAGATGGCAAAGTAGGGGGAGGAGTCTACTCTGAATCCCTAAACATTAACCATGCCTTTAGGCTCCCCGACTACTGCAGTGTCTTCCAAGGGGAAGTCACTGCCATACATGAAGCAGTTACTTGGCTTCAGATGAACGAAATATTAGCAAAAGATATTTGCATTCTATCTGATAGTCAAGCCGCTTTGAAAGCCCTGGAATCTGTTGAAATAACATCAAAAACAGTCCTAAGTTGCCGCAGATCTCTAAATGAGATGGCAGAGCAGCTCAATATATTCCTATGCTGGATCCCCGGACATAGAGACTTCCAAGGTAACTGCAAAGCAGACGAACTCGCTAGAAACGGTACCATCAAACCCCTATCGACAGATAAGGAACAAATTGGAATACCTCTCGCAACATGTAAGCTACTGATAAGTGAGCTATCCCTTGAAAACACCAACATCAGGTGGTCAACGGGTAGTACATGCTGTATAACGCGTCAAGTTTGGCCAACACTGAACTTAATACGCTCAAAAGAACTAATATCCCTTAGAAGGGACCAAATAAATATCGTAATAGGCATTCTAACAGGACACTGCCTGATTGGAAACCATGCCCGAAGACTGAATATTCCCCATAACGACTTCTGCAGAAGCTGCAGAGATGAGGAGGAGGTTGAATCCACAACACACCTTCTCTGCACATGCCCAGCGCTGGCCAGAAAGCGCCATCTCTTCCTAGGTAACTGGTTCTACAGTGACCTAGACGAACTCTCAAAAACTTCGGTCTACCGAATACAAAGCTTCATAAATAGCTCCAACTGATTCAGATAGAGTGGAAATAATTAACCCCTGGTATCACAACGGGCCAAACTGGCCTAAGTGTGTCTCATAGGAGACAGCTACGTCAACCTAACCTAACCTAACCTAGATATGTAGGCATGAGGTAAAAAAGAAAACTTATTAACTTCGCAGTCTTAAAAACTGACGGAACAAAAACATTACATTTTCAGGTACATATTTGTATATGTAGGTATACGGTTGAAAAAATAAATCTTACTAATGGCGTTGTCTTAAAAACTAACTTTTCTTACTTTAAGAGCTGCAAAAATTGAAATAACCTCATCGAAATCAATATTACTTGCAAGCTCGTTTTCAATGGATAAAATAGCAAGATCGGAAAGCCTTGCCTGTCCCATGGAAGACCTTAAATAAGTCTTAATTAATTTTAGCTTTGAAAAACTCCTTTTGCATGAAGCTACTGATACACAAATTGTTAGAAATAATTTCAATGCGACAAAATGGGACACACATTTTTTAACGTAATGTATTTGTACCTTTTTCTTTCTGTTTGAGAAATAAAAAAAAATATCATAATGGTGTCACCCCTAAAATGGTGTCACCCGGGGCGGACCGCCTCCCCCTCCTCCCCCTAGGAACGTCTCTGCTTCTCAAACAGTATGTATTAGTTATGCAACCATTGGCTGAAGCATTGAATATATATTACAGGGAAATGATCACTGTTTATATGCAACTGTTCTTCCGGTTTTGTACACACTTCGTAGAAAGTTACAAAATGCCAAAAATACAGAACGTTTAAATTTGGTACCAGGGCTTGCTGATGCTATTACAGAAGCCATAAATATAAGATTTTGTAATGTTTTCATAATGAAGACGCTAAGCTTGCAGCTGATTCAAATCCATACTTAAAAAATTTATCACACAAGACTAAAGAGAAGCAGTCTCTTAGAAAGCTGCTCTTAAAAGAAATGGAAAAAACAGCGAAAAGAACTAAATAAATCTCAAACACCAACAACATCTGAAATTTTCCAAAAAAAAAGCAAAATCCTTTTTGATTTTAAAGACGAAAATTGCATTTTGGATGATAATTTAGAAAAAGAACTGAACAGATACAGACATGAATAAAACATAAATGAATTGCATCAGTACCCAAACAAAAAAAATGTGTTTTTAAAGTACAATACAAAGTTTTTTTTGTACCCGTTTTTCTTTTCTTTTGATTTTTAGCAAAAAAGTAATCTAGTAATAAGTCACTAATTACTCCATGGGCGTCCGCAGGAATTTGTCGAGGGGGGCAAAGGTATGCATTGGTGTGCACGTTTATGAAAATGAGCCTGGAATGTTACCTATGAAATTTTATTGCCTGAGATTTTCTGTGCAAACTTTATAAACATTGTTATTATATTAAAATTCATGTTTTTCAATTTAACTTCCAGTATAACGAACTTTTAGTTTACAAAATCGTATTTACATTTATTAAATGTATTTAAAAATATTTAAAATAATTGTCGTTCGTTTTTAAATATAGTTAAAAATCCGTGCAGACTGAAAAAGATATTTTCAAGGTATTTATTTTATTTTATTATCATTTAAAATAGCTTTTTTGATTTTTTCTTTTGTTTGTATGAAATTGTGTGTGTAAAATTTATAAAAAGAGTGCATGATTATCTTGTGTTTGTGTTTTAAAAATTTTTTTTATATTCGTTTTTCTTGAATACTCGTTCAGTTATGAAGGTACTGACTATTACCGTCTAGAAATTTTAAAAATTGAATTTATGTTTTTTACATTTTTAGATTCTTTATACCTTCAATAATAACTGTTTAAAATATTAAATCGAAATTCGAAGCCATTGCCGAGATATAACGACTCAATTGAAGCGCGCTCTCGGCTCGCAGGCGTAAAAAAACTTTACACGCATTTTTCTCGAGTTTAGGTTTTTTTAACTGGCGGACAGTTAATCTCCGGATCTACTAGGCCGTTATTAATAATTTTTGCAGCATTTTGTTTGTTTTTATATCCTGTGCGATAGTTTACCACAATTTGACCACAAAAAAAAATATATAATATTTTTGAATCTAAAAAAAGGTTGGAAAAAGGGGCGATTTTTGAAAAATATTTTCAAATGTCCGCCATTTTTTTAGCAGCAGTGTTTTTTGAGAAGAAAATTTGAGCGCCCTATATTAAATGTACAATTAATAGAAAATAAAAATACAAAATTTTTTCGTAATCTTCAAGAACTGTTTAATACTGTAAAAAAAGTTTGATAACCATATATAATAAAGAAAGTGAAAAAAAATTGTTGAATATATGTTATTTTTTAGCATTCTGACGGAAATAGTACCTTAATAAGACATGAATGTTTTATATAATTTTAAAAATTTCTTTTGATTAGCCTTAGTTTTTTTCGAATGGATAACATTCAGTCTATAGAGGGTCGGTAGAATAATTTTTATTTTTAAATCGTTCTGATGAGATTACTTGGTGGTAAGCGAAAAGAATTCTCAAAGGAAACACACGCGCCTACAGGGCTTTAACCAGGCATTAGGTAATAGGTCGTTTTCCACTTTTTTCATCGGGTTGAATATATTTTTATATTTTTTCGGCTTTCTTCGTTCCTATTGTTAAGCTCCCACTTAGCAATGGGAAAATCCTATCCTAATATCCAACATTTTTTTCATTAAACCCACCATTCTCTTTTTAAGATGAGCTAGGTTTATATTAATATTTATTCAAACAATTTTTTTATTTCAGTTAGTAAATTATCTGTTTAATTTTTATTTTTATTCATTATAAATATATGTATATGTATATGTATATGTATTGTGGCGTCCGTGGCATAGTTGGTTAAAGTGCGTGGCCGCTATGTCAACGAACTTTGGAGACCCAGGTTCGAACCCCAGCAGCGACAGAAAATTATTTAAATTAAAATAATTTTTCTGTACGGCCGCCACCTCTCTGCAGACAATGGCAAACCTCAGAGAGTAATAAAAGTGCCATGTAAAGCTTCTTGAGAATAAGAACATTCCGTTCATCGCCGTTCGGAGTCGGCGTTAAGCATGTAGGTCCATTTCTCGGTCAATTGTGTACAAACTTAATAACACGCACAACACAATTGATCATAAGAAGCTAGGTCAAAGTCCTTTCAAGGGCTGAAATGGCCAGTTATTTATTTTTTATATGTATATGTATATTATTTATTATTTCTCGTAAGTTTCTTCTTTATTTATTTTTAATCGTTACTTATTTTTTATCATACAGTTATTTATTAAAAACTATTTTGTGTATTACTTATGTATATTTTTTATTTTATTATATATTTTTTATTTATTATATATTTTATTACAATTATATATAAGAACAGAATTATATATAAAATTATATACATAATTATATATAAGAACAGATTAGATTTTGATTAGTAAAAATAGTTGACAGTAGCTAGACTTGGGATGAGAATGATTTAATTCTCATTTCAAGTAAACTAATACTCGGTGAGAGTAAGTTATTTTTGCTCTCACTTTGAGTGTAGTTAGAAAAGGACTCAGACATCGTTAGACTCAGACGACTAGACAACGGACTTAGTGGCTTTTTTGAAACCGACACGTCTCTAGCTCCTTTTGGCAAAGTGCGTTGACACTTTGTTTAAAATTATCAATATTGTTTTTAACAAAGGTTGCGGGTTGCCTCGAAACTTTTGAGAGGAGCAAAGTATTGATACACTTTGCCATTCACACATCAAAGAACTTCGTGTTGATTTCTCAAATAATATTTAGATCGGTTGTTGATCGTTACTCAGGGCTGGTTATGCAAACGTAACGGAGCGTTTCGTAGCGCTACTCAAATTTGCTATATGATTAATGCCCATAAGTACTTAATGAAATCTTAACAAAAAGTCAGATAAAACTAAGTTTCGTACCACCTAATATCATGTTTACATTACACATTTAACTATGCAGTTTGACTATAATAGTTTGGTAACTGTTTCTGGTGTTTACACTGCCAGTAGCGTATTTAACTTTGTCATTATTTGACGTTAATTTTTCGTTGATTCACATAATTTTGAGCCATATTGAAAATTTAATTTTCATGCAAAAAAAAAAAAAAAAAAATTTTAAAAATTTTACAATATATGTGATAAAAGCCTTGTAGGATAACTTTGAAGTATCCAATTTCAAAGTTAACTGTGTAGTTTCGAGGTAATGTAAACATAGTATGAGAAATCAGAACTTAAGAGTTTAAAACTTTGTAACATATAAACAAAAATGTTACATATACACATAGGAAATAAAAATATATAAAATTTTTCAGTTGAGGGGGGGAGGGGGAGGGGGCACTTGCCCTTGAATTACTCTAATTTTCAAGTAATAAGTAATATAATATTATTACACTAAGGAGTCGGTAACAGAGCTGTAAAAGATTGAATCATTTCGGAATGCACACACTCTTAATGCATTCAAAAGCTGCATCAACCAGATTGCAATCTTATGCTTCTGTAGAGTAAATGAATTACAGATGCACAATTCATCATTCTTTGAAGATAAAAGAATGCGCACCCAATGCTCTCTAAGGAATGGGACTTATGGAAATATCAATCCCATTCTTGTTGGCTTAAAAAATCTGATGAATGCACTCAGTTTTATCATTCTTTTCAACTCGGAAACACTGGAAATTTTATTTACTACCATTAAATACTACTAAATATAAAGCAGCATTTTGCATTTTTGTTGTCATTTGTTTTCGACGGCCGATCTTAGTGACATGCTTTTGTCTTTCCTTTGACATTTTCTAGAATAATAAAGTGCTTATTAACAATAAATATTATTAACAAAATATATAAAAATTAACTTCTACAATTTGTTGTATATAATACTTTTTCTATACATGATATCAGCCAATGGCAACCCATCACAGTCATGCCCAACAGTCACACACGCATACACAAATACACACAAAACAACTTCAGACGCAACAAGCAATCTTTGCGGCTGAAGCCATCACCGGCTGCATTCACTAAAATTTCAATTCGGCTGCAACTATCGATGGTTGCAGCCATCGCGGCTGAATCCATCGGTGGCTGCATTCGTTAAAATTTCAATTCAGTGTGCATTCTTTACGTTTTGCAATTCATGACTTGAAAACAATTTTAATCAGCCTAAAGACTTAAGCCTAAAGAGTTCACACTTCGAATGCTAGAAAAAAAGATTTCAGCTTTTGAATTTTTAAATAAGAGAATGAAAATGAATTCACACTTTTACAGCTCTGGTCGGTAATATGTAATAAGTAACATATTACTTTCCAAAGTAATATGTCACAACACTGCGCATAACTCGAGAACGGGTTGTTCGATTTTCACAATTTTGAGCTTGATGGATTCGTATTGGCCCAAGGAAAGACACTATGTAGGAAAATTCAGAAAAATTTCCATGAAAATTGGAAATCCGAGAATATTTTGTCTTAGGGATATATAAAAAGCAAAACGCTGTGTGTGTGAAGGCTAGAAACTCTAAAACTGGGCCGATTGAGCTAAAACTTTGGCAGTAGATTCGTTTTAAGTACGAAATGGTTTAGGGAAACATAATTTTTCCACATCCCCTTTTACCGCCCACAATTCAACAAAAATTATATATTCCCGACGGTTTTAGTCGTATTAGACTAAAATTTATAATTAAGTTTGCGTGCTTACTGTCGGAAACTATACTAAAAATGGGTTGCCACACCCTCTTTTACCGCTCACAAATCAATAAAAAAGATTTATTTTGGACGGTTTTTGTTGTATTAGACTAAAATTTGGTCATTTAGTTTGCATGCTTACTGTCGGCAATTGTACTAAAACTGGGTAATGTGCATCTACTAGAAAACTTTGATGGGTATAAAATAAGGGGATGTGGCTCCGCCAATACAATAAAAATTTTTAATATCGAATAGCTTAGGAAGTAAAAGTAACATAACTTACATACAAACTCAAAATGGAGTTACTATTTGGTGATGTCCTGTTACTGGAAAACTGTAACGTGCAGTGGAAAATGACAGTGGTGTCAAATTATGGGTCGAAGAAAAGTTTTCCTTCGCTTTAAAAAAGCTTTTTAAAAGAAATATAATTATTATGTTCCGATATAGTTGCTGGGTGCAGCAACGTGCGTCGGAAAAAAACTAGTTTTAATATATGCACAAAATTAAAGGTATTTCTACGGATGTGACAGAAGTCGTTCCGAAAATATTTTCGAACGAAGTGTTGCAGGAATTCAACTGGGACGGAAGGTGTGAGAAACGACCACTTAAAAAACTACGCACTGTGGAAGAGGTGATGTTTGGCAAGTTGATTACATATATTTATAATTTAAATAAAGAAAATAAATACATATATCCTTATTTGTTATAGACGTATTTAAAATTCAAGGTGTGGTTAAGGATGTAGGCAGGATGAAAATTAGGGGGGGAAAGACCTTATAAATTTCTTTTTACCATATCTTTCATTCATGCATTTTACGAGTCAATGAAAATAGTTCAAAATTAATGTATGGTGTTTTATTTACGTGATGTTTTTATATATAATCGATCTAAATGGGAAAAAGATTTGCTACTAGTGTATATCAAACATACGCAAGCTCAAAGATCAAATAAAGTTACATTTCGATGGCTTAATATAGAAAAGGCGTATCTCGTTTTTGTTCGAAATCGCATTTTTAATATATTTTGGTAGACCACTCACAAACACACCTCCCTTTAAGGGAGGTACATATGTTGTGCCTCAATAAAATATTTCAAAATTTCACAGAAATATAAAAAAAACATTTTCTGATATTTTGTTCGGATTTTCTGATACCAAAATACTATAGATCTGTAAAAAAAAAATGGCCCGGAGGAACCGATATTTTGAAGCGAAGCTTTTTACGCCTCGTTCTGCGATTTGCTGGAGTGAAATCTGAAAAAACGAAACTTTTTTCCGACACCGTTTTTCTTAGAATTGATATGGTTTTTTGCTTGCGCCTATTGCAACAAGAAAATGTTATATTAAAAATAATTTCTAGTCTATTGCAGGAATTGAACTCATGCCCGTTGGCTGATAGTTTAATGCTTTAACCATCGATCCAAAACCCTTTGTTGGTAAATATCGCTGATTCAATACCAAGAATTAACTAAAGCTATGTTGCAGTAGATCAAAATAATCTATTTATAGGAATTGTATTGGCTACATATCCTTCATCTCCTTCAACAACCATTAGCCAATACACAATAACCACTATAGATTGTGTATTGGCTATACAAACAAGAGTACAAGAAAACCAACATGTTGCTTCTACTTACTACTAGATGTCGTTATGCTACAAACAAATTTAATGATTTTTGTATATTTATTCCCTACAACTGAACAGGTGGGCTTTAAGGGAGGGCCGGAGAGGGTTAATATGTATGATCAACCAATCAATTATTTTTGCAAAAGGAACATTTTTTCCTTGAGGACATATCCCCTCCGACCACTCCTTACGGGTGCTCCCATACAAAAACGTAAAACTTTGTTATTTTAAAGTTTTAAATTTAAAAATTATTTTAATCGAAAAACGCCATTAAATTATCAAATCTATGAAATTGCGAAAATGCTTCGCTTCCCTCGTGTGTCCAGTGACGCACCTGTGTTTTTTTTTTTTATGGTGGCAGTTAATGTGAATTTTTTGCCTTTTATAACATATAAAATTGCAGCATTTAAAATATGAATCTGTCAACTAGAACAGCCGGTGCTTTTTTCCAACCAAAAATTTTGACTCCACACCAAAATTTCTCTTGTAGAATTATATGCCTAAAAATTTTCGCTCCTAAAGCATACAAGGCTTTAATGAAAAAAAAAAAGCAAACACTTCCAAACATCGAAGAATAGTTTACTTTTTTTATCAGAAAAAATCATTTCTTGAGCGTATTCATCCGGTGGAGGTGTTAAGTTTTTTTTATTGTTTGCTTCAACTCACAGACAGATGGCGCTGACTGCTTACCATATGGTAGCTCTCCTAAACTTGAAATGTCACTCTGGCCATAGTTTCTAATGGAAAGTTTTCCAAGATTCACGTACCACTGATAATAGCCGAGAAGGTTAATATTTTATCTGTTTTGTTTTTGGTATTTTAAATTTGTAACTTTTTTTGTGTGATCCGATCAAGTGCTGAAAAAACGGAAGTGGAAACTATTTTGAAGCTGTTCGATATTAGCAATTCTCATATTTATTCAATTACTTCCGATACTTAAACCTTAATGCAAACGGCATTAAAAAAGCTTCGCTTCAAAAATGTTTTTTTCTACTCCATGCAAATATATAAATAAATAATTATCATCAAAATTATACAATATCGCTTGAAAAATACTGATTTGCTTTTGATTTTCCCAGCTCTAGTTTCAAAGAAAAAGGAAAACCACATATTAAAAAGGAATAACATATGGAAACTACTTTCAAAGCCATCAATTAAATAAAAAATCTCAGATTTAGGGAGGAGGCAGTTGCCCCCCCTGCACTTCCCTGGCTACGCCCTTGGTTGGAGGCCGTTTGAATAATGCGCGTCTTCCAGCTGTTCAAATACATAAATATATATTGCCGTCAAAACAACATGTAACTAATTTAATAGTTCAATACAGCCACATGAATACGCTACACGGAGAAGTGTCTCTAACCTTGAATCACGTGCGCAGAATGTTCTGGATTATAAATGGACGGAATGAAGTTCGCTTTGTTATCCACCGTTGCGTAACCTGCTTCAAAAACAGGCCAAAACCATTCGAGCAGTTAATGGGGGACCTGCCAGCGGAAAGAGTTCATCCCGCTCGCGAGTTTTCATCGACTGGGGCGGACTACGCCGGACCATTTAACATATTACCATCAAAAGGTAGAGGCCGTACCTCCGTTAAAGGTTACATATCTCTTTTTATTTGTCTTGCCACAAAGGCAATACACCTGGAACTGGTTGGTGATTTGACGGCAGATGCCTTTATCGCAGCCCTTAAACGTTTCATAGGGAGAAGGGGGTCTACAGCAAAATATATAGTGATTGCGGAACCAATTTTATTGGTGCGAACCGTAAGCTTCTAGAAGATCGCGATGCCTACCAGAAGTTTATCAAAACGAAAATTTCTCCTCATTTGGCAGGTCAAAACCTTGAGTGGCACTTTATACCCCCGTCGTCCCCACATTTCGGAGGACTTTGGGAGGCGGGAGTAAAATCGGTCAAATACAATCTCAATTTGGCCATTTCCATTTCCTAACGGGATTCTCTCTTGGCCTTACCGGCGGTTGAAGCGAATGGTTTAAGTCTTGTAGACCGTTGGCGGCATGGCCAATTTCTCGTGAAACACTTCTGGCGACAATGGAGTAAGGAGTATTTAGCGCGCTTGCAGAGTCGTCCTAAATGGTTCAAAGGCAACCCTAATTTTAAAGTCAACGATTTCATTCTAGTTAAAGACGAGAGATATCCCTGTAACCGGTGGTCGCTTGCTCGGATTGTGGCGTTGCTTCCTGGAAAAGATAACTTTACGCGCGTCGTTACGCTCAAAACCCAGCAGGGGTTGCAGAAACGCCCTATCGTTAAGATTTGTCTGTTTCCCATCTCAGAGAACTGGTGCCCAATTGACAAATCACAAGCACAATAAATCAAGAGCACTAGTTTCCTTTGTTACAGGTTAGCACCAGTTGACGGATAGCGATACAAGAGGCCTCACTCCACCAGGTTTCTTATAGTTCTCATTTAGTTAATGTTGCAAGGGTAATATAGCATGGATATTTGGCAAATATGATTTGTAAGTGCGGTGGTGAGTGCGATGCATGATGAATTCATGTAAGGTGGAGTGACAACTCGGTATTTTCTCAAGAATGTCACTCCACTCTACATGATTTCATCATGCATCGCACTCACCAACGCACTCATAAATCATATTTTCACAAAAAGAAAATAAAATATACCACTAAAAGGCGTTTGATATGAACGCAGCTCGTGGGAAATATTCAAATAAATTGTTTTTCAATTTCAATATTTTTATATAAATTTTCCTTAAATGCGATAGTTTTATTTTCAAATAGTAAATATTTGAAAGATATTTAAATATATTCATAATTTGCATAATTTTAATATATTTTTTAGTAATTCTGTTAAAATATTTTAATATTTTATTTAATTAAAAAAGTATTTAAATAAATTTTAAATATTTACGTAGTCGATTTAAGTAAATGCTTTATTGGTGCAAAAAGGACTCGCTTTTTGGATAAATTAAAAAAGTTTTTGGATAAATTTAATATTTTTTCCCTTAGTGTACTTACTTACTTATGTGGCGCTTACAACCGTAGGTCAGTTTTGGCCTCGTATAAGAAATTGCTCCAGCCATTTCTGTTTTGCGCTTGCTGGCGCCAGTTGGAAACACCAAGCGTGGTCAGGTTATCCATCACCTGATCCTTACAAGGGAGATGTGGGCATCCTCTTCTGCGTTGACCACCACCGGGCACCGAATCGAATATTTTTTTCGCTGGAGCGTCGTTTTCCATTCGCTCAACATGATCTAGCCAGCGGAGCCGCTCGATTTTAATGCGCTTAACATTGTCGATGTCAGCGTAAGGCTCGTGGTTCCATCGAATTCGGTACTCGCCACTGACGCAGATTTTACGAAGGATCTTTCTCTCGAAGGTACCCAAAGTCTTTTCATCAGAACTGCTCAACGTCCAGGTTTGTGTTGCATATAATAGGACGGGCATGATTAGTGACTTATAGAGCGTGAGTTTTGTTCGTCGAGAGAGGGCTCTGCTTCTCAATTGCCTACTCAGCCCAAAGTAACACCTGTTGGCAAGAGTTATCCTTCGCTTTATCTCAATACTGACATCGCTGAAAGAGTTAATGCTGGATCCCAGGTAGACGAAGTCCTTAACAACCTCGAAGGAGATGTTTTCAACAGTGACGTGGTTTCCAAGACGCTGGGACTGTTTATTTGTTGACACTAGGTATTTCGTCTTATCTGCGTTCACTACAAGACCCATTCGACTCGATTCTTTCGCTAATCTGAAGAATGCTGCACTGACTTCGCGCGTATTATTTCCAATAATATTGATATCATCAGCATACGCTAGCAGCATAATACTTTTGTAGAATATATTGCCACTGCGTCTCAAATCAGCAGCTCGGATGATCTTCTCCATAATCAGGTTGAAAAAGTCGCAAAGTCGGAATCACCTTGTCTAAAACCTCGTTTGGTATCGAATGGAGGAATGAGATCCTTCCCGATCTTAACTGTGCTGCTGGTGTTGCTCAGTGTGTCATTCTGCAAAGATGGATGAGCTTTCCAGGAATACCAAATTCAGACATGATGGAGTAAGATGATTCCTTATTGGTCTGTCGAAGGCGGTTTTATAACCGACAAAAAGATGGTGTGTGTCGATTTGTTTTTCTAGGGTCTTTTCCAAGAAAAGTCGTAGCGTAAATATCTGGTCTATTGCTTACGGTTACATAAATAATTACGAAACCATTTTAGTAAATTTGAATGAATTCCTAAGTTTTATAGCTTTTTAATAAGTGCATTATGTTGAACTTTATCAAAGGCTTTTAAGAAGTCAGTGTATATGGCATCCACTTGACCACTTGACGTATGGAGAATAGCTTTCAGACAAAAGCTATCAAACAACGCTAAGTTAGGAACTGTGGATTTACCATTAACAAATGTAAATATGTAATGTCCGCACCACTGGTAGTGCCTACTTCCAAAACACTGGAAGAGTTGCTTCCTTCAATCAAAATGCGATCAATTTGGTTGCGCGTCTTTTGATAAGGAGACAGCCAAGTGGCCTTGTGAATATTGAGATGCTTGAATCTAGTGCTACTAACGACCATGTTTCGCGCTGCGGCAAAGTCAATCAGTCTCATTCCGTTATCGGAGGTTTTATCATGGATGGAGGGTGAACTTTCCAACTGTTGGACCAAATATATTTTTCTTTCCCACTTTGGCGTTAAAATTACCAAGCACGGTTTTTATGTTGTGGCGGGGGCTGCTTTCTTGGCCTCTTCAAGGCGCTCGTAAAAGTTTTCTTTGGTCTCATCGTTCTTGTCTTCTATCGTAGCGTGCGCACATATCAGGCTTATAGTAAAAAAATTTTCCTTGATACGGATTATGGCAAGTCGTTCGTTCACAGGTGTGAATCGCAGGATATGATGCCTTAGTCTCTTGCCAACCATAAATCTGCATCCAAACTTGTGCTTCTCCGCATGACCGCTACAGTAGATATCACAGGATGCTTGCCATAAGCAACGCTGTCTCTTTTCCATCGTATTGCTTGGATTGCAGTAATATTAGCTTTCTATCTTTCCAAGATATTTATCAGTTGGATAGAGACGCCATCCCAATTCGGACGTTACAAGTGCATATCCGTAAATCATTACAAGTTTTTCGTTTGCGGTAATCGTTGCCTGGGGATAATTTTTAGTTTTTGTTTTTGTTACATTGAAATTTGTTTTAGAATGGTGGGCTTCAAACCCGACGCTCAACCCTTTCAAAGCAGGGCAAAATTAGCCATCAAGCTAACGGTTGCCAGAATGCCGTTTCTAGAATAGGTTTGAGTCGACTTGATATATACAGTGTTGCGCAAAACAAAAGCAACAAAATGTACTCCAGACTATAAATACATAATTTTCATAAAAACAAAATATTTAAAACAAAGCTTACTATTTATTTTCACAGAGGTATTATTAAGCTATAAAACCAATACATTACAACAACAACAACAATTGCGTTTAAAACAAATATGAAAAAATGTACAGCAGAGTCGGAATTCACTTGCGCAAAACAATAGCAACAAAGTAGAGAAAGAAGAGAATAGGTTTGAAAGAATGCGACCTAGCGGAACTTTTACAATGTTTTTGAGAAGCTGCTGTAAAATACTTTCAATTTGTGCAATATTTGATACAGTTTGTCAACGATCTTTGCATATTAACGACGTTAAGAACATGGCGAGGGAAAAGTTTGGAGACAAATTAAAAAGTGAAATAATTAATGACTTTTTAGGTGGTATGAAGCAAGCAGAGATAGCAAAAAAATTTAAAATTAATAGATCGTGCATTTGCCGGTTGATAAAGAAGTATTGGCAGACAGGAGAAGTAAAAACTAAACATTTAGGTGGAAGACCTCGAAAAACTTCAACTCGGACAGACCGTGAAAGTGTTAGGATGATAAAAAAAGAACCGTTTATTTCGTCAAGAACAATTGTAACATCTTTAAAACTGAATATTCATCACAGCACAGTACGAAGACGGGCTGTAGAAAACAATTTAAAAAGTTACAGACCAGCCAAAAAACCATTGCTTACAAGAAGGCATGTAAAAAATAGGTGAGTTGTTTTTTTAGTGTAATGCTTTATTAATATTAACATTATTTCTTTGGAAAAGGTTAAAATTTGTTAGAAGACATCGCAATTGGTCAGTAAATAAGTGGAGGACAGTACTGTTTTGCGATGAATCTAAATTTAATCTAATTCAATCGGATGGAATGCAGACCGTCAGGCGACACACACGACAACTTCTTAAAACCAAGAACATGCTCGTCACTGTAAGGCATGGTGGTGGAAATATAATGGTGTGGACATGCCTTTCGGCTCAAGGACCTGGTCTATTTCATAAAATAGATGGAATAATGAACGGTGAGGTATATCGAGCCATACTAGAACACCAAATGCTACCCCATGCAGAGTGGAATATGCCACTTCGATGGGTGTTTCAACATGATAACGACCCGAAACACACATCGAAAGTGGCAAAGGAGTGGCTAACAAACAATGGGATTCAAACTCTTGATTGGCCGGCACAATCACCTGATTTGAATCCTATTGAAAACCTTTTTGGCATCCTTAAAAGGAGAGTGGCAGGACATCGGTTTTCCAACAAAGAGGAGCTATTCAACAAGTTGAAAACTGAGTGGGAAAACCTTCCGGAGGACTGTTTTTATTCATTAGTTGCCTCGATGCCAAAAAGGTGCGAAGATGTTATTAAAAACAAGGGCGGATACACAAAATATTGATTTTGTTGCTATTGTTTTGCGCAAGTGAATTCCGACTCTGCTGTACATTTTTTCATATTTGTTTTAAACGCAATTGTTGTTGTTGTTATAATGTATTGGTTTCTATAGCTTAATAATACCTCTGTGAAAATAAATAGTAAGCTTTGTTTTAAATATTTTGTTTTTATGAAAATAATGTATTTATAGTCTGGAGTACATTTTGTTGCTTTTGTTTTGCGCAACACTGTATGTAGGGTTACCAGATCAAAATTTGGCTTAGGAGGACAACGGATTACAAAAAGGAGGACATTTGTTCTAGGGAAGGTGAAAAAGGAGGACGCATAGATAAACACTATATAATTCCATAACAATAAGTTTATTCAAAAGGAGTTCAGAAAAATCTCACTTAAATAAATGGCAAGACATAAAAACTAATCAAACATAAAATAAACGGTAAAAGAAAAAAACAAAGTCATAACAATTCAAGTACCATACATTTCTTAACATCAAAACGTTTTAGCCAAGCCCTATGCACTTGGTGCACATTTGTTTTTGTAAAAGCACTTAGGCATAGGCTGTGTATTCTAATATACACACACAGCACTCCGCAATAAGCAATACAAAATACACAAACAAATTCGTCTTTTTTGTTTTTGATCTTTTTTCGTTGCTTATACCGAAGAGCAAGCAACAACACTTTCGTATGCTTTGTTGGTACATTTTGGTGACAGTGATCTTCTACATAGATTTTGTTGTTGTCTAATGTAGTATGCTTTAGTTTACGAAAGTTTGTAGGATTTTATATGTACTAGTATCGCCTGTGGCCAAAATTCGGCCATCCGTTTCTGTAACTCGAACGATCTAACTCGACTCGCGGCAAAATACAGTTGACCATGCAAAAAAAAAAGGGCGTCATAACAAAAGTTTGGCGTTCCAGATAAATCTGTGCATGCTGAACGCACCAACCCATAGCCGGAACAGAATGAACGGCATCAGCGGCGCTCTCTGTCGCAGCGTCATCTCAAAATAGACCACCAAGTATTGAACAAAACAAACAATTATCAATGGCTTGGCGTCAAGTGTTATATGAAGCAAGCAGCAGTTTAACTATTTTTTTAACGCTGAGAGAAATGAAGAGAAAGCAACAACAACCACAACAATAATGCTACTCAGCTTTTTTGAAGTGTTTGCGTCACTCCCGCATTCTACTCTTGCTTTTGAAAGCTGCAGCAATATTCAACAGAGCTTTGTCGCTTTGTAGTTTCTTATTGTCCCATTGGTAAAAAAAGCGTTTTATGTACATTTGCTCAGTTTTACCTATCATAATGACAACATATTCGAATAAAAATTATGTTGTGCAAATCTACTCGAAAATACCTATCCATCGATGTAAGTATTATGTGAATATGTTGAAGGTAACACAGAAAAAAAGGGAACACAAACTTTTTGTTTGCCTATTAATATATAGATTAGTGTTTGCACTTCCATAAGAAAGTTTTGGGCACCCCTGAACTAAAAAAAAAAATAAAAAAGATTTTTAATATGTAAAAAAGGAGGACATTTGGGTCAAAAAGGAGGACATGCAATTTTTAATGAAAAAGGACGTGATCAAGAATATATATACTTTTCTATAACTTCCACGCCTCCTTATGGGAGTTATGAACGGAGTAATAAAATTTACCTTTTTTCATTTTTTAAACGTGGGGATATAAAAATTATTTTCGATTAGTTATTTGTTAACGCCATTTGAACTAATATTTTTTCCAATATATTTTTATGTGAATAATTTTTGGTTGACATTTTTGTTCTTCTATTAGATTATTTCGCAATCTTCCTTCAAAAGAGGCACAAGTTTTGACTGATTTAATGAAAAAACAAATTCGTAGTAATCATATTTATCGACTGAATGAATTTGGTTCTCATATATATATCGCTCATTCCAAAAAAAAGTCTACCAGACATCCGTTTAATAATTAAAATTAAATTATTTTGAAGATAACCAAGAGCCAACTGGTCAAAATGTATGCCAGATTCGTGTTCAGCGGGTCAAAATACTTGGGTTTACCTTCTCGCACCCACATTTTTTTTTTTTTTGTGTCGGTTTAATATGAAATTATACATGAAAAACGGAAAATTCCCAATGCTTTACAATTTGTGTCCCTATGCCATACGAGATAAATAAAAAAAAAAATAAATAACTGGCCATTTCAGCCCTTGAAAGGACTTTGACCTAGCTTCTTAAGATCAATTGTGTTGTGCGTGTTATTAAGTTTGTACACAATTGACCGACAACCGGACCTACAGGTTTAAAGTCGACTCCGAACGACGATGAACGGAATGTTCTTGCTCTCAAGAAGCTTTACATGGCATTTTGATTACTCTCTGAGGTTTGCCATTGTCTGCAGAGAGGTGGCGGCCATACAGAAAAATTATTTTAATTCAAATAATTTTGTCGCTGCTGGGGTTCGAACCCGGGTCTCCAGGTTCGTTGACATAGAGGCCACGCACTTTAACCAACTACGCCACGGACGCCATAATACAACAACAACCTTCGATAAAAGTCTATCTGGATCCTTTTACAGAAAAAGTACATTATGTAAAAGACTGAACCACTAAAAAAAATTATTCAATAACTCAAAATACATCGAAACTTTTATGAAGATCTTTCTTGCACCATTTACAGTATAAATGCACAATTAATAAAGCAAACCAAATATATTCAACCCAATTATAAAACATTTTCCTATGCTATATGATTGTACTGTTCAACCTAAAATATAACATAACAGCAAAAATCGCTCAAAATAAAAGAAGAAGTATAACATGTTGTATACCAAACAAAAGGTTAATATTTAAGCTTTCAATTAATTATATCTTTATTTGATCTTTATAACGAATATTTAAGAGAAAATAACGGTTTTATGCAAAAATAAAACATATTATGCAGAAATACAGTCTGTAGCGTGGCTGATTTACGAAAAAATTGTTTTATTTCGTTCCATATTAAAAACATTTTAAATATCTTTCGAATGACATCTAAATCATTCAGATCGGACAAATATTAGCAAAGATATAGCCAAATTTAAATATTGGTTCCGTTGAGTAAACATTTGGGGAGATTACGATTTCCCCAAATTGAAAGCTGAAATATTAACCTTTTGTTTGGTATACAACATGTTATACTTTTTCTTTTATTTTTACCGATTTTCGCTGTCATGTTCTATTTTAGGTTGATCAGTACAATCATATAGCATAGGAAAATGTTTCATAATTGGGCTGAATATATTTGATTTGCTTTATAAATTGTGCATTTATACTGTAAATGGTGCAAGAAAGATCTTCATAAAATTTTCCATGTATTTTGAGTTATCGAATAATTTTTTTAGTGGTTCTGCCTTTTACATAATGTACTTTTCCAGTAAAAGGAGCCATATAGACTTTAATCAAAGGTTGTTTGTTGTATTCTGAAGTACATATTGATATTTTTACTAATTTTTATAAAAAAGTGGCTCTGCCTTTTACAAATTGCACAATTATTATGTTTGTTTTTTTTTTTGTGAAATAAAATGAGAATCCGTATATGGGTAAGACCTTTGAGTATATCTTCTATACTAATATTATATTTTGAAGTGCCTTTTTTATGTTCGGAACAATCTTGAGAAAGGCCCGGCCGTTTTTCATGAAATTTTTTATAATAAAAAGCTCTTGACCTGGTGAAGGTTTTAGGCCAAAAAAAATTATTGAAAAGTTTATTAGAAAAGGAGATTCATGGCTTTCAAAATCCTAAGTAAAATTCACCTGCAAGCACAAACGGACATGAACGACTCATAGCGTAAAAAAATTGTTGTTGTTGTAGTGAAAAATAAAGCAGTGTACGGCACATCGACACGATGCGAGTGTTCCAATATTTTACTCTCCCATCCTACAGTGAGTATTGCTTTGCTGAGAATAGCAATGTGATTTGTTTTTGTTTTCCCTACATATGCCCGAGCGCATGGTATAATAATACAAGGTAGCATTGACAGTTGCTTGGGAAATCATATACTGTCAAAAAATATACTCAAAAAGAGAGCGCTCACAATCCGCCATTGAAAACACAAGCAATGTTGAAAACGTTGAAGTGAAAAAAAACAACAACCACAGCAGCTGCTGATGTATTTCCACAAAAAGCTGTTTTTGACAGTTTATGTTTTCCTGTTGAAGAGAAAATAAGCAGTTGTCAATGCTACCATGTATTATTATGCCATGCCCGAGCGTGTGTGTGCTATGGATAGCAACAGAGAATGGCAATGTATTTTGTTTTTGTTTTTTTTTGTCGTACGCTATGCGTGGTGACGTGAAAAAAAGACAGAGGCAAGCAAAAACAAATATAGCCAAACACTAGCTGCCCGTATGCGACGTTGTTCGCATTTTCTATTAAAATAAGCATTTTGAAAGAAAACCATAGAATGCATTTTTTAAAATTTATTTTAAATTTATTATAGGTAGTTTGTTATTATTTGCGCTGATTATCTCTTATATATAAAAATGACTGACGTCCGTGTGTACGCGCATAACTCAAGAAGGGGTCGTTCAATTTTTACAATTTTCAGATTGATGGATTCGTATTGCCCCAAGGAAGGACACTATGTAGAAAAAAATTGCCACACCCTCTTTTACCGCCCACAAATCAATAAAAATGCTATATTTCTGACGATTTTGGTCGTATTAGACTACAATTTGGTAATTTAGTTTGTATGCTCACTGTCGGAAACTTTACTAAAACTGGGTTGCCACACCTCCCATTTACCGCCCACAAATTAATAAAAATTCTATATATCGGAAGATTTTGGGGGTATTATACTTAAATTTGGTAATTAATTTTGTTTGATTGCTGTCGGAAACTGTACTAAAAATAGGTTGCCACACCCCCTTTCACCGACCACAAATTAATGAAAATTCTATATATCGGAAGGTTTAGGTGATACTAGACTAAAATTTCGTAATTTAGTTTGTATGCTCACTGTCGGTAACTGTACTAAAAATTGGTTGCCACACCTAATTTTACCGCCCCCAAATCAATAAAAATTCTATATTTCCGATGGTTTCGCCGTATTAGGCTACAATTTTGGAGTTTAGTTTTTATGCTCACTGTCGGCAACTGTACTAAAACTTGGTTACCACACCCCCCTTTTACTGCCTACAAATCAATAAAAACTCTATATATCAGAAGATTTTGCTGGTATTATTGGTATAGAAAATTTGGTATTAAAAATAAATTTTTATATTATTATACTAATTTATTTTGTTTGCTTGCTGTCGGAAACTGTACTAAAAATATGTTTTACCACCCACAAATATATGAAAATACTATATTTCAATCGGGTTTGGTAATAATAGACTAAAATTTGGTAATTGTGTTTGTCTTTCAAAACTACACCGTCATCTATTGAAAAAGTAGAAACATCGAATATTAAGTTTGGGCAAAACAACGTTTGCCGGGTCAGCTAGTATGTATATATGTGACCCGGTCTACGAAAAGGGACCTTCGGTGTAAAAACAAGTTTTCGAGAAAACAGCTGTTTGTAAACGTTTAATTGTCGCACACTGAATGGCTTCTTTTCATTCATTTCAGCTTATCCTCTATTCTTACAGAGTTGTATTTCTTAGTCTATTAATACAGATTTGTATTTATTTATTGTAGATTTATTTTATACTAGCAAATACCCGCTGCTTCGCCGGCGATAAAAATATTAAATATCATTAAAAACTTTAAATCTTAAAATTTAACAGCCGTATTCATATTGAAGTGGGAAGAGTGTAAATAATGGTTTGTGTATTAGATAAATTCAGTGACTTGTTATTTATTTGTCGCAATTTCGTCAAGATTTTGATATTTAAAAATCAATAGTTTTTCTAAGCCATCTGCACTGAAATAATTGTCATTTTATTATTTTTTTTTTTTTTTTTATAAATATTTTGAAATCTTTGACAAATTTTCTTGTTTTTATTTTCTTTTTTTGGAAATTTTTTATATATTTTGAATTTTTCTTTTGACATATTTTCCAAATGTTTAAAATATTTTGAAGAATTTAATTATTTTTGACAATATTTGTGCTCAAATGAGAGCAAATAATTTAAAGACTGCTTTATGAGTGGTGTGTTATAAACCATAAAAAAAAAATTTAAATTTCAACCATATTTCAAAATCCTCTAATTTATAAACAAACATTTTCAAATACTTTTTGGCATTTTGTTTGTTTTTGATACATTTTGAAATAATTTGATACATTTTTGACAATATTTTTTGTGCTTAGATGAGAACAAACAAGTTTTTAAAATGCTTTATCGAGGGTTTATTGAAGGTTTCAACCATTTTTAATATTCTCTTATTTATCAAGCATTTAAAAGAGCTTTTGAAAGCTGTTGAAACGTTCAACATGAAAAATGTTTTAAAATTTTTTTTCGATTTTTTTCTTATGAAGGCTTTGTAAGAGGCTCATAATTTTTTATGAATACAGCCGTTTGAATTTCGGTAAAATTGTATATTTGTGTTGGAGCGACTTAGTAGTTCCATCCGAATAAAGTAACCAGCTAACTAATGTAATAAAAAATAACTAAAGTAATAAACTTTCTGTATCTTCCTGATCATTTTTTTTTCATGCATTGCTTCACTTTTCCTAGCGCTGTGACTATTGGGGTACTCACAGTTTTGTTTTATCTGGTGTGTTAACTACGCCATGTCTGTTAACTCTAAAACATTTTGCCATGTGGTAACTATTTTTGATTTTATTTTACATGTAAAAAAGAGATAACACAAACTGGTAAAATTGCCATGCTTTCCAACATGTTTGTTTTTCGTAGCAAACTGGCATTTCTGAAAGGTATTTTTATTTTATTGAAAAATCAATAAATCAAAGAAAGCTTCTCTTGTTATTTTTATTTTATTGTAAAATCAATAAATTAAAGAAAGCTTCTCTTTTCAAAACGCGTGTCAATTTTAGAATGAACTACGTGTAGGGGTTCTCACAATTTGATTGAAGTATCGTTTTAAAGTTACTATATATCAACTTTAGAAGAGATCTGTAAATACCCTATATATAAAAACCTCGTTATACGTAAAAATATCAGCTCAGAGGTAAGAAAAATATATGACGGCCTTAGAGAATTGTTATTTTAAAATTAAATATATCTTTCGTTTAAGCTGATAAATTTCATCAAAACATTTCAACAAAACATCGACACGGAATTTTTGTCGATGCTTTTATAAAAGTGGCAGTATTTTTACATTCAAAAAGGTGGCAGCATTGGTACCGCACTCAATACATGTTGCTGTCTTTTTTTTTCTTTTTTGTGGACCTTCCCACCGGAAAAAAAAAATCAATTCTCTTCTCCAATATAGATTCTAGAATTGATTATTTTTAACACCCCATCGGGAAAAAGATGCAATTTTATATAAAAAAAGAATCAATTCTCTTCTCCAGTATAGATTCTAGAATTGATTATTTTTAACATGCTGATGTCCTACAAAGAATAGTATATTCTTTTCTCGCTTCAAGTGGAATCGCTACAGAAACGTTTTTTTTTCACTTTTTAAATAGATTCTTTTCATAAATGTAATCATGGTTGAATAAATTAGGTTGTCTCGTGGCTGATCTTACTTTCTTCTCAGTACACATAATTATCAAAATCAATGAAAAGCTACAACAACAACTTCATCGGCTTTGCATGTTATCAATTTACGCATTCAGATTTTGTATGAGTTGTCAACTTCGATTCGACATTTATTGGAACTCGCTCTCACCTATGCGACAACCTTATTTATTAAACCATGTATGTAATACTTCAATATTGGCAGCAAACTAAATTTTTAATGAGTTTCAACTACGAAATCAAAGAGAGATAGCCTACATAAGATTTTGTTGTTTGCATTAGTATATTTGAATATACTACTACTATACATCAACGGGGCGGTTGTTAAGAAAAATGTCTACCCAAACATAAAACAAAACAAAGCATACATATTTGTTTTGCATAAATCATAGGTACGCACCATTATAAAACAATTATAAGACCAACGCGTGAAATATGATAAAAATTTAAAAAGAAAAATTCAAGCAAACAAAATTTAAATCATAAAAATTGAAACAACAGAAATTTTAAATGAAATTTTTGACAATGAAAGCACCGCTCCTGAGTTTTTTTGTTATAAAATTAAATTTCGAGTACATACAAAAAAACCAAAAATAAATAAATAACTGGTCATTTTAGCCATTGAAAGGACTTTGACCTAGCTTCTTATGATCAATTGTGTTGTGCGTGTTATTAAGTTTGTACACAATTGACCGAGAACCGGACCTACAGTCTTAACGCCGAATCCGAACGGCGATGAACGGAATTTTCTTATTCTCAATTAGCTTTACATGGCATTTTGATTACTCTCTGAGGTTTGGCATTGTCTGCAGAGAGGTGGCAGCCGTACAGAAAAATCATTTTAATTCAAATAATTTTTTGTCGCTGCTGGGATTAGAACCCGGGTTTCCAGGTTCGTTGACATAGAGGCCACGGACTTTTAACCAACTACGTCACGGACGCCACAATTTCGGGTACATCACAGTACAGTGTACTGTCAATATAGAAGTATTACATATATGATTATTTTAAATAAAATGTATTAACTTTCGGAAATAAGAAAACAAATCAAAACAGACTGATGCTTTTCTCACTTATACCAGAATTTGTTTTAGAATCAGTTCGTTTTTCACTTATCAAAAAAGCAAGCAAAGAATCTAAAAACATTTTATATATTAGAAATAATTAAATGGGTCGTAATCGATTATGGCTGGAATAAAAACGAATCAGTAAACTTTTGCTTGATAGATTTCAATTCATAGGTTTTGCTATAAATGTATATATTCTTTGGAATACATTCTAAAATGTTAGCAATAGAATTCATTCTATTTACGATTTTTGTTTCTAGAATCCATTTTCATTTTGCCGGTGGGACGCTGACGTCCTACAAATAGTAGTACATTCTTTTCTCGCTTCCATATGAATAGCTACAGAAATCGATTCTTTTATTCACTTTTTAAATGCATTCTTTTAAATAAAAAGTATTCATTTTCGGAAATGAGAAAACAAATCAAAACAGACTGTTGCTTTTCTCACTTATGCCAAAATGTGTTTGTTTGATATATTCGTTTGATATATTCGTTGATATATTGGTTGATATAAACTTTTGATTGATATATTCCAATTCATATGTTTTGCTTTAATTTATATATTCTTTGGAATACGTTCTAAAATGTAAGCAAAAGAATCTATTCCATTTACGATTTTTGTTTTTAATCAATTCTCATTTTCCCGCTGGGTTGTTGACTTTTATATATGATGCTCAAAAAGAGTTTGAAAATAGAGCTTTTGTCTCACAGCGATTTTGACATATTTTCTATCTCATATATTCGTCAACATTAGAGCGCTGATATATTGTTATATGAGCGAGAAAATATATAGAGAAAATTAAATTTCAAAATAAAAAAACTCAGGATCAGTGCTTCCATTGTCAATAATTTTTATTTGAAATTTTTGTTGTTTGAATTTTTTGATTAAAATTTTGTTTGTTTAAATTTAATCATATTTCAGGCGTTCTTATAATTGTTTTATAATGGTGCGTACCTGTGATTTAGGAAAAACAAATATGATTTGTTTTCTTATATGTTTGGGGCAAACGTTTTCATAACAACCGCCCCTGTGACTGTTTGACTTATTATTTTTTGTGTAGTAATTTTCATATATTCAAATATACTATCACAAACAGCAACATCTTATGTTGTTATGGCTGTCTCTCTTCGATTTCAGAGTTGGAATACAGAAGTATTACATATACATATGTTCTACCTTATTAGCTTTGGGCACAACCTTTTTTTGAGATGCACAGAGCTTTAATGAGAAAATTTTTTCGCTCTGAGAATAAGAATAAAGAAATTGTATGGTTATTCTCTTTGAATTTTAATTAATTATTTAAATAATGGTTATCAAATTTATATATCCCATGTCCCAACTGGGCACCATAGCTATCCTAGAGAAAAAGAATTTTTGAAATAGCGCCTGCCATTCTCAAGCTTTTCGCAGCCGAACATACGTGAGTCTTCTTTTATATAATAGTAGTATAGATTTCGATTTTTATGTAAAATGGCTGGTTTCCCTTCAAATAAAAGTATGAAATGATGTTTATTATGTTATAATTCAATGTCCAATTTTTTTTCATTTTCACTCATTTCTGCTCTTTACGAGTTGGAAACTTCTGCTTTGCGCCATTAGAAAGAGCACACATTAGTCTATCCGAATCGCCAAAAAAGTGAAAAATGATATTTTCACACCGAAGGTCCCTTTTCGTAGACCGGGTCACATATAGAGAAACCACTTCAGCAAAACAAATTTAGGGAGTAACTCTGCCGCTTAGATGGCGCACTTACTCAACAATCGCTGAGATGCTGACACAGACTATGATTGAGGCAAATGGTCCATAAAGAAATTTGTAAACATAAGTGTTTATGAGTAAGTATGTATGTATGTATGTATGTGTGCACAAAACTAACAAAGCCTGTTGCTGTTGAAAAGATTTTATTTTTTTACAGGAGTTTAGAGAGGAAAAAGTAGTCCTTGATCTAGATTTAAATATCTAAAATTTTGAAAAATAATATGTCGATAAATCCTACATGTCGACAACTTTTGAAGTAATTTTTTTTCATTCGGTTAATTTTGGGCATTTTTATTTCAGTTTTGTGATTTTTTAAGAAATTGTAAAAGCATAAATTTTGCCAGTTTTTTTTAAAATGCAGTGAATTCTCCAAACAAATATGTATTTTCAACATACTATTGTTCCAACGAATATTTTTATGCTTTTTATTTTAATAAAGATAAACATAAAACATAACATAAAAACAACTCATTTTAAATAAAATAACAGAAAAGTTAAAAAAATTTTTTAAAAAATAAAATTATGCGTAATTATAATTAATATACGTAATTATTTATAAATAGGCGTAGGCAGAACAGTTAAGAACCATTTTCTCCCGTGTTTCTCAACCGATTTTGACAATTTTTTTTTTAAATCAATAAGAGTAAGGAGAAGGAGTGCACCGAATAAATATAGTGGGCGTGGCACGTCCCATACAACCCAAATTTGCGATATCGAATAGCTTTAGAGTTATAGGTCACACAGCTTCCGAAATCGGTATTCGACCACAAATCACATGTACCACTTCACTGGTTACATTTTATGGGCGTTAAAAAAAGGGCGTGGAACTTTTCAGCAGCCCAAATTTTTGTTATAACTCTCAAACTATATGTCACAAATCAATGAAACTAGGTAGGAACTTCCTATTTGGTCGTGTTGTTTGACTGGAAAAATTGAACGAGCATCAGACAAGGGGGCGTGGCACCACCCATACAATTTAAAGTTTTTATCTCGAATAGCTTTGGAAGTAAATGCCATATAACAATGAAACTCAATATGTGTTGGAAGTTGGTGATATCCATCTACTAGAAAATCATGGCGCGCATTGGAAAAGGGGGTGTGGCTCTGCCCATATAAACCAAATTTTTGATATCGAATAGCTTTGGAAGTAAAAGTCATAGAACATGGAAACACAGAATGGAGTTTCTATTTTGTGATTTCCTGCCAGTGGTACATATGTTGCGATATGAGTTCGGTTATATTTCCACATGAGTGAAGGAAGAAAAAAATGTTTTCACTAAAAATAGAAAAAAAAAAAAAATCAATTTTTAAATGGTCGAATTTCGACCAAAGGCGACACTAGTACAATAAAATAAATAAAACTAGAATCGATATTATTATTATATAGATCCCGGGGTATTAAAGATATTTTCGGGTCTCATTTTAAAAATAAATCCCTATCTTCATTTTTCCAATGAGAGGTTTTGCGACGAGTAAGTTGCGTCAGTATGTTAGTATATATCGCTCGTTTTCTTCAATAACGTTACAATCCAAAAAACATAAGAATTGAGTTAATTACACAGCAATATTCGTGTTACCATGATCTATGCTGTGTACAATTTTGGTAACGATATCTTCTTTAATTTTTGCAGAAAAATAGAATTTGTGATTCATTCACCTCAATATTTTCCGATTAGATCGTATTATATGTATATCGATAATATCCAGTTTTTTTTGTCACTTTGTATGGATTAAACAATGTTCATTACAGTAGTTCTTGTATATTTGATGTTTTGTCCATATTTTGAAAATGGTGAATTAATTTCCTTCGTCTGTTCAAAACATAAAATGCTTCTCCTGAAAAATCTAATTTTTTGAGTTGTAACGTTATTGAAGAAAACGAGTGATATAATGTTCTCACAGGGACGCTTTTTTTGTAAAGAGTTGATTAATTTTGCTTGTAACCATATCTTCGACACTCTGTTTTTTGGCTTTTGGCGATCTGAAGATGTGCCGTGGAATGCGTGAGTTTTGAACAAAGTTATTGGGATGTTTAGGAAAAAAAAAATTAGTTTCGCCATTTTTATTTTTTTTTTTTTGAATTTGTTCGCATAGATTCTCAGCCCGGGTCGTCATAAAAGGGCTCATAAGTCTCTACTTCTAAAGATATACCCTTTAAATGAGGTGGTACATAATGAATTATGCTTGATAGAGCAATCGTTGATGTTTGAATTAAAATACGGGTTGGCTTAGACTCGATATTTTGCTCTATACATGAACTTAACCCTTATATGCCCAGCGTATCTTTTTTGATACAACCGAGAAAATAAGCTATTCTTTTAAAATATTGCAAAAATTAAATGCTGGATATGTAGTTTCACTCAGAAAATTGCAAGTATAAACAAAAATTTAATTATTGGCATAACTTCGTTGGTTTGGGAACTATTGACCGTCAAATTTAAAAAATAGTTTTTTTTTTAATTTTTACGGAAAGTTTGCTTTTTGACATGAAATATCTTTTAAACTATTAACAATTTTTGAGTAAAAAACATTACAATTTAGTCTAGTTATCATAAAAGGAATTGTTTTCCACGTTTTTGCCTTGAACTCCTACAACCAAGCTGATTGATGGTATACGTCGGAATACCCACTGTATCTTTTTGGATACACCATGTTTTCTTTAATAACTTGTTCATTTTTCACAACATGATTTTTTTTAATGAAATCGGTGTTGTTGGGCATTTGAGGGTTAAAAGCCTTTCACAACAAAGATCCAAGCTATCTTCCGTACATGGGAAAATATTTGGATACTGAGTCGGTATGGAGGTTTTTAGAAGTTTTTTCATTATAGCTCGTTGAACTATACATGACGTATTTAAATCCTTTTCGCAAAATTTTATAGTTCCCTTTCCATATTGAGCCAAATTTTTTAATTCTTCATTGTCTGAATGCTTGACCCAAAGCATTCGTCTTTGATCAGTTGGTAAATGAAAAATGACAACGAACCACATGGTGTAGAAACATTGTAGCAATTTTTATGTACGCATTTTGATGGCATTTTTTTCTTTGAAAATTTAATAGAAATATAATGAGTCGCACATCCAAACTCCATAAAAGTTCATATAAGAATTAAATGCTACACGCATGCGCTTGCCTCAGCAGTACAAAAACACAAACAAACAAGTCGCAACTTAACGGGATCATACCGCACACACAACTAATGCGACAGCTCAACCAACAAAACAACACTGGTGTGTGTTTGTGCATTGCTGTCTGTCTGTTCATTTGCAGTGTTGCCAAGTCAGTGCTTTTAGCACTAGATCTAGTGCTATTTGATGTTCCAATACGCGTTTTTTTTTTAAAAAAAGCACTAAATGAAAAAGCACCAACATTAGTGCATTTTCATTTTGAGTTTAGTGCTTTTAGTGCATTTTGATTGTTAACCTAGGAATATTTTCTTGCAGCCCTGAATTAAGAAATTAATATGAATTTCCGAACCCATATTTTCGAAATATGGTTTATTACTAAACACAAGATGTGTTGTGATTCTTTTGATATACCTGATGAAATTCTTTGTTAAATTAATTCTACTAAAACTAAAAAGATTATTATTTGGTATATTATCAGATTATTACATACCAAAGAATCTAAACTTTGGTCAGAAGATGATTCAGCTGGTTATGATGAAGCAGAAATGCTGTATTCTTTGATTAATTAAAAAAAAAATAACTAAGATGTGTTCATTCTTCTTTTGTCTGTTGATTTTTTTTTATTTTTTAAATGCTTAAAAATTTTTCGAAAAATTATGTGAAAACTTTTAAGTATTTTTTCAGTTTTGTTTGTTTTGTTTTAAAAATTATTTTTATTAAAAACCATGAGTTATAAATCAGAATATCTTTGAAAAAATTTTACATAAAATGTTTTATTTGATTTTTTGTTAAAAAAATCATTTTCGGAACGCAAATTTTGTTTGAAGCCTACAAAACTTGAATAATACAACAATACAACAAAGAAAATTTTCTAAATGTACTTGCTAGGGCGTGTGGCGTAGTTGGTTAAAGTGCGTGGCCGCTATGTCAACGAACTTTGGAGACCCAGGTTCGAACCCCAGCAGCGACAGAAAATTATTTGAATTAAAATAATTTTTTTGTACGGCCGCCACCTCTCTGCAGACAATGGCAAACCTCAGAGAGTAACCAAATTGCCATGTAAAGCTTCTTGAGAACGAGAACATTCCGTTCATCGCCGTTCGGAGTCGGCGTTAAACATGTAGGTCCGGTTCTCGGTCAATTGTGTACAAACTTAATAACACGCACAACACAATTGATCATAAGAAGCTAGGTCGAAGTCCTTTCAAGGGCTGAAATGGCCAGTTATTTATTTATTTTTACTTGCTAGGGACCTTTTCTTTGTTTTCGCTAAACAAAATCTTATTAAACAAATATTGAGGTAAAACAAGATAACTTAAGGAAATTGTATTTTGTATGAAAATTCGAAATAAAAATTATAAATTCACCTAAAAAATAAAACAACAAAGTTTCATAAAAGTTTTTTTGTTGAATCAACAAAAAAAAAAAAAAAATTGTAAGTAAAAAGAATGCAAGTTTTTTTTATCATATACTCGATACTCAGACAACTTTACAGGAGTTTTTGCTGTTTATAATAAGTAGTTACTAATTTTATCTACTTTTATAAAATATTTCAGTTTTTATAGTGCAGTATAATATACAGCAAAATATACAGTTTTTTAGTGATTTTTACTCAAAATTACGCGTTTTGCTTTTCAAGTTGGTGCTTTTTGGCTTGGAATTGTTGGCAACACTGTTCATTTGTATGTTTGATCAATGTTGATATTAAAAAAAAAAATATACAAACCAGCGTAGAAATCTGAAAGTGGTGTATGTGGCGCCATCTAGTGCGAGAGTGACACAACTCAAAGTAATTTCTCTATATGTATATACTCAAAGGTAAGTCCTAGCGTTCGGACGTTACATTCGGATACATTTTTTTATATATTTCACCAATTTTATAAACAGTTTTCCAATTAAAATTAATTTGGTTAAATAGCTCGTAGAATTTTTAATAATTATAACATCAAGCATTTTACCACATTTTACCCGAAATTTCTTATTTTTGTCGGGCGTTCGGACGTTACAAAAAAAGGAAGTTCTTGTGAGACTAACACCTAAGCTTAGATTATTTCTGTGAAATGGTCGGTCGCACCTCAGAAGTCCAAAAGAACAAATAACTGCAAATTAAATAAGTTTTAAAGAAAATCCTACATCATCTCAAAAATAATTTTTTTTAAGTAACAGTTAAGGCCGCTTTACATTGTCCTACCGTGTGTTACGACATGTGAGATAGAAAGTATAACCGAATCTTATCACACTGTCATTTTTTAATTTTTGTATAAAGAAATTAATTTTTCTCTTTTAGACTATCTCACAAAGTCGCATTGCACTTTTATTCAATAAAAATTTAAAAATTGAAAATTCTTTAAATGAATCGGGACATAGCAGCTATTGTAAGCATTATAAGGGCCAATTGTGCATTAAAAATAGAAGTAGTCATTATTTTGCTTGCTTTTAAACATTTGATGAAATGTAACTTGCAGCTTGGTGATTTTCAATAAATTAAATTCGAAGAAATCTTATAAAACTCATCTCTGGTCGGATAGAATGTGTGATGAAATTAGAAACCAAAGAACTAAGATATATTTTAGTTCTTTGTTAGAAACAAACCTAAAAATTAAAATGCAGAACGACATGTCAAAAAAATCAAAACCGGTTCGAACACACTTTGCTTTTCGTTGTTTACACCATTATACATTCTATAATACATGAAAATTTTGACATGTCGTAACACACAGTAGGACAATGTAAAGCGGCCTTTAGCAATTTTATTTGTTCGGACGTTACGTGTCGGACGTTACACATTTTTCCCTCTAGTTAAATATTCACATGAATGTTTTTAAAAATTTATTAATAACGTAAAGAAATATATCTACATTTCAAAATCAAATTTTTTCATACATTGACTTTGAAATATTTCGAATTGCCAGTTGTTCCTGCTCTCAGAGTTTTCTTTTTTGAGCATAAAAGAGCATAACCTATAATCACAAATATGAGTTAAAAAAATTGCAAAAAATACAAAATTACTTCAATTGACAATAAATCTGGCATTTTTACTACACTGAAGGGAATATAACCAAAGTAAGCTCTTGTATTCGATTGTAGAGATATTAAGCTTTTTATTTGCAACCAAAACTTTAAGAAATAAGTAAATTTATTATTTTACCTCTGGTTGACCATTTTCTGGACAAGCCCATATCTTATTTAAAAAGAACATGATGCGAATCATAACATAATTAATATGATTCGAATATTCTTTTTTATTTTACATAGGTTTGCGATGTGCTTGCGATTCTTATGTGCTTCGTGATGAAGATGAAACATGTTGACAGCACAGTACATCAAAATTGTACGTTTAAAAAGCAAAATAAAAACAGTATGATTGTTCTGTTTAGTCTAGTAACAATATAAAAATGAGAATAATGGTAGAAATAGGGAAAACAAGTATAACATATAACAAGTAACACATATTAACAAGTATAACATATTATACTTACTTTTATTGCGTACTTTTTAAAGAAAATACGTAATAACGGAATAAAAATAGAAAATAACGGTTTTATGAAAAAAAAGAAATATATATCATGCCGAAAAACCATCTGTAGTGTAATTAGATTAAGTACCAAATTTTTGTTTTATAAATTATTTTGAAGACATTTAAGTTTGTTATCGAATGATACCCAAATTATCCCGATCGGTCAAATATTAGCATAGATATAGTCGAATTTACATTAGGACTTCTTATAGCAAATTTTTTTTTTAATCGATAACTCGATAACTAATCGATTTATCGATAAATCCTGCGGTGAATCTTATTTTCTCAATGAGCTCTTCAAAACTGCATATTCAGATCTTGGGGCCACGGAAATCGTAATCGTGCCAGAATTCGAATCGAATCGGACCTCGTTTTGGGACTTATTGGGTTGTTCATAAATTTTTATTATTTATCTTTAAAATTAATAAACCATTTTATATAAAAACAATAGGTGGCATTATGACAATTTCCGTGCTTGTACTAGTTACAGCTGCTAATGGTTTGTTTATGAGAGTGGCATTTGGAAAGAATATGTAAGCGAAAGCTTTCATAAAAAAGCTCGGCTACAAATCGGCTCAAGTATTTTTGTTTCTACAAGTTTAGTTATCGCGCGATTGCGAAAGAATTCAGAAGACAATTCTTGGAGTTTAAGAACACCGACAAGTTTTAAGACAAGCAAAGCAGCAACGTCATGTCTGAGTAAGTTCCCTTTGCGGATCACCCGCTGATCGTTATGCTCTATGCACTTTATTCAGTTTGAATGTCAAACTCACCATTAGAAATCGTGTTTGATTGCGCGAAATTTTAATGTAACGAAATGTGTTTTTTTGCAGAAAAGCTGATATCGCACTTATCGGATTAGCGGTCATGGGCCAGAACCTGATCCTCAACATGGACTCCAAAGGGTTCGTGGTCTGTGCCTACAATCGCACTGTTGAAAAGGTAGGTTGAGAATGGCTGCAGCGAATCAAAAGCGACGTCATGAATCCATACTGCAAACTATTTACAGGTCACACAGTTTCTAAACAACGAGGCGAAGGGTACCAAAGTGATTGGTGCCACTTCACTTCAGGACATGGTGAGCAAACTTAAGACACCGCGTAAAATTATGCTGCTGGTCAAGGGTAAGTCAAAGCAATGTCATTGTCAATGTAATGATTAGTTCTATCGTTATTGCAAAGGTTTTAACGATCGATCGACTAAACAGGTTCGCATTTTAAGTCGTAGATTTTGGAATGAGCCGAATAGTTAGGAAATATTGTGTTTAGTCAGCTTTACAAGGTCATCTCACACTCTCTAAACTGCAGTTTGTCGACCATGAATATAACATGGTAAATTTAAAAATTAATTATTTGTTTGAATAAAACAAATCAGTACAAACAATGTACAACTTAGCTGTGCGGGATGCAATAGTGAATGCTATCGACGTATTAGTAATAATCCACATTTCCTTTCTACATGGGTTTTTACGCTGATTAACATTATAACTTTTGATTAAGGTTGTAGAAGCTATTTGACTTGAACCAGATTAACTTTTTATGTCTTCAAGTTCATCAACTGACATTCACTCTTCGAGTAACTCATTCAGCTATAGACATTTAAGTAGAACAGTCAATGAGATGTTCATGTAAATTTTGTTCAATTTCAGCGGGCAACGCAGTCGATGACTTCATCAAGCAACTTCTTCCATTACTTTCAAAAGGCGATTTGATCATTGATGGTGGCAACTCAGAGTACCAGGACACCGCCCGACGCTGTGATGAGTTGCGAGCCAAGGGATTTCTTTATGTTGGTTCGGGAGTAAGTGGTGGTGAAGAAGGTGCTCGTTATGGACCTTCGCTCATGCCTGGTGGACATCCAGAAGCTTGGCCACTCATTCAGCCAATTTTTCAAGCGATTTGTGCCAAGGCCGATGGTGAACCTTGCTGCGAATGGGTAGGCGAAGGCGGTGCAGGTCACTTTGTTAAAATGGTGCATAATGGCATCGAATATGGTGACATGCAGTTGATCTGCGAGGCCTACCATATCATGAAAAGTTTAGGTCTTACGCAGGCCAAGATGGCTGAACAGTTTAGCAAGTGGAACAGCGAGGAACTGGATTCGTTTCTTATCGAAATCACACGCGATATACTCAAGTACAAGGACGAAAAGGGCTTTCTTTTGGAACGCATTCGGGACACAGCAGGACAGAAGGGTACAGGCAAGTGGACGGCAATCGCGGCGCTGCAATATGGCGTCCCCGTAACGCTAATTGGAGAGGCAGTCTTTTCGCGTTGCTTGTCGGCGCTGAAAGATGAACGCGTTCATGCCGGTAAGCACCTCAAGGGTCCAAGTGTAAAACCACAAGTAGAGGATTTGCCAAAGTTTCTTAATCACATCAAACATGCGTTATACTGTGCCAAGATAGTATCGTATGCGCAAGGGTTCATGCTTATGCGTGAAGCTGCCAAAGAGAACAACTGGAATTTAAACTATGGCGGTATTGCTTTGATGTGGCGTGGAGGCTGCATCATTCGAAGGTGCTTTTAGCAATGCTTTTTTAAGTTAAATATTTCGTGGTTATAGTATTGTTTGCTTTTCAGCGTGTTTTTGGGTAATATTAAGGAAGCCTACACCCGTAATCCACAGTTGTCCAACTTATTGCTTGATGATTTCTTCAAGAAGGCCATTGATGTAGGGCAAAGCTCGTGGCGCCAAGTTGTGGCAAACGCCTTTATCTGGGGTATTCCTGTACCAGCATTATCTACCGCTCTTTCATTCTATGATGGCTACCGCACTGAAAAGTTACCAGCTAATCTATTGCAAGCCCAACGTGACTATTTCGGAGCTCATACCTACGAGTTATTAGCGCAGGAGGGTAAGTTTGTACACACAAACTGGACCGGCACAGGAGGAAATGTTTCCGCAAGTACTTATCAAGCTTAACTGCTACAGCACTGCTTAGCTGCAAACAAAAAACTTAACATTCCGCATCTTAATTTTGCTGTTGGCTTATTGTCAACGGGCATAAAAAACCGATCAAAAACATTCTTTACATTATGCTTTGTTTCATCAATTTGTATATTTATACTTTCCTACAAAAATAAATGTCGATATTAGAGTTGGTTAATAAATGCAATATTTCGCTATATAGACAATAAGAAAGTTGATATTTGTAAGGCTACCGTTTTATTTAATTGAATTCAATTGGATTAATCTAAAAATCTAAATTAAATCTCTTATTATATCGACCTATCCATATATAACCTCTTCATCAATAATATCATTTTCGTTGGCTTTAATCGTCCGAATGAAGCAGTGTTTTCCTCTGTTCGATCACAAGCTTATCTGCTGTGTAGAGATGTCCGATAATAGCCTGGAAGGACAAAAATTTTATTATAAATAGCAGCTCTAACATTTTCAATGCTACAATTTATCGCTTCGAACCACTTAAAATTATTATTTTATACGATAAGCTGATTTAAACGTTAACAAAGTGTAGATAAAAGTTCCATAGATACTAGAAAAATGGGGAACGGTAAACAGTCTGAGATTTTTTTTGGTTTTAATTTCGAGTTGAAGTTGAATTTATTTTAGCTCTGGCATAGCTTTTAGATGTTTTTTCCACTTAAACATTAAGCTTGTAGTTGTTGTTTCCACTTAAACATTATGCTCAATTTATGCACGTTTGTTGCATTGTAATATTTCTTCAAATGCAGCAATTCAAAGGAACGTTGTCTGGAGAAAAGCCCCAACAGCAATTTGCTTGCTTGGTATGAATGCTTACTCGAATGCTTTTATGGAGAGTTCTCAACTTAAGTGAACCAGTAAATTTATGTTCTTTATAACGATATGTAAGAACATAAAACTTTTCGAAATTTAAGAGCTATTTAAAACTCATTAATCTAAAATTTCATTTAGAAAACCTTTGACATTGTGTACAATTTTTCCAGAACTGTTTAAAGACTAGATCACTTAATTTTTGAACATTCCATATATTATTTAAACCTGGACACATAGCCGCGGTCAAACGGACTCAGAATATGCAATATATTATGGTAACAAAAGAGCAGAGGGAGGTGAGATGGTACGTCACTAACTAACCTGTCGTCGAATGAGCTCAAGGTTTTGTCTAGCCACTTGCAGTTGCTTATCCACCTCTTCAAAGTCTTTCAGAGTCTTGTTGGTGCGGAATGTGTCTCTTATCTTTCGGGCAGCATACATTCTAAAAAAATATATAAAATTTGGTTATGTACAAAATATGTATTGTAACAAATTCAATATAAACCTGAAATTGTATGAGGCCAACTTTTCAGATTCGCGCAGCAATTGGCGGTACAACGTAATCACTTGCCGCCTAGTGGACATATTGAAAATTCAAGGTTGAGTTGAGATTTAAGTTAAATTATTTATTGTTTTCACTTTTCAACTTATAAAACGTGATGAAATTTATTGCTTTTTTGATAACAGCTGGACTTCCAAAATAAGTCAAGATAGTCCAAAACAGCTGATTGTGTGTCAAAAAATGACGTGCGTTAAGTTTTAAACGAAGAATGTGTCTCCGCTATGCACAGGGTGGTGCATAGAAAAAAATATTTTTGTATTTGTTCAAACTTTCATTATTAGTACATATTTGTAATATAGACCGCATTTCATTTATATATCATCAGTTTGTAGTATCGTTACTTAAAACAAGATATCGCTGTGAACGTTTTGATTTAAATTGCAAGTTTATTGGTTAATATTTGTGCTTCCATCTCTATTTTTGAACGCCATCTAGATTTCAGTTTATTTCCATGAATGAATTAGTGATGCTGATTCAAGAATGATAGAAAAATAGATTACGCATTGCGCAGCTCCGTTATGCTGTTTACTTTTCATTTTGACATTTCTAGCTACGAACAAAGCATTTTTTGCGATAATGACGTCACGCTAGACCAAGTTTGTTTCTTGAATCTTTTGCCCGTGCAAGTTGGATTAGAAGCTTTTACTGTTGGAAACTTGCATGCGCAGCATTCGTACGTAATTCTTTGTTCATATTTTTATATAAAACGCAGGAAAAACTTGTTTACTCTATTATATTTACAATTTTATGCCATTTTGTTTCATATTTCATATTACTTCATATTACTTGACAGAAAGCCATATCTTAAGCTCATATCGTAAGTCTATCGTGACGTAGATGCGCAGATCGTTGAAAATTATTTTTACGATCTGCGCAATCTATTTTTCTATCATTCTTGATGCTGATTTGCAGACGTTTTTTTATATGTTCCCTATTTTTCTCCCATTTAAGTTTGGTGCTTTGTTGGCATATAAAAGCAACACTGAATAAAAGTAAAAAAGGAAAATGGTCGTAAAGTCAAACTAAAACTGGATGTGAAACTAACAATCCCCAACTCACACGGTGATTGCCAATCAAACAATCTAGTCGTTTTGTTGTTGCTTTCAATGTGAAACTGTCAAAAACTCTGAGAGCCAGAGCGGATGAACACAGATTGCAGCAATCTAAATTTGTTCGTTTAAAGGTTGCTGTAAATGTCGGCAATCATCAATCTGTGTTGCTAGGTTACGAAATAAAATTTTCAAGTGTCAAATTATGATTGGCGCGTCGTGTGAGCTACCAACAATCAGAATGTGAAAGAGAGTAAGGAAAGTTCATCGATTGCCAATCAAGCAATCCCGTGTGAGTTGGCCACAAGCGAACTCGACGACATTTTGCAATGAACTTTTACTGCCACGTGTGGCCACAGTAAACTTTCTGGTTTATTTCGAAACATTTTCGAAGTTAATACATACTTTCAACTGGCATGCTATTACAATCACGTGTGGCTGCAGCGTAAGATAATTAGGTGTCCAAACTTCAATCAAAGAAAAGCTGCATGGATTAGAATTAGTGTAGGTTGAATAGAAGTTTGTATTTTTCTAAAATGGAATTTTTTAGACACCATTTGGATCTTGAACGTCACTTGATAAAAAAGCCGGTCGAAAATTTACTTCAAAGTAATACATAAAAAAATGTTAAGAATTAATAAAAAAATTTTTTGTAGAAATTGTATTAATTCACACCAAAAAAAATTTATCCATTATCTCTTAGTTTTCCGCAAAAAAATTTTTTAATTTTTGTTCGAATATCGAGCACTCCAAGTAGCGATTGAAACTCAAAAACGCATTCGGGTAAAAGAGATGCATGACTTGCGTACTGTATTGCTCTAATATGTTTTTCGGCTCGGCTCAGCAACTCGCGTTCACTATGTTCGCAGCCTTAAACCAAATGAACAATAAAGTGAAGTTCCATCAAAACAAACTCAAATGCAAGAGAAGCTTTTCACCAAAGTTACAGCAAGTTTAAAGCGAATATAATAGAATATATAGAATTAATTAATAGAATTAATTAGATGGGATTATCTAAAAGAATGTGAAAGATATAATTGTCAAAAATTTTTGAGAAATTGAGAAAAAAAAGAGAAACTGCGGAAAAGTGTCAAATCGCTTGCACTCAATAAAAAATTCTAACAGATAGTTTTGCAACTTTTGCTTAGAATTTACTATCAGCTGTTTTTGACAAGAAAAAATAAAATTTTTTTTGAGAGAAGTTCAAAATTCGCGATCATCTTCACGATCAATTACACCATGATAACAGCTCTAAATTATTTAAGCATACATAAGCACGTTTTTATTTGGCTACAGTAGTAAATAAAATAATAAAAAATTGTGTGTGCCTATGACCACACGATAGACGTGAGTTATCTCATTTTCCAATTCTAAAAGATATATCTAAAAAATAAATAAAAAAAGATATATCTATGTACATAAATAATAATTTTTATGTTATATAAAATATTACAGTACAGACTCGACAATCTCAACCCTAGATACACGCAATTCCTCGATTTTTGCAACAGTACGAGACATTTATAAGTGCAACTTATGTAATATTACGTTCACACCTAAGCCAAATGAGCAAATTTGAATATCTCATTAAAAAGTGTTCACATTTATAAATCTCATTTTTTTTGACGGTTGTTTTTGTTGTATTTTCATATTTTGTTTTGATAAAATTTTTCTGTGTACAAATTTTTCTTACATTTTGCTTTGAAAGGTATGTTCACAAAGCAGTTTAATATGCTCAGAGCTGTGTTTAACGTGAAATTATCTCATTTGCTACTCATTTCGTTGAAATGAGTTGTAATGAGTTGGAATATTTCTATGGGAAATGAGCTCATTACGCATCTCATTTGTGTTTTTTGGCTGAAATGAGCAAATTAGCTTAGGTGTGAATGGGCTATAAAAACGTTACCTCAATAACTGGAACTGACCACGCTTTAAATTTTAATATGTTTGGTTTTCTCTTTCTTGATTTATTCGAGAAAAGTTCTTGGTACGATTATAGGTGCACAGGTCGACATTTACGAAAAAACAAAATAAGATGCAGTTCTGTAAGATTCATGGGCCACTCAGCCCATGCCACAATCGATCTTTTGCGCACCAAATTCCCAAATCGTCTTGGCAATGTCATTTGGGCGCCTCGGAGCTGCGATGTTACGCCTTTGAACTTTTTTTTGTGGGGAACCGTGAAGGACCGATGTTATGCCAACAATTCGGAAACGATTCAAGCACTAAACAAATTAAATTTTTTCCATGTATTATAGCATGGAAAACATTTAATTTTGTTCATTTTATAAAAAAACTCATAAAAAACTTTTATTATGTACGTACACACTGTAAGAACAAACCTACACACGCATGATATAAATGTTGGAACACAACAACAACAAAATGCAAACGTAAGGTTGTGTGTGGCAACGACTACGATGCGAGTGCGCACATGTTCCAACACACAAAAGCAGCGGCAGAATCTAACTGTGTGCTGACGATTGAATTGAGAAAATCACTGATCTGAAATTGTTAAACGCGTCTAAAGAAGTTATCACTTCAACAATGCACGTAATTTTGACCCTATTGTTGCGTATCAAAATTAGAAAAATGGTAGATGGTGGTGAGGAACCAAAGCTTTTTGGCTCCTTTGTGTGTCGACTTTTTAAATTAAAAATACAAAAAGGATGGTTGAATATTGTAAGTTCAATTTATAAATATTCAATATGCAAAACAATTTAAAGTAACTAATTGAAAAGGCAAGTGTTACGCGCACCGTTGTCGAAGAAATTCTGTTCAAATGAGAAAGAGATAATTTGCCTGTGACCTAAGCTAGAATTTTGCTATAGAAAGTCACGCCTTAAATTACGTTTTTTATGCACTTACTTTCCCATGCTTTATCGATTAGCGGTTGAGGTGATCGTTATTGTTGTTGATGCGTTTTGGGTGAAGAGAAGACGATTGTTGTTGTTGTTGAATGTATTTTGGTCAAAGCGAAGACGTTTGTTCTTGTTGTTGTGGACTGTATAGTGATGACCGGGTATGGGCACCACTACATTTAATGCTTCTGCGTTGTTTCTGTGTTTGTCTTTTGAACCTGGGGTGGAATCGGCTAAGGTGATAGTTGACATTCGCTTATTGACTGTCGTTTTTGATGGTTGTTTGTGATTATCAACTTTTCGTTGGTCCGTGTAAAGCGATCGCTAAATTTTCTTAATACTTGGCAACACTTACCATTCAATGGTAGCACAAGAATGAAATGTCATTTCGAGCCGGTGTTTATTAATTATTATTGTTTGTGACAAATATTATGATAAGTCAATAAATAATGTTAATAATAAGTACCTCCAGGAATTCTATAATTTAAAAAAAAATATTCTTTTGTTGAATAATTGGGTGCAAATTTAATCAAAAGTGGGAATAGTACTGCATGCATTTGTTCGTGATGAAGTTACGTTTTACCGCGCAGGTGTCCAAAAAAGTTGAAAAATGCAATTTTTCAAAATTCATCGGCGTTGCATTGAATTGTTGCTCGCTGAGTATAAGAGCTATGACTAAAAAAGTGGTACGACCGTAAAGATTAATTCTTTGACTTCATTATAAAAACAAAACAAAAATTCAAAACGTCATCGGGACGCGATGGGAGCTGCTTAAGCAATGCAACTGAAAATTTGTTACGTGTAATTATTACTCGCTGGGTATTAGTCCTAGTATTAAAAATATGATATATCATCAAAGGCCTGTTCTAAGTCCTCACAACAAAATTAGACAAAAAATTTCTGATGTCATGGGGACACAGAGAGAGCTGCTCAAAGAACGACAATGCAGCATTCATGCAGCAGCGTTGCATTAAATTTTTACAACAACATCAACCTACGAGTGTGTCCACGACACAGCCAACTGGTGAAGCCCAGTCATGCCCAATTTGTCTTTGGTAAACATCGCTACCAAGCAGATTTAATGTTGCAGCCAATTGAAGGATAGGTGGGATGTGCGTTGACCTTACTCCATTTGGTAAGCCAAGCAACCTCAAAACAGTGTTTCCTTACTTAAACGAAAGTTTTTCAAAAAACTGAACAAAAATTATTAGCAATTTTACTAACAATAATCCATAAATAAAATCTTACATTGGGTAAGGAAGTTCCAAAATATTGACTATTTCTTAGTTTCTTCATATTCACTTCTAAATAGTTGCAATGAGGTTAACATTTTTCTTAATGCTTACGGAAATAAATTCACTTGTAATTAATTTCACTGTAATTATTTTATTTTATTTAAGAAACTTTCCACTTTGAACTGTTTGTTTCCGCGAGTTTGCAATTGAACTGTCAGAAATATATGAAAACGACACCTAAATAGCTGTCGCTTAAAATTGACAGCTAAAAAGTGATAGTCAATTTGATAATCACCTTACGTGGAGCAAAAGTGATAATTTTGATCATCAACTATCAACTATCATGAACCAACAAGACAAGATCAAGCAATCAGCAGTGCGAGAAAAAAGTATTTTTTTCGTGCCACGTCATCGGTCACAAAAAAAGCTATATTGCATACGTTTTTCATGCAAAACATGTGAAAACTTTAATAAAAGTGAAAAATTATAGAATTAACAAGTTTAATTCTCGAAAAAAGTGTTTGAATACTTTGTTTGTTTATATTTTCATGCAGTAACGAAATTAAAAGTAATTTTTTTTGCTGTTGCAATTATTGCACGTCGCTACAGCACACTTCATTTTTATAAAAAACACAAAAAATTACTAAATTATAAACACTAATAATTCTTTAAAACTTCAAGAAATAATTTTTCACACATAATCGCTACACGTAAACAAAACAATTTGTGACCGATAACGTCAGACCTACCAGCTTTGTTTTGTTTACAATATGGCGGCTCTTTTTTTTTCATGATCTTTATTTCTTGGTTCATGATCAACTATCACCTTAGCCGATTCCACGCCTGATTTGTTGTTGCGTTTTGTGTCGTTACATAAGCCTTTGCTCTCAATTATTATTCTCAACGCTCCCAGAGCGCTCTCCACACATAGCTGATGATGACAAAGAGTAGATGGTGATGATAGCATTTTTGCTGGTACGAAAGGCTTAGTTGTTGTTTTATCCATGCATGGAATCGACGATGATGAGTTGAAGGGTGGTGGTGGTGTCAAACAGAGTGGTGTGTAAATCGAAGATGCTGTAAAGTGGCGTGATTTAATTTGTTGGTAGAATTTGTGTGCACATTTGAAGGCTACGATCATGATACAATTACAAGGTAAGCTCATTTTAAGGTGGCTGCTCAATTGAAAAATTTTGCAACAACAAAGCTGTAGTAGCTACAAACGTCAAACGACAAAAGCAATAACAACAATTAGTAAAACTTAACATTACCAGCTGATTTTGACAACTAGCGCACCCTGCTCTCCAATATGAGCCTACCTTATAATTGTATCATGGCCACGATGAGGTGATTGAAGAATGCTTGCAGCTGCAGCTAGGTAGGAAAACATAATATCAAGAGACAACAACAAAAACCATTGCTAGGCAAAATTATTAACTGAACTAGAATTTATGAGCTCGACTTACAACCAACGAAAAATAAAAATCAACTTACATTAACAAATTGCAAGGTTTTTGCAATCTTCTACAGATGGATTGCAAGTAATTTTTCTTATGGTTGTGCAGCTTTCTAAATACTATCAACAATCAAATTTTGTGTGCAATATAATAAATAAAGGGGGTTTTTAAGCCCATAGTTTTATATTTTTTATTAAATTCATTATTTTATATTTTTTATAAACTTAGACTAAGGGTTTTCACTTCAATGCTGAATGAAATTTCCGAAACGCTGAAATTTACGAAAACTTCAGTACAATTGTTGTTGTTTTGTTTTCCGAAGATTGCTTAAATTTCTGTGGTCACAAGGAATAACAGCCTAACTCAAAATATCGTAAAAACGGGATGTTTTCTTTTCTTTACCTCGTCTGTTTCCTAGAAGTTAATGGAACAATCGAACATGGAACTTATAGATACATGAATGTCCTTTCATTTTGCATAAATACCAGTTCGCTTTTTTACCGGGAAACAGACGAGGTAAGGAAAATAAAACATCCCGTTTTTACGATATTTTGAGTTAGGCTGTTATTCCTTGTGACCACAGATTTAATCATCTATTGAGTTGATAAAAAAAAATCGTCGGAAATTTATGAAGAAAATATGTGTTTAGTAGCCATAAGCAGCACTGTTTAATGAGTGTGAGTCATTGTGAATGTGCAAAATTCAATAACTGAGCGTTTCCCATAGAAATGAGAGATAAGGAAGTGGTGTTCTGGAAGAAAAGTGCGGCATTTTTCTTACTGGTGTATGTTCACACTAATATGTACATTAACATTTACTTAGGGCCGTATTCGGTTGTAGCGTACAGGTAGGCGCAGTTTTTCTAATTGGAATTGTGTATTAAACAAGTTTCTTTGTAACATATTTGTGTAGTTAAAAAGTTAAGTCAATGATTTATTTTGTTGTGAAATTATTCTATTATTGTATTTCCACACCACCCTTCAGGCATACAATTTGGTGCGTTACCGATTTTTTTGGGTGTTCGGTTCCTCTGTAGGCCTATTTTACCCTTAAACACAGAGAAATGTTAGTATGCAACATATATGTATATGTATATATTACATAATAATTATATCTTACAAAAATAATTTTTTGTTTTAAATTATATAAAAAATTTTATTCGCATGCAACTAATCCATTTATATCAATAATTAGTATCAACAATTTGCGGAAATCTGAAAATAAACAAGTACCTAGAAATATTAATTTACCCCAGTGATTAACAAAAGGCGCCCTGAAAATACTGACACCATGAAAAATGAATGCGCCCTAGTAGTCGTGTTTGTACTTTGACATAAGCGCTGGAATAGAAATGGCGCAAAATTAGCTGCCACTAATTATTGCTTTTTCACTTATTTCGGATTAGAAATAAATATATTAATTTCCAATTGAAATACACTTTAAAAGAACGAATATAATACAAATAACACTCTTTTATTTAAATAATTAAACCGATGTGAACAGAATTTGAATATACTTACTCGTGGAATGAAATCATTTTGTTTATCAATTTCTGACTGCTTCCACAACTGTGCACTATACAATTCATTATTATAAAGTTAGTTATAAAAATCACTTTATTATTTCAGATACTTTCAGCAATGACAATTTCTTTTAAAAATTATTTTAAAAGAATTTCTCGAGTCAATTTTCTTTGTCTTGATTTTCTAGCGCAAATGTCAAAAATTTCGCTCAAAAAATGCCGCATACAGTGTATGTGTGCATAACACCACTTCCTTATTTCTTATTTCTATGGCGTTTCCACTGCCCGAACGAACGAAGAATACAACGCGAACAAATCGTAGCGATGAATTCTTCGTTCGGTCCAACCGTTTCCACCGCACTAACACAAGTTGCGAACATTGGTAAGTCGCCATCTTGTTCGTTCGTGCAGTGAAAACACTTAAATTCAATGCTTGCGAGCATCAGCGATCAATTTTTGTTTATCCAAACGCACTAAATCGGATAATTTTGACTACTTTAATGCCTTTTAATTAAATATTTATAAAAGTATTTATATAAAGAACTTATTATATAAAGAATTTATTATGTAAAGAATATTATATAAATAATTTGATTATATAGAGTGCTAATAAAATAACAAAGTAAAACAAAGTTCTTTTGCGTTAAGTTTTAAGTTAAGTTAATTTTAATATACTTTCTTAAGTTAAGTTTTCAATATACTTTCTTTTTTTTCCTATGTTTTTAACTACTTTTTCAACAAATCTACTATCTATACACAAAGAAACACTGGATTCGCCCAAAAAGATCGAGCGTCGGCCGATCAGAGCAAACGAAGAAACCTTCGTTCGTTCGTGCTAGAAAAGTGTTTATACTGCTTTTCAGCCTATGTGTGAACATATATGTATAAATTGTAATTGTATCATTTGAAACACATTAGCTGCGTTTTTTTCATGGAAGATCAGATCTTTTATGAAAAAAACGATTCGGATCAATTGGGCGATGTTTTCTTAATCACTAACAGATGGCGCTATGCTATGCACAAGATAAATAGCTGATGCACTTTTCGAGCTGACAAATAAGTTTTGGCTACTGCCAATTTTTCGTACACCCAGCGCCATCTTGCCATGAATTACGACCAAGTGTTGCGGCCTCAACAATTAAAAACATCGAATTGGATCAATTGAAATGATCCAGCTCACTTGCTGGATCATGTGTTGTTTTTGCTTTGCGTGCAAAAGCGATGATATGATCCGGATCTCCTATGAAAAAAACACAGCTATTGTAGCAATTTACTACAATCAAGTACGGAAACAGACCTTTTCACTTTTCTCATCTAGTCGGTTTTTGAAAGGTTTGTGTCTGTACTTTCACAATTTATGTGGGCTTTGTTTAATATAATAATGTACAAACCTGTACATGAACCTGTTTTTGAAGTGTGAGCTACACTTTTGTTACGTAGGTTAAAATCTATTACAAAAAACCGTCAACTTTTCTTTCAGCTGGAAGGGTTGATAAGCTGTCAACTTCCGTATGTTTGTATTCTTTCTGATTTTGTTTTCCTGTGTGGGTGGTTTTAGTGGTTCTGTTAATTTAATGAAATTGATTTTTATGTTAAAAGGTCGGGAAAAAATAAATTTAATGCGTTTGAAATAGTTAAGTTTTATTGCAACCTCTGTTAATATCATGGCGACCAAAGACTTCGTCGAATTAATGCAAATGAACACAACAGACGATTGCACGACTATGAAAAATCAATTCATTCAAGGTGTTGATTTGAAAGGAAAATGTGGAGACAACTTTGCTTATAGCAGTGAACAAGGTCTTCATTTATCTGCAGAGTTTCTCAACAGTAGCAGCTGTGGATATCAGAAGAATAGAAATTTAACAATTTCAATGAACAACAGCAGCGAACTACTTCCTGTGCATACAACAATTGAGGTGGAAAATCAGTTGCAGCAACTGGACGATGACAAGTCCACTGCAGGGTGTTGTGCGGAAAATGTTGATTCTGATGACGCTTTGCAACCATTGAGTGAACGTTGGTCTCCACTGGGTGCTAACTATGATGACGCAATTAGTCCTACATCAGATTTAATAAGTCCAGAATCAGAATTGGAACTTTTGAGTTCTGACAGTCAGGACAAGCGTGAACTGGCACATAACGATCCTTTGGAGTTGTTACGTCTTAAGAATCTAGAGGAGGAACAAGAGTTGCTTACGTCTTCTCTTATGGCGTTGACATCGCATTTTGCGCATGTACAGCTGCGTGTGCGACAAATTGTTGAGGCACCATCTCATGAACGTGACCAGCTGCTCAAAGATTTAGAGGAGTTCGCATTTCGTGGCATTCCAGACGTAAGTGTGATTTGCTGGTTTTTTTTTTAAAGCCAAACAAATGTTTTTTAATAAATTTATTTGTTTTATTTATTAGATCTTTAAGAACCCCTTGTCGATTTAAAAAAAATAGGTCTAGAAAAAACAAATAATAAAATATAAACGCCATGATATTAAAAAAATAATTGGCACATCGGAGGCAAAAATTCAGTAATGGGAGATATGAAGGCCAAACTTGAAAAATTGTTCCATTCTTTTTTTAATGTGAGCAATGTGAGCAATAATTGTTAAATCAACTTTGTGTTGTTAATACAAATTTTTCGTTAAAACTAGCTTTATAATTTTTTTGTTCCATTAGAGTGGATGTTAAATAACAATAAAACTAAGTATGGAAGTACCACTTGGTAATTACTTTCTACTAGAAAACTGTGACAGGACTTTTACAAGGGAGTGTGTTTCCGTCCATACAAGCAAGAAACAAGAAGGGTTTTTGGAGTTTTTTTATATGAAAAGAATTGGGCGATTTTGCATTTCACCCATTGTTGGGTGAAATTTCGTTTTTTTTTTTTGTTTTTTATTTGGTTCAAATATTTTCGGTGAAATTTCCTTTTTGTTTTTGGATAATTTTTCATTTTTTTTTTTTTACTGTGATATTAGGCAGTTCTATTAATAATATAGTTCTATTTGTATGTATGATACTTTAAAAACATATTTTCTTCAATTTCATTCATTTTGTCTCTTCTTTATATTAAAATAAAACTAGTAAGAAATGATCTTCGACTGCGCCGACGTTAAAATACCCTCACGGCCAAGCCAAAGTATATTCAAAGTATTCTTAAGCAGTCAATAAAATGTTTATTCGTAAAAACATTTTCGTCATAGTTTTAACAGAAAATATTTACTTTTGTTTTTTTGATAAAGTCACTCTGTATGGGTGTGGTTTTCACTCGACTTGGTTGAATTACACAGAGTACATGTTATATATCAAAGTTCATATGCAAAATTTCAAGTCCATATATTAATTTTTGTGGAATTTAAAGAGATTTTTACATTTTTGATAAAGTCACTTTGTATAAGAGATAGGCGTGGTTTTCATCCGATTTGGTTGAAATCGCAAAGCTTATATGCAAAATTTCAAGTCCATATTTTAATTTTTGTGGAGTTTAAAGAGATTTAACCGTTTTGATAAAGTCGCTTTGTATGGGAGGTAGGCGTGGTTTTAATCCGATTTGGCTCATTTTCGAACTTGACCTTTATTTTTTAGATAAAATCTTAAATATCGAATTTCGTGATTAGCTTGAAAATTACGGCTGTAATCGTGATCACAGACAGACGGACAGACAGACAGACATAGCTAAATCGACTCGGGTGGTGATGCTGATTAAGAATATATATTCTTTTCTATACCTGCCACGCCTCCTTATGGGCATTACAAACTGAGTGACAAAATAATTATTACGTTTTTTTAAACCCCTTTTACGTTTTTTAAACGTGGGGGTATATATATCAGAAGTTTGGTCAAAAATATGTTTTTAATTCAATTCAATTCAATTTATTGAGACTTTCTTTTCATTCAATAACAATTCATATAATACTTAAAATGAAAGAACAAGAGAATTTAGAACTGTTGATGTATTATTCTAAGGTAGTACAATAGGTGAAAGCAACTGGCTTTTATATCAAGGTATAATACATATTATTGTTGTAAATATGAGTTCAATGCTTGCTCCTGGCATTAGTAGTTGTCATTGAGACGTATTGTCTCTATTTATATATGTACACATTTACAACTTACAAACTAAACTAAACTAATTAAACTCTTAATCTATACTTAAAACCAAAAACCTTCACCAGAAAGGTGCCTAAATAATATAAGAGAAAATTAATGCAAAGCATAACTTATATGAGAACGGCAAAAGGCCAAGGTATAGAACCATAAGAATGAAAAATTAAAAGTTTCAGAGAACATTATCCCCTGTGGGTGCCAGGTGCCTATTTATCGAAAAATGCAGGTAGCAGAGGAGTGTCGAAGTCCAAATCAGTATCAATTTCTTCATTTAAAATGCCAATTGGTGACAAATAGCTAACAGAAGTCCAGTTAAATTGCGTTTAATAATCGAAGATATCTTTCATCGAATAATTTTCATGAAATGGAAGTCTGTTTATAAAATTCTTTTACAACGACAACGCATAACGGCATAATGGTTTAATCATGGCAACCTTATAAATGAATTTATTTGAGAAAAGTTTATTTACAGATTTAAAATTCTTATCAATGCGACGTCTTAACACCCTACGTTCTAAAACCTCCAAGTCTTTGGCTACTGTTGGCGAAATTGAAAACTAGATAGGAAATGCGTATAACAGAGCGAATGCTTACTTTATATATCAAAAGCTAGGTATCATGGCTAAAGAATTTGTTACTGAGAAGTTTCGAAACATCCCGGTCAAGTTGCCACCTAGCATGATTATTAAATTTAAGCTAATTATTAAATTCAATTCCAAAATATTTAATGTTATTTTTAAAAACTATTTCAGAACCGTTTAGAAAAAGTTTTAGCATTTTACTTTCCGGAACCACAGTTCTACCACATTTGCCAGACGCATTCCTTATACAAATAGCCTCGGATTTAGAGGTATTAATGCGAACCCCACAGTCATCATACACACAGAAAAAAAAATAGTTATTTATAACTATTTTTTAACTATTTTAATAGTTCGAATCGTCTTCACTATTAAAAATAGTTACAAATAGTTACTTATGACTATTTTGATAGTCAAATGTTTTTTTTTGAGTAAAACAACTTTTCTGTAGTTATTTTTGACTATTACAATAGTTATTTTTTTTTAACTACACACGTTGTTGTTTCATAACTTTTTCAGTAGTTATTTTCAACTATGCACGTAGTCGTTAAATAACATTTTTAGTAGTCGTTTTTAACTATTCAAATAATACTTACATAACTATTGCAATAGTTGTTTTTACCTATACATGTATATTGTAGTAATGTAACTTTTTAATTCCTTTTAACTATACACGAAGTTAAATTTGACTATCAATAAAATCATATATCAATATGTAATGCCGAAAGTGATTAGTATACTTACCTGTTTAAAAGTATTTTACTGACCATAAATATTTTGATTTTATAAATTTGTTCGAGTATTTCAAGAAGAGAATTTCTTTTTTAAAAAGCATTTTATTTAGAATTGCATATTATTACAGGTTTGAATTAAAATATTTTAATCTTATTAATGATTTATGAGATGAAGTATAATGTATGTGAAGTGGTGGGGTGTTTACATTGAATACATTAAATAATATGGGTTTTTCATATTCTAAGCCAATGGCATATGCTTTAAAATGTTCATCAAAATCCTTATTTTCTAATTCATAGCAAACAAAATACGTCTCCATCTTGGAGTCAATTAAATGTATTCTAAAGAAACGTAAATTGGGATGGGATAATGTTATATAAACATTTTTTTTATACAATGTTCCTTTAATTTTTAGTTCCCTACATACATAAAAAGGATTACTGCTCTGAATCTTTGTGAGCTTTATGGCACAAATAGCAAATAAACATTTTGGAGTAAAAATTTTTTTCCCCACCACTGATATTGATAAAAATTTGTACAAGAAATTACAATTATTAAAAATATTTTTGTAGTTTTAATTTTTTAAAATTTCCAAAATTCGCAAAAGGGACGTTTTTTTGTCTTGTGTTTATCAACTTTATAAAAGAAATTTTCTATAAATTTCCAAACCAATTCACTTTCCAAAGCGTATTTTAAATTGAATACAAATTAGATTTTAAAGCATGAATCAAGTGCTTTTAAAAAGCTGGAAAACTTATTATAATGTTATCTAAAATGACGAAGACATCTGTTAGCTCACCAAGAGTTTTACCAACGACAATGATGTACGGTTGACAACTAAGGCCCATTTCCATGTATACTTTTGTACGTCTTTCTATTGTAGGTACAACTTCAGTTGAGGATGTAATGTGTGTTAATAAACTTTCTTGAGAAGCAGCACAACTTGGACGCCATAGTTTTTTTTGTCCTTTAAGCCTAATAAGGATTACTGGATGTAAAATATAATGCAGCAACAACATCAACTTCACGTCTCTTGAATCTAAATATATGGAAACGACTGAATAGGACTGAATAGACTTGACTGAATAGGTATTCCACCTGAAATCCTTGGTTCAAGGCTAAAAAAAAAATTTTTTTTTTCTTAAAGTGTCTATGTCATGGTTTATATAAGTTTAACTTATAAAATAAAATAATAAAAATTTGTTTCTTACGTAGTTTTCTGTAAATGTTAATGCAGCACTATTTGGGCTATTTGATATTGATGATGATGAAGGCCCAGTTTCATCGTTTTCTTGAAATGAATTAATACTCCCACTGACTTTAGAAGCACTAGCAATTGAATGTGTTGGAAATCCCTATAAATATAACATAATCAGGTATATTTAAATTATATTATGTTGAAGCAGGGTTACCTGAAATTTTTTCCATTCCAACAAACTTTCCCTTAATTGGACATACAATCCATATGACTTTCTGTCGCTGCCCACAATTTCTTTTAAGTCGTCGTTGTTTAAAAGCTTAAGCTTTTTAAAATCGAGACCCAGTTCTAAAAAATACATTTCAACTTCCGTTAAGCTTAAAAGGCATAAGTTTAAATAAATTAAATAACTTACCAATAAATTTATTGTACAATTCTGCCAGATCCCACGTCAATAAAATGGCGTAAAGCTCTTGGTCGAAGTTTGTGTCCTCTGCATTTGTAGTTTGAAGAATATCTTGAGATTGGTTTGTTAGCTCCAAATTTACGACTGTTATTTGCACCTGCTGTCTTTCTATATTTTACACATCAAATTGTTCACTTTCTTTAGCATCACTTGGACAATCAATGACATTAATAAATTCATTACTCATTGTAGATTTTTTGTTTATATTAATTTACCACTGTTAACATACACAACACGAAAAAGAACTACTCGCTACCAACACTCCATGCTCAATGATCGAATTTTTCTTGAAAGGGACGTGTTTCATCCTGTTCACATATTTCCGTACGTTATTAAATAACTATGCAGTAGTCATATTCAACTATTCTGTTGTGGTTTGTAACAAGTATAATAGTTATTAAAATAATTTATATATATTTTGACTACTATAAAGTTAAATGTTATTATTCAATAGTCAACATCGACTATTATATTGTTATCTTGCAAATTGTGTATACTAACTATTTTTTATGTAGCTTAACCATACGCAATAATCATATCTAACTATATTTTATAGTTATCGCGTGAAATTACTACTTTTTACTATTTTATAACTATTTCTTAACTATTTTCAACCAATTTTTATTGAAAAATAGTCAATCCATAAATTTCAATGAATTTTATGAAATAACTATTGCAATAGTTACAAAAATAACTATTTTTTTTTTCTGAGTGTAGAAATTATCGATAATCTGAAGATGTCTAGAGACCATGCTAAGAGCAGATAAAAGAGATTCATGGTAAGCAGAAATCAGACAATCGTCAGCATATAAGATACTCCTCGAGCAAGACATGAGATGCGGAAAGTCGTGGATAAAAATATCAAAAAGGTGTGGAGCCAACACTGAACTGAACACCGCTCCTAACCATACCGAAATTAGAGAATGAGTTATTTATTTGAATGCAAAACTTCCGATTTGCAAAGAAACTTCGAAAAATTTTTTGTAAGAAGGGGTCGAAACTTAGCCAATAAGTTTGAAAAGGATACCATCCTGATAAGCTCTATAGAAAGCCTTTTCTATATCCATGAGATTGCAACTGTGCACATCTTCCGACGCAAATTTTGAACAATACTATCATGAAACAACAAAAGCGCGTGCCCCGTGGTGTGAGCTTTTTTAAACCCGAACCGATAATTTGGAATATAGCTGTCACCTACATATGTTTAAGTCCATTTTTTGCTTCAAGATGTATTCAAAAAGCTTGCCTAAATTGGAGTGCATTGAAATCGGTCGAAAATTATTTATATCAATACTATCAGCTTTTTTTTTAATAGGAATGATATTAGCAACCCTCCATTTGTACGGAAAATACCCATTGTTTAAGAAATTATTAAATACAATTGTCAGAAAATTTAGCGCCAAGGGCGCTAATCTCTTAAAAATGAAGTTGGAGACTTTATCTAAACCGGCCGATTTTTTCTTGTTGAGACTTTTAATTATGGCACTGATGGTACCAGCTTTAACAAAATGAAAATCATCACGATTATCAAGCGAATTGAAATCATTGTTAAAAAGATACACAGAGGAAGGCAAACCAGACAACCTGGAGGCAACTGTACTATTTATATCACGAGCAGCCGAACTGTTTGGAATACATTCCGTGTAAATTCGTTCAAAGTGTTGTCGAAACGCCTCTAATATATCCTGGTTATCTTGAACAATAATGATATTAACCGAAACTTCTGAACAAGGTGATTTCCTTTTGCAATTAACAATTATAAATTTGCTTGTAAGCTGTGGGGCCAGGTTTAATCCGTTGTAACTTTAATTTGAAATCTTTGGCTTGCTCTAACTGAACCCACTCTTTAATTATCACTTTGAGTAGTTGGATTTAATTAGATAGGAGATTGTATTCATTATTATATCTATTGAAATGCATGTGGAAAAGTTTTTTTAACTCTTTCTGCCAGGCATGTTTTATTTTAAAGAGCTTTTGTGTTAGAGATAAAGTATTTATATCTTCTGCATTCAATTTTATCCGAACGAGCTGCGACTGTAGACTCAACAATCAACAAAAACTCATCAATGTGCCGATCAATGTCAGAGTTTTGTAAATTGGTATTGCTTGGAGGGAGAAGTCCAGCAAGAGATGTCTCAAGATCCTGACAAAAATTCGACCAATTCGTTTTTCTAAAGGATGTGAAAACCTGCGGACTCTTGAAGATGAAGTCGACGTCAACGAGGCTGATGCAAAGCTGAAGAGGGAAGTGGTCCGAAAAGGACGGCAGACTTGTAATAGAGAAATTACGGTTGATTAAATCAATTAGATTTGAGCTCACCAGAAAATGATCCAGGAAGGAACCAGCGGAAGGGTATGAAGGTCTACAGTCAGAAATTCGAATAAAATCCAGTGCAAAATCTTGCAACCAGTTTAAAAAAGTTTTACCGTTAGAGTTTTCAAAAAATCTCCCCAAGCAGTTAAAGTCGCCACCTATCAACGTACCTTCAAAATTTTTTGAGTAATTTAAAATTTCACAAAGCCCTGAATATAAAAGAGCTTGGGAGAAATTGCATGGAACGTAGACGGAACCAAGCAACAAAAATTTCTGCACGCCGAGCCCGGACAACCTCAACTTGATGAAGATGTGTGGAAAAGCAACTCCTTGGATTGAAACTCGAGAATAGATGAAACTTTTTTAAAAAGCAAAAGCTACCCCTATAGGTGAATTATCATATACAAAATCAAAGTCCTCTAAGAAAACTTTTGGATTCCGCAAATGGCATTCTTGCAGGAAACCAAAATCGATGTTATATCTTTGAAGCAATTTCAAAAGCTCTATTTTTCTACTCTCGTCGACCCACGATCTGACATTAAAGGTAATAAAACTACTGTCACTACGGACCATAAAAACTTTTAATCTGAGATAATAAATCCATAAACTCAGATTTAGCTTGACTAATAGGTAGACTCTTATAAGTATTCATGAATTTTTGAATTTTCTTTTCTAAAGTGAGCTCAGGCGCTAAAAAGAAGTCGGAAAGTTTAAGAAACTCATCTATTTTTGCTGGCCTGCTATAAGATTTAACCGCAGCCTGATTCAAAAAAGAATTATCACCCTGAGACTTGAAGAGGCTTGCAAAGGACCTCTTGGGGTTAATAAGGCCTAAATCAGCGACAGCTTGCATAGTATTATGGTTTGCAAGTTTTTTAAGCTCTGCTGCATCTTTTAATCTTTTTATTTTTTACCATCAAAAATCTTTGGTACACCTCACAGCCCTACCAATTAGCAGGGTGACCAAACGGGTTTGGATTTTCAACTTGATTTAGCGGACATCCCCCGTGCTCATGCTCTTCACTACATTTCACGCAAACAAAACGCCTATTGCAGTTCCTCGCAATATGCCCCCAATGCTGGCAGCGCTTACATTGCACTTAATTGGTTCCACTCTTTGGCGACTCCCACGTGACCGCTTGATTCAAGAGATATCTTACATGGCTGACATCCACCAATTTCTTACCTGAATTAAGAGTAACCAAAAATAGTCCAGTATCAACTTTATTCCTCAATGAGAAGGGAGATGAAAATTTCGAGACTCTGCTGACTATGCCAGGCACAATCTCATCCAAAGCCTCATTAATATCTACCAGTTCAGTGGAATAAAAAATGCCTCGTAAAACGAGGGACACTTGCCTCTGATTCTTCGGCGTGAAAGAATAAGAATCAATCTTTCTATCATTGAGAAAAGCCATCATCTTCACATATTCACATCTCCTCGTCATCCAAAAACAATTTACTTTTGGTTTTGCTAATATTTTTAATTTTAAAAGCCACCTTCGGCACTAAGGCTCTGAGTTGGTCAATTAGATTTTTAACATTAACATTAAAGAGGGTAATTGGGGGACAACTAAATTTCTTAACAGGCGTCACCCCATTACTAACCTGTGAATTTTTATGATTTATAGGATTTATATTAACATTAGAATTACTATCATTATTAGAAAAAATAGTTTCTTTAACACTATTAAATGAAGGCGGAAACTCATCCCCATCAAAATTGCTTAAAATGGCAAACCTATTAGAACTTAAGGATACCTTATTCCCAGGCTGCGATAATCCGGCATCTATCTTGGTTTGAGGGTTTAAAGATTGGTTATGCTTCTTCCTTTTCGAGCCACTTGAGGACAAAAGATGATTTGTTGCAGCGCATGTGCCCTGCTAAATGATGCAGTCATAATCCATGCTCTCATTATCGCCTGACCACTCGATAACGAAGTTGTCTGCGTTAACGATGCAGCATCAAATGAATGTATAATTGGAGAACACTGATTGTACAGCAATCCTTGAGTCAAATGAATATCATTCAGAACTTCTGGAGAGTCAATAACAGATGGAGCACTATGAGCCACCTCGGCAGCAGTAACAGCAACAGGACATCGAACAACAGACGGAGCACCCGTGACAGCAGGAGCACAAATATCAGACGTATAAAGGCTAGGCGGATTAGCGCTTGACTTAATCGGTGGATTTTTCTATTTACGAGAGGTGCCGCTATTCTTCACTTTAGAGTCCATGCGATGAAGCAGAAAAGGCCTTAATTTTAGGCCTTCTGCTCTGTAACACAAGGAACTCTTTCGTTTTAATTGTATTATCAAAAGAAAAGTTTTCACCGAGCCTAAGTTGAATGTTACGCAAAACAATTACAACACGCAGTAAAATTAAAAAAACAAAAAAAAAATGGAATCGATATTTGCAAAAATTTTCTAATTTAAAGCAAAAAATCCAAACGAATCGCGTTGTGTGACAAAAGCCAAAAAACGAATCAAAATATGTTTTTAACATTTATACATATAGAAATCACAATATAGAAAAGTGGCGTCCGTGGCGTAGTTGGTTAAAGTGGCCTCTACGTCAACGTCAAAATTAAAATAATTTTTCTGTACGGCCGCCACCTCTCTGCAGACAATGGCAAACCTCAGAGAGTATTCAAAATGCCATGTAAAGCTTTTTAAGAACAAGAACATTTCTGTTCATCGCCGTTCGGAGTCGGCGTTAAACCTGTAGGTCCGGTTGGGTTCGCCCGGAGTTAAGAAATCTTCATAGATACGTATGACCCGCGCCATACGCATGCACGATTTACATTCTAAGAAGTTCCCGGATCAGCCGGACTGATAGAATGCACCTACGTGCTAAAACTTACCACCTATTGGCAAATAAAAGCCTCCACTATTCCAATAGCTGGGCCTTTCAGCGGAAATTAAAATTAAATTCAATTGTGTACAAACTTAATAACACGCACAACACAATGTTATGTTTTCTTACAGAAAAAAATTGTTCACTGCCATTAACTTCTATTTTACAATATGGGCAATAATATATATTTGAGCCATGATACAATAAGAAGGTAGGGTAAGGAGCTTTGACAAGACCTACTGCTTATGCCAAAAAGCATTTTAGCAATGCCACTTTTCTGTATTTTTCTTAAATGTGGGACAAAAACTTAGAATAGGAATTATATATAGGGCAAATAAGAAAAAAATTGAATCAATGTATCTATGATTGAAACAATGAATTTTGTAGTAAGTAATTTTAAAGCTTTATTTTCACTTATTTACTACTGCCCATAATTTTTTGCTTAGCTTTTTGAATTCTTGATTTCTTATTTAAAAATTTAAATTGAATGTGCATACGATATCTAATAAAAATTTAACTTACCTCATTGCATAGCCTTACTGCATAAAACCAAAAAAATGAGTACTCTCCCGTTTATCATAATTTTAAGCAATGCATTTCATATAAAACGCTTATCTACTGAAACCATGAAACATGGATTTGTCATGGGATTTTTTCTTTAGATATGGTAGCACTGTATTTTATGATTTTGACATTAGCAGTAGGCCCTTGTCAAAGCTCCTTACCCTACCTTCTTATTGTATAATGATTTGAGCCATCTGATAAACTGTAATTTCAAAACGCATTTATCACAATATTTGAAATGTTTGCACAGCAGCAAAGCGGTTTGGTTGGCGAAGTCACGCAAATCATGCAGTTTGGAACATTTTCCCTAGTTCCGTCCGTTCTTCTTGATCATCTTTTTCTTCTTCACTTTCTGCTTCATTCACGACTTCAGTGTCAGTGTCCTCAAAAATGTCTTCGAATGGTTCCAAATTAGTGCAGATATCGTTTTTCGGAAAAAACATTTGATTCAAAAAAACCATAAACATCATCTTGCTTGCTTCCAGGGCCTCACTTGCTTCCAAAATCTTTCGTTCGAATATCGAATATCGAATATCGTAAACAATAAAAAAAATTAAAAATCACCCCAAAAACACAAAAAAAAAAAATGAAAAATCACCCAAAAGCAGAAACTAAAATTTCACCCAAATAAAAAAATAAAACCGAAATTTCACCCAGCAAAAATGCAAAATCGCCCAATTCTTTTGGACGATTTTTCATATGAAATATCACTCAAATTTGTATGGAAAAATACTGGGTGACTATACATTTTTTGGGGCGATATTTCATAGTGCCGAATTGCCGAATGTGTTGCAATGAACAGCCGCACGAGATACTGGAGACTCCATTACATTTGCAAAGGCTCACAGTTTGGTGCGGATTGCAATCATTAAATTATAAAATTCCTAATTAAAAATCAGGCCGGAGCCAACGTGATGGTCAATGCACCATGCTTTCCCGAAATTATTAGGGGCTGGTTGCTGCGAAACATATGCAGCCCTATTCTAGAATCCGTCGTTATAAATCTTCGAACGTAAGACTACGCTACGAATACGAAAAATTTGCTATGCTAGGTTCCGAAAAAAATGTTGCCTCATTGAAATTGAATTTCGAAAATTCGAAAACAGCTTTTTTTGACAAAAGACATGAAATTAAAAGAAGTGATTAATTAAAGTGTTAAGTTTATTGATTTCATGCAATAACAATCGAGTTTAGCTACTACAGCTTTTTCGCACATTCTCATCATTAACGCATTAAAAGTCACGATCCAAAAATCTTTGAAATATTCAATGAAATTGATACTAATGGCTCGAAATAAGTTAATGTGAGAAAAATTTACCCACCAAAATATGGTTGGGCTCAAGACGACACGACTAACCATGCAATTACACAATAGTTTTTAATCTACTCTTGAATTGACCTTTAGACAAAGTTTAATAATCCAAACATAGAAGATGCTTTTTTACAAATGTTATCAATATGAATGTTAAAAGACAGCTTAGAATCCATACATCTTAAACGATATCCACACGACATAAAGCAGTATCTTTTATCTTATAATCAAAAACTAAATTATTCTTTTTTCGCGAAAAGGTCTGGATTAATGCCAAATGATTTTCCAATAAACAGTGATGTAAAATTATTTCAATTGCAATTTCAATTTTTGCACAGTATGTGGAGGATATGCTACAAAGAAGAGCTATGAAAGTTCGAAAAAAGTATTGAGAGTTTATCCGTTTGAAATGGGTAAGGAAATGAAGGTAGTACACATTCCAAAGCATTTGTAAGTGCTTGAGTTGGTAGATGGAAAACTCTCGGCAGCAACCACGCAACTGACGGTGGAAGCCGACGTTTTTGTTTCGATAGGAGTGTATTCGATCTGTGCCAGAATTGCAGCACTCGTCATCGAGAAAAATGGTTGGAAATATGTCAACTACGTCCATCAACTTGTTTTGTCAACTATCAGGCATGCCGCGAATTCCTGATAGTTGGATTATTTCCCACCGCAACGAATTGGCCAGTTTTTGCAACAAAATAAAAATGTGTGTCTTCAAAACCCATTGAAATCAATTTCGGGAAATTTTGATATTAGTGTAATGAACTTTTTCAAACTTTTGAATAAGAAATGTTTCAAAACATTTTCGGTTTTGATGATGATGTATACCATTTCATTCATTAAACTGACCAAACGCGTGTATTGGTTTTTTTTTTCTGATTTTTTATCTACACTTCCAGAACTGGCGATGCTATCAGAACATCGCTTCTTCCAGTCGTAATATTGCGGTTTTCAAAAAATTGTTTATATGAGGTTGAGGAGCTTCTATAAGGGCTGTTAGACTCCCGTTTAGGAGATGCTATGCTGGTCTTGGCAACCTCACACGAAGTTCTTAGAACCTTCAGTGGTGAGAGGAATTCGGTTTTGATAGCCGAATTGTTGTCAGTAATCATAGCACCTTTTGCGGCTGTCAAAAATAGTGTTGTTGACGTTGTGAAAACTTCATTTAAGACCACTTATCGCCTAGTTTTTGAGGTTATATTCACACATAAAATATCTTTTGTTAAATAAAACTGCTATTTTTAAATATTTTTTAAAATTTCTTTTTAAAATCATTTGGAAAACGTAGGATATAAAATATTTAATGATTAAGATCATTTTAAATTTTAATACCTTAAAGTTTATATATTAAATTTTTAAAATGAACCTTAAAAATCCCATGTTACAAACGATAAACCATTAGCATTTAAAGTGATTTCTGAAATATGTTTACACATTATTTTAGCCAACGGAATTGTAAAATATTCCATTCCTGTTTCAACACAATATGCAAAATAATGATTATCAAAGTAAAGCGTTTTTATTGATTCCAAGAATAAAAATACGGATTCTTTGAGAATTAAAATATGCTGTATTGATGTAAAACCTTCATCAATATCAATGAATACCACTAGTCCAGTTTTAAGAACAATGTCAAAAAAATGCAATGTAGAAGCTTGCTTCCAAAATACTTAATTTTATTAATAATTTTAAAGTTAAAAAATAAAATAAAATTATAATAATAAGTTACAAAGAGATCAAAGGTTTTTTTTAGACTACGTGCATGAATAAAAGCAAATTCTCTAAATCGTTGTTTATAGCTTCAACAGCTGAAACCGCAAAAAATTGATCTTCATGCTTAGCCCCCACATACCAAACTTTATAATCATTGCGCATTGTGGTCATGAGATATCGTAATTTTTCCTAAAAATGGGCGTGGTCCACTCATCTTTTCCAAAAAAGTTGATCTTTATGTTTATCCCCCACACACCAAATTATTGCGTAAAAAGGGGCGTGGTTCACCCAACTTTTCCAAAAGCATAGATCTTCATACTTAGCCTCCACATACCAAATTCCATAATCATTGCGTGTCGTGATCATGAGATATTGTGGTTATCCTTAAAACGGGGCGTGGTCCGCCCACATTTCCATAATAAATACATACGTATGTGGTGACTCAATACCACCACATATAAACACCGACACCACAACATACAAAACAACATACAAACTTTACAAATATTCACATTTATTTAAAAAATTATTATTTAAGATTTCAAAATTGTCAATTTTTATTTATCAAAAATTTTGTATTTTAAATTAGTTACAAAATTATGTTCGATGAGTGTAGAAGTTTAAAAATAAATTGTTAAAAAAATAAAATTCATAAAAAATATTTTTAAACAAAATAAAAGTATATTTTTTGTGTCCACCACAACTGGCGATCCTGCCAGGAGCAATTAAACAGAGGAAAAACCAAAAATCAACAGAAGAAAAACCAAAAATTTGAAACAAAAAAAAGAAACTTTAGAATTAAAGCGCCGTCAACAACTTCGCAAGATTGTCTGCCGAATCAACATCCAGAACTGAAAAACAAACGGTCGCTGTATACCTCACGCATTACTTATGCCCGAAGTCCGTTTATAAATAACGCCCACAATAATACCATGTCAACATCAACATCGTAGTAATTTTCATCACTTTCACAATCTTCGTCGTATTTTCCGTCGACGCACCATTACGAGCTTCGTCGACAATCCAGTTACAGTCGCAGTACGCAACCGGAAGCAATAATATTCGATAAGTTCAATCATCTTATCTCAAACTTAATTGCCTACCTCAACACTGACTCGTCAGCTACTACAAACTTTAAACCATACCAGCTAAAAATCGTTACTCAAGTTTAAAGATTTAACGAATGTGAAAGTAACCACGGAATCTGTTACTAAATCTAAAAACAACAAGCAAGACCCTACACCTGCCGGTAAGGTGGAACAGGCAACAACAGCAACATTAACAATAACTGCAGAATAAACAACAACAGAAAGCAATAATATATAGCAGCAGCAACAACAAAAATAACAACAACAGCAGCAAAATAATTTACAACAACAACAACAAAAACAACAATAACAACAGCAGCAGCAAAATTAAGAACAACAACAACAACAACACCAACAACAATAACAACAACAACAACAACAACAACAACAGCAACAATAACAAAATTGGCATATTAATTTTTTTATTATTAGGTGCGTTTTTTTGGCATCGCTATATACGCTTAACAATATTTTCTCATACAAAAAATGCTTAGCTAAGACAGGATAATTATAGCCGCTTAGCTCATAGTCGCCGATAGAAACACTATTGCCAGATCAAGAAAATGATAGTCTACGTAATTTATTGGCATCACTTTTTGAAAAACAACCATGTTTATGTCACATAAAATAAAAAAAAAATAATAAAAAATAAAAAACAATAAAATTAATAATGTTCAATATTTGACAGTAACACGCAATGCTGCCAAGTTCTGAAGAAAAAAGTTAAGCGAAATATTAAGCGCCGATGAGCGTTTTTTTGGACAAGCGTATATAGCGATGCCAAAAAAACACACCTATTATTTCAAAAATTGTATCAAATTTTGTAATTTTTTTTTTTTTTTGACATGTTATAAAATTTTTTTCACAGGTTGCTTTTTAATTTAGATTCGCACGAGGCACACACCGTAGATTTTAAAACGTTTGAAAGACGATAGGGTCGGAAGAAACTTATCGTCTTACATCCGTAGGCACTCCACTGCACTAGGAAACACATTTTAGGAAACACATTTTAGGAAACACATTTTAGGAAACACATTTTAGGAAACACATTTTGAGGTACACGATGAGTCTTTCACACACACCACCACCCCACCCCAGACAACCCCCCACTCCCTTACATACTTCTAACCCTCTCTCACATCTCTCTCATTTCGTCGAAGGTGACCATCACCCTCTCATACAACTCCAAACGGATCTTGTCAATCCATTTGATGCACCAATGCATCCTGAAGTACAAGCAACGTCAGTAAAATTGCCACAATTTTGGACCACTTGTCCCGACACATGGTCCGCCCATGCAGAAATACAATTTCAGGCAAAAGGAATCACTACTGACAAGACAAAGTATGAGTACCTCGTAACCGCTCTACCTCAAGAGGTAATTATAACAGTGCTAGATTTCATACAGAAACCTCCTTCCTCAAATTTGTATGAAGGCTTAAAGAGAACTTTGATTGACCGACACTCTTTAAGTGAAGCCAAGAGGTTCGACAAAATTTTGTCTGGCACCGAGATGGGTGACCAAAAGCCATCTCAATTTTATAGGTCACTAATTATGTTAGCCGGTACTACAGTCGATAGCGACTTAGTTTATAAAATTTGGCTTCGCAAGCTCCCCAAAAGCCTGAATATTGCTTTGACCCGATCTGGTCATAGAGCGCTAGAGGAACTATTGAAACTAGCTGACAATTTGTGGGAAGTTATGTCAGAATCCGAAGTCGCTTCATTTGGCAATAATGCCCAGCGCATGACAAAAAACACCCAAAACTCCGAGCTTGCGATGATAACGCAATCGATTGCTGAAACAACGTCAAAAATTCTAGAAAGTTTCAACAAACTAGCAATTGAGGTCCAAGATTTAAAAAACGAACGATACCGGAATAATTCACGTTCGAACTCGAGAGAAACTAATTTTCGAAGATTTTCAAGACGTAGATCCCCGTCAAGAAGTGTGTCACGACAACGACCTGCCAACTGGGTATGTAGATACCATTTTAGGTTCGGAAGGGCAGCTAGACAATGCGAACAACCATGCTCATTCGGTCAAAACGACACCCAACACAACACAACACAACATAACTCAACAAACTAAGTGACTCCATCATTGCGACGGCTAATGATGGAAGTCAAACAATACTCACACGCCGCCTTTTTATTTACGATAACGACAATCATATAAACTTTTTGATAGACAGTGGAACAGAAGTTTCCGTACTTCCAGTAAATAAATTCAAAGCCCACAAGAAAAATTCTGACTTAATTCTAACAGCAGCTAACGGTAGCACAATCTCAACTTTCGGCAAGAAATTACTTAACGTAAATTTAAAACTAAGACGCGATTTCCCTTTTACATTTATACTAGCAGACATTACAAGACCCATCATAGGAGCAGATTTCCTTACGAAATATGGACTCTTGATACACTTAAAACACAAGAATCTCATTGATCCACTTACACAACTATCAGTTAACGCAATCACAGCATTTACAGAAACATCACTACCCAAACTAATTACACTAGACAACAAATTTACAAATATACTCAAAGATTACCCATCACTAACAGCAGAACCCGACTACAACAAACCAGTTAAACACAAAACAGAACACCACATAACTACAGAAGGACAGTTACCTTTTTCAAGACCAAGACGCCTTGACTCCAACAAATACAAAATTGCCAAACAGGAATTTGATTTCTTAATCAAAGCAGGTATCTGCCGTCCTTCAGACTCCATGTCAGCTTCTCCACTACATCTGGTACCCAAAAAAGATGTGAACGACTGGAGACCCTGTGGTGACTATAGAAGACTAAACGCCATTACAGTTCCAGACCGCTACCCTCTACCACACATACACGACCTATCTATTGATTTACACAACAAACACATATTTTCAAAATTAGATCTAGTCAGAGCATACCACCAAATCCCCATGGCCACACAAGACATACATAAAACCGCGATTACAACACCGTTTGGAATGTTTGAGTTTTTGAGAATGCCATTCGGTTTAAGAAATGCAGCTTAAACATTCCAACGATTTATCAACGAAGTATTACGAGAACTAGACTTCGTATTTGTATACCTCGACGACATTCTTGTGGCCAGCGAGACAGAAGAAGAACACGTTAAGCATCTAAATTTAGTTTTTGAACGACTAGACAATTACGGACTAAACATCAAACCAAACAAATGTATTTTCGGCGTAGACAGAATACATTTTTTAAGTTATGACATTTCAAACAAAGGCATACAACCATCTCCCGATAGAATTCAATGCATTGTTAACTATCCAAAACCAGAAACAGTTAAACAAATGCAGAAATTCATCGGGATGATTAATTACTACCACAGATGCATTCCAAAATTAGCACACACACTTACACAAATTTACGATATGATAACTTCAGCATCAAAAACAAAGGACAAACACTTAACATGGACAGAAAACACAACAGAAGCATTCGCAACGATAAAAGAAAGTTTTACTAAGGAAGTGCTACTTAATCATTTTAATAGCAAAGCAAAACTTTCTATCGCTGTGGATGCATCTAACACTGCTATCGGTGCAGTTTTGCAACAAGAACACAATCAGGAAACAGAACCACTAGCTTTCTTTTCAAAGAAATTATCTCCATCAGAGACAAAATACAGTACGTTCGATCGCGAACTTTTAGCAATTTATCTTACAATTAAACACTTCAGAGACTATTTAGAAGGACGAACATTTACTATATACACAGATCACAAACCACTTACTTCAGCATTACATTCAAAAACAGAGAGAAGCCCAAGACGAACACGACACCTAGAATTCATTGCACAATTTTCCAACGACATCAGACACATTAAAGGTACCGATAACACCGTAGCGGACGCACTTTCAAGAGCTGAGATAGAGGCTTTCACAACCTCTGAGATTAACCTCAGAACTCTACACAAAGAACAGAATACAGATTCAGAACTACAAGAGATACTAAACAAACACACTTACAAATTCGAACAAATACACATTCCAATACTTAATATTAAAATTTGGTGCGAACAAACAAGTTCAGGAACACGTCCATACATTCCACAAACATTACGCAAACAAATTTTTGAACAATTACATAATATTTCACACCCAGGTACACGAGCTTCTCGACGTCTCATAACACAAAGATATTTTTGGCCCAAAATGAACACACAAATCAACAAATGGTCACAAGAATGCGTTAGATGCCAACGAGCTAAAATACATCGACACACGAAGACAATCCCACACAAGATAGACATACCACACGGTCGTTTTGAGCATGTTCACGTTGATTTAGTTGGCCCTTTACCAATATCTAAAGGTTATAGATATCTACTTACCTTAGTTGACAGAAACACACGTTGGCCCGAAGCGTATCCAATTAAAGATACCAACGCCAGTACTATCGTAGATACACTTCAAAAGGAATACATCTCACGTTTTGGAGTTCCTCTGGAAATTACTTCCGATCGAGGTCCTCAATTCACGTCCACAACATTTCGAAACTTCGTTAAGACACTAGGAAGCAAACACATTACCACTTCTGCTTATCATCCACAAGCTAATGGGATTGTAGAACGATTTCACCGCCAACTTAAGACTTCTCTAATAGCGAGTAACAACCACACAAATTGGTACACAGAGTTGCCACTAGTTCTTCTAGGACTTAGGTCCACGGTCAAAGAAGATATTAAGGCTTCACCAGCTGAAATGGTTTTTGGTCAAACACTCAGGCTACCACAACAACTAGTAATCCACAGCAGTCAGAACTTTAATTCGTCGGACACCTTGTCCAAACTTAAAGAGGTCGTAGAAGATCAAAAGTCAAACATTGCGCATCACAGCACTAACTTTCAACAATATATACCTCGAGCCCTTAGTACTTGTAACTTTGTCTTTGTCCGTAATGACACAATTCGTAAAACACTACAAGAGCCGTACGATGGTCCCTTCGAAGTTATTGAGAGAACACCGAAATACTTCACAATTCGTAAAAATAACACTAACATAACAGTCAACATTGATAGGATTAAGCCCGCCACCTTAGACACCGAAACAGCACAGACACATTCAACCAAACATAAAAATACTAAAAAAGTACACTTCAACCTATTAGCCAACACGACCAAAATTTTTCAGAAGGGAGGGGGAATAATGTGGGGACTCAATACCACCACATATAAACACCGACACCACAACATACAAAACAACATACAAACTTTACAAATATTCACTTACACATTTATTTAAAAAATTATTATTTAAGATTTCAAAATTGTCAATTTTTATTTATCAAAAATATTGTATTTTAAATTAGTTATAAAATTATGTTCGATGAGTGTAGAAGTTTAAAAATAAATTGTTAAAAAAATAAAATTCATAAAAAATATTTTTAAACAAAATAAAAGTATATTTTTTGTGTCCACCACACATATGTCTTAATGCTACGCCCCCATATACCAAATTTCATGGTCCTAGCATCCATAGTTTTCACAATAAAACAAACTGCTGGATATTTTTGCTGGAAAAAATTCCCAGCAGAAAATAATCGTTAAAAAATAAATAAAAATAAATAACTGGCCATTTCAGCCCTTGAAAGGACTTTGAGCTAGCTACTTATGATCAATTGTGTTGTGCGTGTTATTAAGTTTGTACACAATTGACCGAGAAAATAATCGTTATTTCTTGTAAAAAAAAAAAAATAAACTGCAGAAAGTGCCAGTTAAGTTTTGTGTAAAAAATTACAAAACAGAAAATAACTATTACTTTCTAATTTTTTTGGAAAAAAGGAATAACCGTTACGGTCCCTGATAAAAACTTGATGATATATTCAGTGCTTGCATTAATTTTTATCGTTTTACTTATAATATATAATTACTAAAAAAACAATATAGTAAGATTTACCCCTTCATTTTGTATCACGAAATAGGACACTACCGATAAGCAAGACACGAGAAACAATAGGTTTAAATACGGAAAAAAGTAGTGCTGATCGTTTCTTTTTTGTCGTTCGTGCCTTGTTTCGTGATAGAGAATAATGGGGTTATTCTTTTAACAGGTCTTCTATTTCAAACAACATATATTTCTCATTATCGTGTAACTGTTTTTCAATACTTCGAACAGAAGTGATTTAAGGGGGGAAACGCAGCCAGAGGCCGAAAAAAAGGTCATGTTTGTGAATTTTTTTAAGGAAACTTATGGGTATTTTTAAATAAGGGTTTTAATACCTAAAAATATACACATTCAAGAGTATTTTTAGTTGTTTTTTTATTGAAAAAAAAAATTAATATTAAGGTCGATACAGCAGTTTTGGTAGAGCGCTCTGAAAAAAGGTGAAATGCGGTGACCAAGATTGCTCCTCCTAAATTCATCTGAAACAAAAAAATGAAATATATTATTAAACTAGATACTTAAAACTCGTACTTGTCATAGCCGTTTTTGAAAATATTGATTTTTCTCAAAATGGCGGACTTTCGAACGTAAAAAAACTATTTTCGACCAAAAATTCGTCATAGTTTTGCCTATAAAAAATGAACGAAGCTAAAAAAAAGGAAAATTCTGTGACAATTACGAGATTATTATGAATAAAATAAGCCTGCAAAAAAATCAAAACGATCAGTTCTCTGAACTTCGAGAAATCTTGGACACCGACTTTGAAAACATGGTTTCGAGAAAAACGCGTTTGAAAATAAGCGCCAGCACTGCGCGCTCTAGAAGGGGGTTCACCCACTAGGCTATAACTTTGTTATTTTTTGAGATATCGACTTGAAATTTTCACCACATATTCTTGAGACTTTAAGAACATTTTTTAAAAAAAAAGGTCTGACTTAAGGATCTGACGAAATCATAAGCATAGTCATAAGATCAATGTTTTGATTTTCCCTGTTTTTTTTTCTGGTATCTGTAAGCCTAACTCTTCTACTTTTTGTTTTTCGCTTCAAAAATAGTGCTTTATAATATTTTTTCCATGACATAATACTTCGTGTACCGTTGGAGTAAGATATTTCCAATCTCCATATATGGTATTATATAAATTAAATTTTTCGAGTAAATACTCTCCAAATTTTTCCGCATCGATAACCTGCCGTGAGTTTATCGCATTCAAAATCTTTTGGAAACGTCTAAGCAGGTCCGCATAAAGCTTTGTAATTGAAGCTGAAATTTCAATATCTTCAAAAAGCGATTACTATTTATTGCCATCATTACTATTTCCAAAATCTTGTTTTGGAAAATCAACACGTAGACATGTGGAATCCCTAAATTCCTCTTGAATAAAGCAAATAAAACAAAGATCTTCAATTGATATCCCAAACATGTTCATTTTTTTATTATAATTATTGTATTATTTGTACTTTATTTTGGCAACTATGTCTTTTTGTAAACAAATCTCCACTTTTAGGTAGATCATATAAGTTATAAAGTTACATAAATAACACATAAATGCAAATATAAGTTATTAATTATATTACTAATATTAAATGAATAATTAATCCAATCCTTCGTTATAATAATAACGATGTGATAATACAAACCTTAATAATACATAGGGTTATCGAATTTTTACGACTTAAAACATCACATCGAAATACTTACAGAGTAGGGATGGTACGTCTTGATCGTATTTTTAACCGACTTCAAAAAGGAGGAGGTTTTTTTAGGATTTTTTTAAATGTATGTACATCGATAACTCCTAAAGCACTTGCCCGATTTCCGTAATTTTTTGTCAATAGATAGAAACATTGAACGCGGAGGTTCTTTTTTAAAAAGTGGGCGATATTTGACAAAGGGGCGTGTCAATATTAAGAAAACACTGTATTTCAGTTAATATTGACACTAGGGTACTGAAATTTACAGTAAAAATACTAAGGTAGGCAGAATTATTACAAATTACGGTCAATAAAGTAGGCGTTATATGACAAAGGGGTGTAGCAATATTAGAAAAACTCTGTATATCGAATAATGTTGACACTAGAGTACTGAAATTTAGTACATGGAAAAGCAGAGTTATTTGAAATTACGGTCAAGAAAGTGGGCGTTATTCATCAAAGGGGTGTGGCAATATTATAAAAATAATATATCTCAGTTAATATTGACACTAGCGTGCTAATATTTTGTATGCAGGTAGGTGGGTAGATAGAATCATTACAAAAATGAGCGGGATTATACATAGGGTGTGGCACTTTAAGGATAGTAGTATATATATCGGTTAATATTGATACTTGGAAACTGAAATTTGGCACAGAGCTAGGTAGAATAATTATAAAGTACCATCAATAAAGTGTGAGGGATTATAAACAAGGCGTGGCACTTTAATAAAAATTGTAAAGAGACGGAAATGGAAAATACCCAACAAACTTTCAGGAATTAATAAAACAAATTTTTTATGAACAAAGTTTCATGTTTGAAATTTTCCTCAAAATACTAAGACAAATATTCTTTAAAAAGGATGAAATAAAAACTTAAAAAACAAAACCGACTTCAAAATCACTACAAAGTAAAAAATAATTTTAAATAAGTTTTCTCATTAATTTCTTGGTCAAATTTTAAAAGTTGTTTATATCTATTATAATATTAGAAATCTTATCATTTCCATTTTTTTTAATATGTTTTATTATCATCAATATATTAATTGCTTTGGCGGCTGTGGCGGCCGTGGCGTAGAGTGCGTAGCCCATACGCCAGAGAACCCTAGTTCAGTTTCCATCTGACACAGAAAGTTTTTTCAATTGAATTAGTTTTCTGTACGGCCGTCACCTCTCTGCAGACAATGGCAAACCTCAAAGAGTAAATAATGCCATGTAAAGCTTCTTGAGAACGTGCACATTAGTCGGTCGGAGTCGGCATAAAACTAGTAGGTTCAGTTCTCGATCAATTTTGTACAAATATTCAATAACACGCACAACACAATTTGATCATAAGAAGTTCGGCCAAAGTCCTTTCAAGGGCTGAAATGGCCAGCTTATAATATATAATAATATTAAAGAGTAAATCAATTTACTACTTACAAATCAATTTTTTTGGGTTAAAATTTCACTTCTACCGTGCGTGGTGACCACACATATTTTTTTTTTAACCATAAAATTTTTACCACGAGCAGGCATTGAACCTTGTACTGTTGCAAGCATCGAATAACAGATCAATTCTGTCGCAGTAACGTTTATCTTGTTACCGTAGAAATTCACCTTTTAGTATTTTGAACACTCTGTTGGTATTCTGCGACCAAGCGTTACCGGTGAATATTGTTACCATTTCTTTAGGTGGTGACAAGTAAAATAGAAGACATTTTTAATGCTTGAATCAAAAAAGTGCTCGTGTTTTGAGTGAATTTACTTTTAAAATCCTCAAACCGAAATTGAAGCAAATAAAAATAAAAAACGATATAAAAATCACTGTTGCTTCTTCAGCACTTTTCAATGAATAACAATTTTAAGAATTCGCTGTGCTACATTAATTTACATAAAGTTAATATATAAATTTAATATATATAACACCACAGCTGCGCCGGCGTAGTGCGTGCATATTTCCTGCCAAGAAAACAAATATTATATTAAAAGCTAGCAAAATGCAATTAATTCTATGTATTTACTTCTCAATTTCCATTGTTCATATTTCACCACACGAAAGATAGAGCTTCATTTTAATAAGGTGAGTTTACGACTGTTGAAAGCGTTACCGAGTGCACCGAATACTGATTTCTAAGACTGGTAACAAGTTTCGGTAACAAAATTTGTTGCTGTTACCGGCAACGCACAGAATCGATCTGTAAGAGTCGTTTGTTCAAGCATTAAGCTGCTCTGATGTTTTCAAACGGGCAAACAAAATTCAATTAATATTGCACGCGTCCTGCTCCGTTTCTGGTATATCACAGACACAAGCAAGTGCTTTAATTTTCATCCTTAAAGCATGCACGGAATATTTTTTTTTAAGTTTAGGTAGTGAATACATACATATGTTTACGTATTCAATTTTATTTTAACATTTTACCATTACTTAAAAATAATTTAATTTAATATAGCTATTTAATAAGAGCTGTAAAAGTGTGAATTCATTTTCACGTTTCATTCTCCTGTATAAATGTTCAAAAGCTGAAATCCTTTTTTATAGGCTTAAGCCTTTAGGCTGATTAAAATTGTTTTCAAGACATGAATTGCAAAATGTAAAGAATTCACACTGAATTGAAATTTTAATGAATGCAGCCACCGATGGCTTCAGCCTCAAAGATTTGTTGTTGCGTCTGAAGTTGTTTTGTACGTATGTGTGTGTGTGACTGTTGGGCCTGGCTGTGATGGGTTGCCAGTGGCTTATATCATGTATAGAAAAAGTATTATATATAACGAATTGCAGAAGTTAGTTTTTATATATTTTGTTAATAATATTTATTGTTAATAAGCACTTATTACTCCAGAAAATGTCAAAGGAAAGACAAAAGCATGTCACTAAGATCGGCCGTCGAAAACAATTGACAACATGAATACAAAATGCTGCTTTATATTTAGTAGTATATAATGGTAGTAAATGAAATGTCCAGTGTTTCAGAGTTGAGAAGAATGATAATACTGAATGCATTCATCATATTTTTTAAGCCAGGAAGAATAGGATTGATATTTCTATAAGTCCCATCCCTTACAGAGCATTGAGTGTGAATTCTTCTATCTTTAAAGAATGATGATTTGTGCGTCTGTTATTCATTAACTCAATAGAAGTATAAGATTGCAATCTGGTTGATGCAGCTTTTGAATACATTAACGGTGTGTGAATATCGAAATGATTCAATCCTTTTACAGCTCTGTCAGTTGATGGATTCCTGCCAGTTGTGGTCCTGGATTCGAGCTCCAGCCAGTTTATTGTGCACACCTTTTTCAATTCATTCCATATTTTCAATAAACTAGCTTTAAAAATCACCAATATTATCGACCTTATATCGAACCAAGGCAGACTTATCTGAATAGGTGTACCAACTGAAATGCTTGATTAAGGCTTAAAAAAAAAAATCTTCCATAGATAAGTTTTCATTAATAACGTTATCATATAAGGCGTCTCTATGGTAGGGGAAAACATTTTTTTTTACAATTTTTTGGGGCAAACAAATAAAATGACATAGAAAATAGCTGAAGGAAATAGAACAGGCTAAACTGCAGCATATCTCTCAAGAAGACACACAAGGATATCTCTCTGTTTCTTAAATTTCTTACTTAATTTAAAACAAGGAAAGTCGATTTCGACGGGGACCACTCTAGATTTATTTTAAACTTTTAAAGCTTTATATTCATAAAGAAATTAATATATTGATTATAATGAAACAAATTAAGAAAAATTGAAATGATAATATACTTTGTAGTGGTTTTGAAGTCAGCTTTTTTTTTTGTTAGTTTTTATTTATTTTAAATTAATTAAAATTTGTTTGTAATAAGTCATTCGTAGCCGCGGTTGAAATATTAAACTTAACAGTCCACGCTGCTTGCTCTTCCTTGAACTTTCCTGATTTGGTCGTTTTTAAAGTAACGTTCTCTTCTTATTAATCATTTTCTGATGAAATATTCGAAGTGGATGGACCCGCCGCCAGGGTTTCCTCTGCGATCTGATGCTCGAGATGTGCAAGGCTAACTAACTCACGCTCCGCTAACAGATTTATTACGTGCTTCGCTTCAGTTTTAATTTTTTATTTTCTTTGCATTGTAACTAAATTAATGCAATTATTTAAAAAACAAATAGCACAATAAACTTTTTCTTACTTTAACTTAATAAACGCAGTTATTTGTACAAAAATGGCACGATAAACTTGAGATATTTTTACAACTTGACACTTTAGCATTTTGCAAACAATAAAACATATAATATGAAACAGATGATCCAAATAAAAGTTGCCACAAAGTTACAAATATTTTTTCAAATCTCCAGTGGCGTACCTAGGTGATCAAGGGTCCCTGTGCAAAACTGAACAAAGGAAGAAAAATTTAATAAAAAAATATCTAACTTAATAATAATTGTAAATAGCTATATTACTCAAAATAAATTCATTTCACAAATATTTACTAACGAAAACGCCACAGATGACAAATGCTTGATAGCTTGTTGGTCCAATTGCTGTTCATTATTGAGAAACTAATGTAAAAGCAGTTTATTGGTTACGACACCAAAATAAAAATAGCTTTCACGGATGTAATGTTTTAGTACGTTTTTTGTACCTAAAGTAGCAACATTCTAAACTAGTGTTAAAACTTAGGACATAATGACAATATAACAAGATATATATGTGAGTCTCCTTAATTAAGAAACTTTTTAATTATAAATCAATAGACTATTCCGCGTGCAACGTTATGATTCATAGAAGCTGAAGGTATAGAGTGATTTTTTAAGTGCCTGATAACTTTTTTTTTAAAAAAAACGCATAAAATTTGCAAAATCTCATCGGTTCTTTATTTGAAACGTTAGATTGGTCCATGACATTTACTTTTTGAAGATAATTTCATTTAAATGTTGACCGCGGCTGCGTCTTAGGTGGTCCATTCGGAAAGTCCAATTTTGGGCAACTTTTTCGAGCATTTCGGCCGGAATAGCCCGAATTTCTTCGGAAATGTTGTCTTCCAAAGCTGGAATAGTTGCTGGCTTATTTCTGTAGACTTTAGACTTGACGTAGCCCCACAAAAAATAGTCTAAAGGCGTCAAATCGCATGATCTTGGTGGCCAACTTACCGGTCCATTTCTTGAGATTAATTGTTCTCCGAAGTTTTCCCTCAAAATGGCCATAGAATCGCGAGATGTGTGGCATGTAGCGCCATCTTGTTGAAACCACATGTCAACCAAGTTCAGTTCTTCCATTTTTGGCAACAAAAAGTTTGTTAGCATCGAACGATAGCGATCACCATTCACCGTAACGTTGCGTCCAACAGCATCTTTGAAAAAATACGGTCCAATGATTCCACCAGCGTACAAACCACACCAAACAGTGCATTTTTCGGGATGCATGGCCAGTTCTTGAACGGCTTCTGGTTGCTCTTCACTCCAAATGCGGCAATTTTGCTTATTTACGTAGCCATTCAACCAGAAATGAGCCTCATCGCTGAACAAAATTTGTCGATAAAACACATTTCGAACCGAACACTGATTTTGGTAATAAAATTCAATGATTTGCAAGCGTTGCTCGTTAGTAAGTCTATTCATGATGAAATGTCAAAGCATACTGAGCATCTTTCTCTTTGACACCATGTCTGAAATCCCACGTGATCTGTCAAATACTAATGCATGAAAATCATAACCTCAAAAAAATCACCCTTTATTTCTTTTTGATATGTAGTATCTTACCGATCGGTTTCCAGCATGTGTGAGTGATGTCGTAAAATGCGACGGAAATCCGTAACAGGAAGTCTGGGTAGCACGCGCCATTTAATTGGTTGGTTTAATGCGTGGCCTCTATGTCAACGAACCTGGAGACCCCCAACGAACCTGGTTCGAACCCCAGAAGCGAGAGAAAATTATTTGAAATAAAATAATTTTTCTGTACGACCGCCACCTCTCTGCAGACAATGGCAAACCTCAGAGAGTAATCAAAATGCCATGAAAAGCTTCTTGAGAACAAGAACATTGCGTTCATCGCCGTTCGGAGTCGGCGTTAAGCCTGTAGGTCCGGTTCTCGGTCAATTGTGTACAAACTTAATAACACGCATAACACAATTGATCATAAGAAGCTAGGTCAAAGTCATTTCAAGGGCTGAAATGGCCAGTTATGTATTTCTTTTTTTTTTTTAATTCCAACATTGTTCACACCGTGCCTTTTAGGCTCGAATATCTGCTACACAAACCACAAACATGCGTTTTAAACACAAACCACATTGATATCTGTTTTAAATCACAGTAAACTGAGGTTAAACCTGTAGGTCTGGTTCTCGGTCAATTGTGTACAAAACTTAATAACACGCACAACACAATTGATCATAAGAAGCTAGGTTATTAGTTATTTATCAGTTATTTATTTTATTTTTTAAACTGAACGAAGCCACAATTTCCCTTCAATTTTATTAAACTACAGCTCATGCTACTATTTAGTTCAGACACAAACCTGTGTAGCCTTCAGCCAGCGGCTACTAAAATAAAAATAATAACCTTATTTTTTCCAACATCCAAAGTAAAAGATAACAAGACCAAACAGCTGTTTTTGGCATACACGGCTAATATTTGAAATATATATACATCTAATTTGATTATAATAATTTTGTGATTTGCAGAGATGGGCAAATCCAGAGCAGAGTATATGCGAGATTACCGGCAGAAAAAAAGTGAGGAAAAATTTAAAGTTGGAAAGGTAAAGCAAAAAAAAAAAAAAATTGAGAATAATTCAACTCAGCGTAAAAGGGGCCTTGCGGAATGTTTTTAAAACTTTTCAGATGATTTAATCACTTAAAACGTTTTTTAACCAGAGTTATTACCAAGGCAGACAATGGCAAACCTCAGAGAGTAAAAACTGCCATGAAAAGCTTCTTGAGAACATAAGCCGTTCGGAGTCAGCATAAAGCTTGTAGATCTAGATCTCGACAATTTGTGTGCAAACATTTCGCAAAAAGAAGCTCGATCATAAGAAGCTCGGTCAAAGTCTTTTCAAGGGCTGAAACGGCCATTTCGTTTTTAACGTAGAATACGTTATACGGGGGTGTTAATCTGGAGCACAAAATTTTGAGAAAATGTTTGTCACTTTCATTATAAGTTTTTAATACTTTATGCATACATTGAAGAAAATTCAAGTATGGTCGTAACATATTTAATATGTCTTCTTTTAATTTGTATTTAAATAATCATATTGCTACATATAATTTTTTTGATTCTATAAGTAAATTAAAATTTAACTCCTTCAAATTTTGTATTAATTTTCATATGCTTTGTATTTTATGTATTACTAGCCTTTTCCCGGCGCGCGTTGCTGCACCCTGCAACTATAAAGGAACATAATAGGTGTATTCAAAACTTTTCTTAGACTCATAGTTTGACACCACAGTCATTTTCCACTGCCCGTTACAGTTACCCAGTAGTTTTAATGTTCACAGAAAATGATTTTTATTAATAGATAAGCATTTGAAAAACAGCTGGGTTTGTGTCTAAAAATATATTTATCGCGATAACTTTTGATCGGAAAGAGATATTGGTATAATTTTTCCACATAAATTATTCTTTGAGCTTAACTATTATATAAAAAGAATAAAAACAACTTTTGAAAAAAATTAATTTCTTTAAAAAATCACTGGGGGTAGGGGTCATGTTTTTTGATGACAGAAACAGTCAATAATTTTTTTTGTAAAATTGTAAATTTGCTATTAAACGCTGTGTCATGTAAAAGGTAGTAGAAAATGCAATTTTGAGTTTTTATTATTTTAACAACAAAAACAACTTTTTTGTCATTTTTTGAGTAAAAAGTCAATATTTTGGACCTTTTTTGAAATAAATATTAAAAATATATCCGCTAAAATATTGGTACCCTATAAATTGTTTTTATTAAGTGCTTGAATTGAGTTTGTCAACGAAAAAAATTGGAATGAAATATATTCAAAAACAACGGAGTTATTTGCATCGCAAGTAAAATATACGAATTTCTGATAGTTTTTTTGTTATTCTAAGGAAACGATGGTTATAAGAAAAAGACGTTGTACCAGAAGTTTGTGCAATTTTAAAGATATGTGAATGTTTCTGATGTCAAAATAAGAGGATTTCCTTAAAATTAATAAGTCGAGCATTTTTGCTTGAAAAAAATATGCTAGCAGTAAGATTTGCGTTACTTTTAAAGGGGCGGAAGAGGCGTGGTCAAAACTTAGTATGCCATAACCTAAGTTAGGATTCAAGTAATATGTGAGCCGAATTTGAGTTAAATCCGTTCAGCCGTTAAGATTTGTATTGTAGTCAAACAAACAGAAAATGATTTTTATTAATATAGATAACATCATGTTTAAGAGCAGTACGATTATCTGTGTTTTCATCACAGAACCAGTGTGAGAAAGAGAAGAAGTATAATGATCAAGTAGCGAACGATGTGTACATACACAACATTGATAAGCGAAGCAGAGAAACAAAATTGTGCTTACCCAGTTGGCCACGTCTTTAAGACATCCTCAATGTCTTACAGCCTTATTCATAAACACATTTTAGAGGCAGCGTAACTTTAAACGGGCTTTAAACAAGAAAACGTTATTCATAAACATTTTTCGTAGTTGTTTAAGAGATGCGTAACTTAAACGCCGAAATTGGCGTTTTAAGGTTACGTATATACAACCCTGATTTTTGTTTGTCTTTTCTTTTAATATCAAAGACATACTCCATATGCGCCCTTTGCAGCATTTTTTTATGCGGCGGCCATTGTAAATCCATAGGAATTCTTAATTTTTGTAGAGATTTTCTATAGTTCAGACACAAACCTTACAATCATAAGCAGAAAATGAAAAAATGTTTATGAATAACAATGTTAGCAAGGTTGCATAGAAGCTGCGTAAAGCCTTAAACAGTGTGTAACTAAACAAGCGTTTAAAGGTTGTTTAAGGAAATCTATTGAATAAGGCTGTTAATGACTAACGTATTCTACGTCTGACCTATGCGCCCGTGTTATCTAACACAGGCTTGAGCTTTTTTTTATTATCAAGGTGAGGTGACAGATGTTACATATCATATGCCACTACTGAAAGGAAAAATTTGCAGCCAACCATTTCCTATTTGCAGTGTCATCGTCAAGGGCGCCGTTGCACCCATGGAGTTACAATACTGCAGATCTCCCTCAACTCCACCTCAAGTTGAAGAATAGCGTTTGAGAAAATGCTTTATCTCAAATGATAAGGAATCATAAATTTCTCAAACGTTAGAGTTTTTTTTTTGTGTTTGCTGGAAATGTAAAGTCAGCTTGACTTTCAGACTATGTTTGTCTCGGTCTCTATTATTCACGTATTACAAGATTTTGTAGGTGGCTTTCAAAGATTTTTGGGAAGGTGGCTTTCAACGTCGAAATTAACCAATACGTTACCAAGAAAACACCACGAAACTTGTAGCATAATCGTGTTGCAAAATCACGTAAATGATTCAAATAATCTTTCGAATTATTCCATCCGTGTGTCATAGTAGATTGCACCCTTCTTATCCCACCAAACACAGTGCGTGAGTTTGGATCCATGGATATTAGATTTCGCCGGCGTTGTTGATGGTTAGCTGCGCTTAACCCATGACTTTCTGCACTTGTCGTAATGGATGCTCTTTTCACTTTCTCTTAGGGCCAGTTTTTCAGTGCGAGTTTAAACTCTAGTCAAATTAAACCGAGGTTAACTCACCAAAATTGGACATTTAAACTCGGTTGAACAAGATATTTTAGCATTCGCTGAAGTTAAATTGACTTAAATTATCATATACAGGCATGTTTTGAAATCCACCTTGGAATTGGATCGGAATCGGATTTCATTTTCGATTCCGATTTAAAAAGGTGTTCTACATTCCGAGTGGAAAGCAATCAATGTAATCGGATTCGAACATGCTGCTTTCTGAACGCATCAACTAAATGACAGCTAATCTGACACTTGCTCATAAGAAAAATAAAAAGTTCAATCGAAGTAAAATGAATATTTCTTAAATATGAGCATTATAGTGATTGCTCCATTATTTCTTGAAAAGGTAATACAAAATTGATACAAAAATAATTTTGTAATCGCAACATATTTGAATAAAATGTATTATATGTATATTTTTATCATTTATAAAAATACTCACATTTGTAAAGATGGTTAAAAAGCGGCCAAATAAAAAAAATAACATTAAAAAAGTAATGCCAAATAAATGCTAAAACTAAAACATTGCAGCATTTCAGGAAATTAACACTTTCATTGCTTTTTTAATGAAAAATCATTGAAACATTTACAATCCGTCAACAAAAATTTGATCGGATTGGATTTCAGTTTAATTCCGATAAATCGGAATACAGAACACCTAGAATCCGCCAAAAAAACAAATATAGGATTCGAAGATCGGAATCGGATTGCGGAACACCTTTCATTCAAATGTCATTGGAAGTAAATCCGTTTCCGACGTAAATCGGATTTCAGAACATGCCCGATAATGTGTTTCTTTTTTGCCTAAACCGAGTTTAAACGTCCAATTTTGGTGAGTTAACCTCGGTTTAACTTGACTAGAGTTTAAACTCGCACTGAAAAACTGGCCCTTACTGAAACAATAGTTCTCACATAAACAAAAACGATTTTCAACGTCTCTCGGGTTCAAATCGAATGGGACCCAATTTTCTTGCTTTTGAATCACTTCCATGGCTTTAATGCGTTTTCCTTCTGTTGACAAATCGACAAAAATCTCTCAACGATTCAGAAAATTTCAGAAGTGTTTGACATGGGTGTTTATTGAGCAATGCCAAGGATGTACCCCTTTCAACTTATCTGCTGTCCTCTAACGATATGGAATAATTTTATGACAACAATCGAAAATTAATACTTGTGAGTTAATAATCAATCACTTTGTTTTTGTTTCATCATAAAACTTTTTATAAAATATTGGCACATCGATAATTCGATATATCAGTACTGGTCGTTCATTCACTTCCAAGTCAAAATCAGTTCTTTTAAAGCATGTAAACCACTACTGACACTGTTGCTCAGCTAAAACACGTTTATCATAAACTTCCACTAAAATACGATTCAAATTGGCCGCACTTTTTTCATACTAAAGTAATGAATCAAGACTCCACACCAAACTAATTTATACAGCAAAAATTTCGGTAAAGGACCAAGTGTTGTTATTCACGCTTCAAGCAATGCCCATAAGGAGGCGTGGTAGGTATAGAAAAATATATCTATATAATATCTATATTTTATATAGATATATATCTACATAAAAATATATCTATATATACCCGAGTCGATTTAGCCATGTCCGTCTGTCTGTCTGTATGTGACCACGATTACAGCCGTAATTTTCAAGCTATCATCATGAAATTCGATATTTAAGCTTTTATCTAAAAAATAAAGGTCAAGTTTGAAAATGAGCCAAATCGGATTAAAACCACGCCTACCTTACATACAAAGTGACTTTATCAAAACGGTAGAATCTCTTAGAATTCCACAAAAATTAATATATGATCTTGAAATTGACCTTTGCTATATGATATGTACTCTGTGTATGAAATTCAACCAAATCGAGTGAAAACCACGTGCCCTCCCATACAAAGTGACTTTATCAAAAAACAAAACTGAATAGTTTCTGTTAAAACTATGATGAAAATGTTTTTACAAATAAACATTTTATTGATTGCTTAAGACTTTGAATATATTAACGTTCTTAAAAAAAAACCAAACGCAGTCTTCTGTGTCTTGGAAGAACTCAACTTCTTTATTCAATTTTAAATTCACTTAACTAGTCTTTAGCTTACTTCTTATTTCTCTTACAAATACTCTTATTCTAATTTCCCTTATTTCTATTTTACAATATTAAATATAGTTTACAGTTTATAGTCTTTTGTTTATATTTTATAGTTAATAAGTTTATAGTTTATATTTATATATATAAACTTACATATATTATATATATAGTTTATATTATATATATATAGTTTATATTTTATTTCGACTTCATCAGTGCCTATTTCAGCAATATTTTCACCAAAAAATCCTTAGTGTCACCAATTAGAAAAAGTCCTGATATATTACAATAAAATAAAATATAATTTTAGGGATTAATTCACTTAAATTAATGCAAGTAAAATTGTTTTTCAGCCTTTGACCACTTCTGCCGATGATGATGTCCTGAAGAACAACTCATCTGCTATGCCGCAGTACGACGAAGAAACTACACGTAGACGCCAATTCGAACTCATCGAACATCTAAAGTCTCAACTCTCAGAATTAGAAAATATTGCATACGATTCTGGTGCTCCTGTGTTACCACAACACATTCTTCTCGAAAAGCAGAAAATTATAATTGACGAGCTTAAAAATAAGTTAAACCTAAAGGTTGAAGATCAGGATCTCCCAGAACTCAGTTCCGAGGAATTAAAAAATCAGGTTGACAATGCCATTGGAGAGTTCGTTGGTCCTCTGAAAATGAAGGATCAGCTTGTGGCACAACTTAAGACTCAAATTACCGATTTGGAACGCTTTATTGCGTTCTTGCAATGCGATTCTGTTGATTCCAAGATTAAGACGCTAAGCGGAAATGATAAGCTTAGCGAAGCGTATAACAGCTATGCGGCCAAGAAGAAAGGTGCTGCGTCTATATCTGCCCGCAAGGAATCAGAAGTAATCATTGATGATGAAGAAGCTATCAGTCCGCTGAATTCTAGCCATTCGGTATCTCAAGGCCGCAGTGAGAGCTTGAATAGCAAGGCTCACGGACTGATGGACAAAGCGTCAGTGTTGATGCAAATGTTTGCCACAACACATTTCGGTGCAAAACCGAATCAATTTCAGAAAAATACACTGAAAAAGACTTCCAAAGGCAATCATTGGGGGTAAATACTAAGTTTTAAATAGTTAAAATATTTTTGAGTTTATATATTGTTGTTTGCAGAGATCTGCGAGCTCAGCTTGAAGTGGACATTCAAGAAGTCGCCTCATTAGCAGCTACATTGAGTTTCGACAGAGACAAACTAGTCAGCATCAAGAAAACATTAAAGATAAAGTCTATAAACGCGAACATGAACAATTTGAACAACAGCGGAGTGCTTTCTACGTTAGCAGTTCACGGCAGCACTCGAGTTCAACCCAGTCGTTCGCAACACGTCCTGGAGCACTTTGCACTCACATCGGATTCTGAAGACGATGAATATGACTGTTACGATTGGGATAAGTATCGTAGGCGTGTGGCACGTAATACGCGACACAGTGGAGACTCGATTAGTCTCATCAGCAAAGAACTGACAACGGCAGTACGTAAAAACTTTGCCGTTACGCTGCAACGTTTAATACAACATGGCCTACGTGCTGAGACCGAATCGGCGACTTCGAGTCTGATCGTTCCTTTTATGCGCTGCCTTAATCCGTCTCCCGTTTTTTCTAGTTCAGCTGAATACAACTATCGACCTAGAGAGATGTCTTCATTTGCAGCGCCTGCATCAGTTTCCAACTTAGGTTCGGAAAGTGAGGATACTGGGTCATTTGGCTTTTTTGGATCTGGTAGTAGTCGACAAATGCACGCATGGGAATTGATTCTGGAATATTATTTTTTGAAGCATGGCGATGAATATAATAACACACCTGCGCGAAAACTTTCTCAGAGCTTTAATCTAGATATTGTAGATTCTAAAGCGGTGACATCAAAGCAAAGCCTTTTGAGTGCGATCGGCATGATTATTTCCTTGCATAGACCCTACAAACGGAGCTTCAATTCACATTTTAAGGCTTTTGTTTGCGCTGCGCTTAAGTAAGTTTATTCATATAAAATTATTGAGATTTGAATTTCTGTGTGTTCTCTACTGTATTTTGTGTTGTGTCTAATGCCCGAGCGACAATTTTTAGAATCGTCAGCTGATGAAAGCTTGTTTATAAATATGTTTGCTTATGTGTTTTCAATAATGGCTACGTTCCGCAATCACAACTGTTGTGCAACTGTTGAGTAAATGCCTGCGGAACGAGTAAGTATCAATTTCTGATCAGCTCAACATGTTGTGAGAACTGTCAGTTTTTGGTATCATTTTATTTTTCTGATACATGTGCACAACAGTTGTGATTGCGGAACGTAGCCAATATAACTTAACTAGCGACCACTGGTGCGCGTTGCTGCACCCATCAACTATAAAAATAATAATAATTGGCGAGAAGAGACAGAAGAGAGCGAAATGTGAGCAGAGAATAGTTTTGCTCTGAGTTTGGTAACGTTGTTCTCAGCTGCTGTTAAGAAAAGAAAAAACAACATAACAACAACAATTATATGCAGTTATATGCAAACTTTAATAAGCTATAACTTAAAATATATAAATTTTTATGAAATAAAAAGTCCAGTTTGCACATCTACAGGTCTGAACCTACCAAAAAATACCAAATTTATTAAGATTGGACTTGTACTTAAAAAGCCTTACGCCGGACAAAATTTGGGTTTGCGTAATATATATAAGATTAGTAAATCCGTGTTATGCAAAAGCCCGGTAATAAAAGAAGTCAATATTTGTGGTTTTATGTATTCTAGTTTTATTTTTGTCCATTCCTATTATTCTATTAACATTTATAGAATTTAAATGTTTTATTTAGTTTGTTGGCTTATTTAATTCATTTATTTTATATTAGATGTTGTGAACAAACCCACTCGATCCTGAAAGAATTGTTTAGGCTCAACCAAGTTATGCGTAAGCAAGCAAAAGCAAGAGAGCAAAATTACGAACTTGTGCGGCATTATATGAAGTCGCCCAAGTTTAGGCCTAAACAAAATAGACGATTTGCTCCGTAACGAGTGAAGACGAAAATATTCGCTTAAATGCATTTCAATGTTGTAACCCAAAATGAACAAACGTAAACTTATCGAAACTAAACGAAACTGTTTGACGAGACGTTCTGTTCCGTAACAACCGAACTTTTAGCGTCTCAACTCGCCAACAACAGCTGTGCAAAGCAGTCTTCTTCTCATTTCAGACGAGTACAACGGAGGTACTGGTTTCATTTGGGTAAAATATCAAAACAGACGGAACGATTGAAAACGTTCGGCAAGTTGCAATCGTCTCGTTTCGTCTATTTTGGTTAGGCCTTTTTGCGTTAGTTTTCCTTTCGTTTAGTTTCTCAATTTTCGTTTACTTTGCTGAATTTGAGAGAGAGAGTGCTTGACTCCGTAGTTGGCTAAGCAGAATAGGGTTGCAACCTGTATTCCTGTGTTTTAAATAATTTTAGTTTTCTTTCATTATATCTTTTACCGAAATAAAAAACATTTCTATTTTTTTTAAATATATAGTTAAGACAAACTTAGCAAACTTCATGCGTTTTCACTGCAAAATCAAGCTTTTTTTAAGCTTTACAAACTTCATTCACAACATAATGTTTTCTCAAAACTGTCGGCAACCCTTATCAGCATCAAGGTATATTCAACAAGGTAGTCTCGTCTGGGAGTGGTGGGTACAGTAGCTGTCAAACACAAGAAGAGAGTAAAATAAAAAAAAAAACTGAACAGAAAACTGTCAAATGTGATAAAATTCATAGTTTTCATTTTTGTGCGTGCTGAATGTTTGTTTTTAGTATTTATCGTGAAGGTAAAATAACACTAAGGAAGGCACTGCTCCTGGCTGCAACCGGAGTGGACCGCAATTATTCCCCGGAGGATTTATAAAATTCGTTTTATAAAAATGCTGTTCGCAGACCCGCGCTGATTGGGAAAATGTTGTGGAACAAGCAACGTTCCAGCGATTGCGTCTTGCTTCATTAAGAGGCACACTAAAAGACGAGCCATTTTCTTTTTGAAAAGGCTTTTTACAAATTGCACAACTTCTGGGCATTAAATCGCTTAAATAATTTTCATCAACAACACAAGTCTAATTGGAAAATTTTATTTGTTTTGCTTTTATTCGCACAATAGCCGATTTTGACAGGTGCTGTACCCACCACAGGAGAGAATTTCAACTACTAACTCTACCTTCCTTAATATACCTTGATCAGCACATTGTAGAATTACAAGGTAGGGCCGAGTCGCTCAGTGCCCTCACGCGTCAACGAAGAGTGGATAGTGAAAAGGTTGGGTAGTTGTCAAAATGACGAAGTTGGTGGAAATGTCAAATGAAAAAAGAAATATCATGTTTTCAATTTGTAAATAGTGCGGACACGCGTGTTAAGTTTGTGTTAATTTGAGTGGAAATATTTTAAAAACATTGTAAATAAATCTATAAAATGCCGCGGAAGTGTTAAATTTGAAAAAAAGCTTGTAAAAAGTTTAACCTAAAATCAACTGCGAAACATGAGCATAAAGAAACTCGATATGAACAGCTGATTTTGACAACTAGCCCCCTTTTTCGCTGCTTTCCACTTCATTCTTCTCCGAGTCGGCCCTACCTTATAATTCTACCATGGATCAGCATAAAACAAAATATTTTTGTATGTCAATTTATTGGAATTGATTTATATTGATTTTTTTCATGCATACTGTGATTTTTATTGAAAATTAAGAAGTGTTTTTCGATTTTTGTTTTAACCTAAGCAAACTTCTTGTCTACTTCTCTCTGATACTTTTGTTTGCTTACGCATAACTTGGTTGGGCCTTTTGACTGCTAGACTGTTCTATAAATATCTTGACTACACCGAAAGATTTTGCACGACTTAGCGTAAGGTAAAGTTTTTCGTGTGAAAAAACGGGATTGGGCAGGTCCATGTCCTTGGCTTTTGTTTATAGTCATTGCAAATGAAAGTGCTATTGGAAACTGCAACTGCAAGGAGGTATTTTTATTTTTGGATTTAAAATCCTTTGACCAAGGGTCAATTTGCTCCAGTTAAAACTTCACAATCAAGTGAATTTGGGTAAAAACACATCAGCATCAGCATTATATTCCATTTCCAAGTGTTTCGTTATCGCTTTCACTCCATTCGTTCCCCTAATGTAGTTGCCTTTATTCATTCTGTTCTTATGAGAAAACTTTGAAACGTTTATTAATTCCAGTTGTTAATTGCAGTCAAAGTTGCCAGTTTTGTGCGAAATTTCCCACTTGTGGGATATTTTAATTGCTGTGGGATGTTGGAATTCCCATGAGATTTTTTAATTCAATGAGGGATTTTTTAAGTCTTGTGGGATTTTTTTTTCGATACTTTTTTTTTTGTTTCCTCATATGAATACGATTAAATAATACCGTTTCAATTATTTTTGAATTTTTAGGTTTCAATATTAAAAAGCGAAATGCATGCAATCTGTTAATTTATGGATGATACACAATACAACTAATTTTGGCTCTTAGCGGTATTAAATATGCAAATTTTGCGAAAGCGCAATTTAACACATTTTTTGTGTTTTGATTTTATAAATTGCGTTTTAACAATTGTGTCTAACAAGTGGATAACAAGTTATTATTAAATAAACTTTAAAATTTATAAATGCAGATAAACAATTTATTATTATATAATAAACTTTTTTAAATAAGTAATTGTGAAAATTGCCTGCAAAAAAGAGGAAGCTGCCCAAAACTCCGCAGGCGGCAAATATTTTTTCATGTTCTTTAAGAAACAGACGTAAGAATATAGAATTCTTTAAGTAAATCAGTTTTCAAATGTGCTTCAACTTCTGCTACGACGACAGACATCTCTGAAGACAGTATTTTAGACCTTGCACGAAACGAGCTGTACTTAGACATCGAGGAACTGTTGGATGTTTCCTCGAAAAACCAGTTCAACCCTAACAAGAAGTAATAAAATAAAGTTTATTAAAATGTTTTTTTTTTTGTTTATAATATATGTTTAATACAACAAGCTCAAGAGTCAAAAGAATGACTCCAAAAAGAATGACTTCGCAATAAATTATTTTGTAATTGGATGGAAGCGGATCCAAATTCGAAATATAATTTTATTTGCCGTGCTTGTGATGGTAAGAAACTACACAGTATTACAAAAGTTTACATACGGGTAACAAATTTCTATTTTCTTTAAAACAGTATATTTTTTTTTACTTTTTATTTATTATTTATAAATTAAATATAAAATATATAATTTTACGAGCGATGTAGAATAATTTTGTTGTTGTTATTTGAGAATAACAACATAAAACGCATAACGCGTTAATTTTCATGTTTACATAAGTATACATACCCCTCTTAAGAATTGAAGTACCGTTATTAAATATATAACTATATATAACCGTTATAAAAAAATTAATAACTGTATGACAAGAAATAAGTAGCGATTAAAAATAAATAAAGAAGAAACTTACGAGAAATAATATATAATATTCTATAAATAGTAAACAATGTATAATAAATAATAATAATGAATAAAAATAAAAATTTAACAGATAATTTACTATCTTAAATAAAAAAATTGTTTGAATAAATATTAACAAAAACCTAGCTCATCTTTTAAGAATTCTTTTCGCTTACCACCAATTAAGCTCATCAGAAGGATTTAAAAATAAAAATGATTCTACCGACCCTCTATAGACTGAATGTTACACATTCGAAAAATACTAAGGCTAATCAAAAGAAATTTTTAAAATAATAATAAACATTCATGTCTAATTAAGGTACTATTACCGTCTAGAATGCTAAAAATTAACATATATTCAACAATTTTTTTTTTCACTTTCTTTATTATATATGGTTATCAAACGTTTTTTACAGTATTAAACAGTTCTTGAAGATTACGAACAAATTTTTTTATTTTTATTTTCTATTAATTGTACATTTAATATAGGGCGCTGAAATTGTTCTTTTCGAAAAAAACACTGCTGCTAAAAAAATGGCGGACACTTGAAAATTTTTTTCAAAAATCGCCTTTTTTCAACCTTTTTTCAAATTCAAAAATTTTATATATTTTTTTTGTGGTCAAATTGTGGTAAACTATCACACAGGATAATATAGATAGATAACAGATAACAAACAGAATGCTGCAAAAATTATTAATAACAGGCATAGTAGATCCGGAGATTGACTGTCCGCCAGTTAAAAAAACCTAAACTCGAGAAAAATGCGTGTAAAGTTTTTTTTACACCTGCGAGCCGAGAGCGCGCTTCAATTGAGTCGTTATATCTGGGCACTGGCTTCGAATTTTGATTTTATATTTTGGACAGTTATTATTGAAGGTATAAAGAATCTAAAAATGTAAAAAAACAAAAATTAATTTTTTTAAATTTCTAGACAGTAATAGTACCTTAAAAAAACATTAAGTATGTTGCTCTGTTCATAACTGAACGAGCATTCAAGAAAAACGAATATAAAAAAAATTTTAAAATACAAACACAAGATTATCATGCACTCTTTTTATAAATTATACACACACATTGATACGAACAAAAGAAAAAATCAAAAAAGCTATTTTAATGGCATCTTGCTGTAAAACGATGACTTCGGCTGAAGACTCGTTCGTGTGCAAACGATGTCGGATAAAATTGGCTTGCTGTATTTATTCTTTGCGTCATTGTGCACCAGTGTTGCCGCTCGAGAATTTTAAAACGAAGTAAAATAGGCTAAAAGAAGGAAGTATTTTCAGAGATTTCGAGGTGTTTTTAACATGAATGTTTATTAAACATATTTAGGTACATTTAAAAATGAATAACGAAAAAAATCAATAAATAAAGTTCAATAAGAAAATACGCGTTCAATTAAAAAAATACTGAAATACATTTGAATCACTTATATTTATGTATAAATTAACAATGTTAAAGAAAATTATCAAAGATCCAGCTTGAGAGGGTTTATAAAATTTAAAATTCATTACTTTATTTAATTTTATCGCAGCTATTTCTTCGGTTTTAGTAGTAAATATCAATGTTTGTTATACTTCGATAAAATATTCGTAGAGGGAATCCAATTAAAAAACTTATCATTTGGAAATTGGTCTTTTATTAACATTATCGAATTTACGGTGCTAACTTTTAACTTATTTCTTGTTGAATTTTTAATTAGTTTCCTTTGTGAAAATAATCTTTCTGTTGTTGCACTACTGTGCGGTAAGCTTAGCAACGCTCCTACGAAAGATTTTATTTTTGGGCACAACAGGTCACCTAAGGCATTTTTTAATTTAAAATCGTAGAACCAAAACTCTTCAAATCCTTTTTCAGCTGAAAAATCATTTAATATTAAAAGATGTCATTCCCTTTCTAGACCGTCGATATCTATTTCTTCGATGAAATTAGGGAAAAGTTTTATGAGGGGAACCAATCTATTACCTAAAGATTTTATATCCAAAATTTTTAATGCTCTCAAAACTGGATCTTTAAAATTTACTCTTTTCATTATTTGTGTACAAAGAATGTAGTAGAACTGTACACAATTTTTTAAATTTCGTTCTTATCTGTTACGGATATATCACAGGAATCAATTTTTATTTGGGCTCAAGGCCCTATATATATATATATCAGACAAAGTCTTAATCCTAAAAGTATTGAGATCATTTTCAAAATTGTATCAAATTCTACGGCAGAAATGTCAATAAAATTAATTACAATACTCCTGAAATACAATTTTAATGATTTTAATAACTCATGAAATCTAGGCGATTCTGATTGAAATTCTAAATTAAGTGAATTAACAGCACTCAGTGCATAAGACAAGAATTGTATATATATCATATTTTTATCAGTCATTCGTGTTGCAATACGACTTGCAATATCAGAGTTTTCCTCGAAGTCATTAATGATAAAAAAATGTTTCAAAGCCACCCATTGGTCCAACACTCTTTGCACAGCCAATCCTAGCGATAGCCACCTTGTGTTAGCTGCTTTCAATATTTTGTTCTGTGTAACGTTAAAATAATCTTGAAATACTTTGTAGTCCTTTTGACGTTTACTGCTATGGGAAAAAAACAAATAAATGTCCCTAATAAGCTTTTGAGTTCAGAAGGAAGAGCCTTCTTAGCTGCAGAAGCGCATAAATTCAGAGAATGACATATGCATCCAATTACATACAAATGTTTGTTATAATTTTTTAGCAATGCTTGGACCCCGTTCAGATTTCCCATCATTGTCGATGCGTTATCCGCTGCAAAGCTAACTAAGCTGCTTAAGGGCACGTTTATCTTGGAAAATAGTGAAGTTATGGCAGTGTAAATAGATTTGGCATCACTTGCTTCTAATTCTATTAAGTTTAAAAACCGGTCACGAATTTTTACGATATTAATATCAAAATACCGAACAACAAGTCCGAGACATTTTGAGCAGCTTACGTCAGTGGTTTCATCAATAATAATGGAAAATTTAGTACTCCGCAATACTTCAGCTGTACTCTCAAGAAAATCTTGCGATAGTACTTCATTTATCGTATCAGCTGCTTTTGTTCTGCCCCAACTTATTTTATTTATCACTTCACTATCAGTACAAATATTTTTAATTAATTCCAATAACGGAGTAATTAGGCAAATTGGCAAATTATTAAGGCAAAGAAACACAATATTTTTTACTTTTTGTATAAATAATTTTAACTTTTTGAATTTTTGATGTCGTCTTTTGAATAATTGCAGTATAATTAATTTGCACTTGTTTTCTTAAAGCTGCTTCGGACCTGATATGACTATCAGTATTTTTATGCTTTTCTATGCGTGTGATTATTTGCCAACGTTTTCTGACAAAACTTGAAAGCTTTTCGGGCCCTTCGCTTCCAGCCATGCATACTTACTCCTCTGTTCATCACGGAAGCGTTGTTTGCATATTTTTGGTGTAGACATGTGGTCAATGAAAGTCGTATCATCATCCTCGGTATTTACATTGTGTACTGTGGCACTCACATGGTCATTCGTATTTTTTCCGAAATTTTCTATATCTTTTGAAAAATACCTTAAAATAAAACTATTAATAAGCAATTTAAACGGAATTAAATGCAAACCTTTTTATGCCACCCTGCCACATGCTGAAAATATAAATTTCAGAATTTTTTAATATGAAATATTAGAAATTAAGAAATTTTTACAAACTTACATTTCAACAACCTTCACAGCGCACGCTTTTGCAAGAAGTATTTAATCGAACATAGTGTTGCCACTATCGTTAACATTATCTCATCCAACACAAATCTCTGTTAGAGAAGGTAAAAGTTATGCATTCGTTTACACCAACAGTTATGCCATGTTATTGTCTTTTTGATGTGAAATAAAGTGAACAATTTAGAGATTACTTAATTACTAAAAACAGCTTTAATCACTCAAAATCGAAGTGTTTTCACAAAAGAGGAAGTGTGGAAGTGTTTGACATAAAAGTGAAGTAACAACCTTCGATCGAAGTGAAAACGGCAACGCTGTTGTGCACTATTACGTCGCTTACGTTACTCAATTACTCTCGAAGTGAATATAAGTCAAAAGAAGCATTACCAGATAATATGATTTCAATATTCTTCGTAAATTTTCTAAAATCCTCAAAAATTTTAATGTTTAATCATTACATCTTTTTACGTTGGCAATGCTTTTTTCCATCTGCTGTTTCATTTATTTTTGCTTAGAAATAATTGCTGACTTTTGCAGTAATCTGCAATTTGTTTTAATATATTTTGTTAAATTTGAGTGAAATAGTATTTTATAATGTTTTCTACGATAGCATTTTATAATTTAAACAACAAAAGTGAAAGTGAAAGTGATTGTAATGAGCAGTGCATTTCCTGCACAAGATCCCCAAATTGCTCGCTTGTAGTTTTCTTTGTGCTGAAAACATATAAAAAATTGTTAATATAGTTTTGACGTGACGAAGTTACGTTATACTGCTCTAGTTTCGAAAAAAGTTGAAAAATTAATTTTTTAAAAATTCATCTGCGTTTCATTGAATTGTTATTCGCTGGGTATAAGAGCTATGTTTAAAAAAATAAGATGATCGTAAAGGTTAATTCTTTGGCTATATTAAAAAAATAAAAAAAAAATTTAATACGGCAAAGGGACGTAGTGGGAGCTGCGTAAGCAACGCAACTGAAAATTTGTTACATGGAATTATTACTCGCTGAGTATTAGCGCTAGGATTAAAAATACGATACGCCAATAAAGGCCTACTGGAAGCCCTCACAACAAAATTAGACAAAAAATTTCTGACATCATGGGGACGCTGAGAGAGCCACTCAAAGATCGATAACGCAACATTCATGCAGCGGCGTTGCATTGAATTTTTTCTCAATGAGTATATAACCTACGATCAAAGTTTAAAAAGGAAAATAAAGTTTTTATACATGGCTTTACGAAAAAAATAAAAAAAAAATTCCAGCGTCGTCAGGTCGTGAATATAGCAGCTTATGTAACAGAAATGTAATATCGTTGCATGGAATTATTACTCACTCAGGAGGAGTGATACAGTAAATTTTGTTTTACGACAGCAGGGATGTGTTATTACGCTTCACAACTAAATTACAAAAAAAATTGTGTTGTCATGATTTCAGGGATGCAATCACACAATGCAGTAAAAATGCTAAAGCCATGAAAAAACGTTGCATGGATTTTTAACTCTGTGACTACTGGTGCAACGGTAAATTTTAAGGAACGAAAACAAAGGAGAGGTCTTCGGGCATATGACAAAAATAAAAAAAAAATTTGACGGCGTGTCAAAAACCCCCAGGGATTCGCCTAATGTGACGCATATGCATCACTTTTGCTGGATTAATTGAAATTAGAGCACAACCAATGGGGAAGCAAAAAAAAAGCTAAACGAAAAGCACCAACTCCAAATCCAACAACAACTCCAAATCCAACAACAACTCCAACACCAACAGCAACACCAACACCAACATCAACACCAACACCAACACCAACATCAACACCAACACCAACATCAACACCAACACCAACACCAACACCAACACCAACACCAACATCAAGACCAACACCAACACCAGCACCAACACCAACACCAACACCAACACCAACACCAACATCAACACCAACACCAACACTAACACCAACACCAACACCAACACTAACACCAACACCAACACCAACACCAACACCAACACCAATACCAACACCAACACCAACACCAACACCAACACTAAACACCAACACCAACACCAACACCAACACCAACACCAACACCAACACCAACACCAGCACCAACACCAACACCAACACCAACACCAACACCAACACCAACACCAACACCAACACCAACACCAACAGCAACACCAACACCAACACCAACACCAACACCAACACCAACAGCAACACCAACGCCAACACCAACATCAACATCAACATCAACTTAGCCATTAAAATCAACATCAACATCAACATCAACATTAACATTAACATTAACATCAACATCAACATCGACATCAACATCAACATCAATATCAATATTAACATAAACATCAACATCAACATCAACATCAACATCAACTTAACCATGAAATCAACATCAACATCAACATAAACATAACCATTAACATCAACATCAACATCAACACCAACATCAACATCAACATCAACATCAACATCAACATCAACATCAACATTAACATCAACTCAACTTCAACATCAACATCAACATCAATATTAACATAAACATCAATATCAACATCACCATCAACATCAACATAAACATAACCATTAACATCAACATCTACATCAACATTAACATCAACATCGATATCAACATCAACATCAACATCAACATCAATATCAATATTAACATCAACATTAACATCGACATCAACATCAGCATCAACATCAACATCAACATTAACATGAACATCACCATCAACATAAACATAATCATAACCATTTACATCAACATCAACATCAACATCAACATCAACATCAACATCAACATCAACATCAACATCAACATCAACATTAACATCAACATCGACATCAACATCAATATCAGCATCAACATCAACATCAACATCAACATCAACATAAACATCAACATCAACATCAACATCAACATCAACATCAACATCAACATCAACATCAACATCAACATCAACATCAACATCAACATCAACATCAACATCAACATCAACATCAACATCAACATCAACATCAATATCAATATCAACATCAACATCAAATTCAACATCAACATAAACATCAACACCAACATGAACATCAACACCAACATGAACATCAAGACCAACATCAACAACAATCAACATCAACATCAACATCAACATCAATATCAACATCAACATCAACATCAACATCAACATCAACATCAACATCAACATCAACATCAACATCAACATCAACATCAACATCAACATCAACATCAACATCAACATCAACATCAACATCAACATCAACATCAACATCAACATCAACATCAACATGAACATGAACATCAACATCAACATCAACATCAACATCAACATCAACATCAACATCATCATCAACAACAACAACACCAACAACAACAAAAACAACAACAACAACAACAACAACAACAACAAAAACAACACCAACACTAACAACAAACAAGAAACTTCGTCACGTCAAAATCTGCGGGTGTGTCCACGACACAGCCAACTCTTCTTTTTTTATTATAATTTTTTATATAATAATTTAAATATGCTTATGAAAATGTATTTAAATGTTTCTTCACAGTGTTGTGACCCGCACAACATTACCCTGTACACTTTGTACAGCCCGACCTCACACAAAGCCAGAATCTTCAATCGATTCTCTTTAAAACTCATACATAAATATCAATAAATATTGCCTCGGCATTTGCTGGCAAAATTTATGACTATTATTTCCATGAACGACCAAGACCCAATTCAAGTGCAGTGACTCGAATTGCTGGCGTTCATGAAAAACTGACCTAATTTTAGCGCACGCTTAAAATTACCAAAATAAACAAAACCATTGCTTGTTTTTAGTTGTCAAGTGTTTCCGACTACAACGTCGGCGACAACAAAAAACAAAGCAATGAACTGTTTGGGTGCATCGGCATTAGCTTGCACGGTCAGCATAATAGCGATCATTTACCTACCCTAGTTGCTGCGCTGCTCGCAAAGTGCAATGCCTGCAGCTACGCAACATGTAAGACGTACGTGATCACGTATCGCAAAAGGGGAAGTAATATGTAAATAAATGCAAAGATTTTATGTATGACATGTAATGTTTTGATTGGGTAGAATCGATACATAATTTCCACTTATTGGAAATTATGGGAATTGTGGGAGTTTCTGGAAGAAAGGAACCTCTTTGGAAAGTGAGGATTTTCCTTTATAAGCCCGTGACCGGCGCAGAAATGGACACAGAGAGAGTTTTTAGAGTTATAAGAATAAACAACTAATAAGGTCGCAGCCTCGCCTAGACAGCGGGCCTTTTAGTTAAAATAAAATATTAATAAAAACTTAAGTAAAACACAACATTGGTCGCAGCCTCGCCTAGACAGCGGGCCTATGTTGTAAAATAAATAAAATTAACAACAAAATTAAACTAAATATCTTTTACTCGCTCTCCCGTCTCTGGTCTCTCTTCTCCTTGCGGAAAGCACGGAGGCCACGGACGTTAAACGCTACAACAGCAACTTCCAATAATAAAATTTTGTGGATGATGGCAATTTCTTTATCGTCGTTTTTTGACGTTCCGCTTCGGGTAATTTTCTTACAGCAAGCCAAATTTGTACTGCTGTTACGTCTTCGTTCGTAACTGAATCAGCTGTTCTCGTTTGTGTACAATACACGTTTTACATCAAGCAAAAACAGCTGATTATTGGCTTTTGAACGAAGTCTTCGTGAAATACACGTTTCGTTCGTTTTACAGCAATATGCTATAAATGATAATTGTGGAATCCGGCGCATCAGTTGCGGCGGGAGTTGATTCGATCCGCATTCCCCTTACTTTCCCATTGTTGAATCCGTGCGAATGAACTGCAATACCGATCCGCACTCGTTATTCCTAAAACTATTTAATCGTAACTTACAACAGCTGTTCAGCTGCCAAAACAAAATAAAATAACAAGTGAAGTGCAAATAAAAAAATAAAAAGTGTTTTTAATAAACAAAAAGACAATTAAAAGTAAACTTAAAGGAAATCTATTGCTTACACGTGAGTGCAACATTGTCCCGTCATAATGGAGCTCTTAGCGAGTGTTCGGCTACACCTTGCACTTCAGAAGAGCTGTCAGGACACATCGCAGTAGCTTTTGTTGGTGATGATGTTTTTTTTAAATAAAATTTTAAATAAATTATCGATAAACATAGCAACACATTTTGGAAATCGATTATTGGTTTGTGTTGATGTTTTCAACTGAAAAGTGTGAGCTGCAAAAAATGTTTGCATTTGCTCTGATAAATTTTAAAAAATTGAAATATAAAAAAAATTAAATTTTGTCTTGAAAACATTTTTTGACAATTAAAAATTGTTTTTAACAAAAAGAAAAATATCGAAGTGTAGTTATAATTTTTACATTGAATTCGAGTTGAACGACCTCAAATTACACTGAAATCATGTATCGCATTCTTTGTTTTGAACATTTTTCTTTAAATCCGCACCAAATTTATTGCGGATGAAAAGTGAACAAATTTGTATGAAGTGCGGATCGGTTGCGTTTTCAACAATCGCTCCAAATCCGCAAACGTAATTATCGATCCGCATTGAACTTACTCGCCGGTTTCTACAATAGTTAAATCAACGAGATCGAATAATTTTCCCGCCGCAACTGATCCGCCGGATTCCACAATAAGCATGAATAAAATAAAATAAATACCTTGAAAATATCTTTTTCAGTCTGCACGGATCTTTAACTATATTTAAAAACGAACGACAATTATTTTAAATATTTTTAAATGCATTTAATAAATGTAAATATGATTTTGTAAACTAAAAGTTCGTTATAAAATAAAATAAATAACTGGCCATTTCAGCCCTTGAAAGGACTTTGACCTAGCTTCTTATGATCAATTGTGTTGTGCGTGGTATTAAGTTTGTACACAATTGACCGAGAACCGGACCTACATGCTTAATGCCGACTCCGAACGGCGATGAACGGAATGTTCTCGTTCTCAAGAAGCTTTACATGGCATTTTGATTACTCTCTGAGGTTTGCCATTGTCTGCAGAGAGGTGGCGGCCGTACAGAAAAATTATTTTAATTCAAAAAATTTTCTGTCACTGCTGGGGTTCGAACCTGGGTCTCCAGGTTCTTTTGACATAGCGGCCACGCATTTTAACCAACTACGCCACGGACGCCAAAGTTCGTTATACTGGAAGTTAAATTGAAAAATATGAATTTTCATATAATAACAATGTTTACAAAGTTTCACAGAAAAGAAGAGTTGGCTGTGTCGTGGACACACCCGCAGATTTTGACGTGACGAAGTTTCTTGTTTGTTGTTAGTGTTGGTGTTGTTTTTGTTGTTGTTGTTGTTGTTGTTGTTGTTGTTGTTGTTGTTTTTGTTGTTGTTGGTGTTGTTGTTGTTGATGATGATGTTGATGTTGATGTTGATGTTGATGTTGATGTTGATGTTGATGTTGATGTTGATGTTCATGTTGATGTTGATGTTGATGTTGATGTTGATGTTGATGTTGATGTTGATGTTGATGTTGATGTTGATGTTGATGTTGATGTTGATGTTGATGTTGATGTTGATGTTGATGTTGATGTTGATGTTGATGTTGATGTTGATGTTGATGTTGATGTTGATGTTGATGTATATATTGATGTTGATGTTGATGTTGATGTTGATTGTTGTTGATGTTGGTCTTGATGTTCATGTTGGTGTTGATGTTTATGTTGATGTTGAATTTGATGTTGATGTTGATATTGATATTGATGTTGATGTTGATGTTGATGTTGATGTTGATGTTGATGTTGATGTTGATGTTGATGTTGATGTTGATGTTGATGTTGATGTTGATGTTGATGTTGATGTTGATGTTGATGTTGATGTTGATGTTGATGTTGATGTTGATGTTGATGTTTATGTTGATGTTGATATTGATGTTGATGTTGATGCTGATATTGATGTTGATGTCGATGTTGATGTTAATGTTGATGTTGATGTTGATGTTGATGTTGATGTTGATGTTGATGTTGATGTTGATGTTGATGTAAATGGTTATGATTATGTTTATGTTGATGGTGATGTTCATGTTAATGTTGATGTTGATGTTGATGCTGATGTTGATGTCGATGTTAATGTTGATGTTAATATTGATATTGATGTTGATGTTGATGTTGATGTTGATATCGATGTTGATGTTAATGTTGATGTAGATGTTGATGTTAATGGTTATGTTTATGTTGATGTTGATGGTGATGTTGATATTGATGTTTATGTTAATATTGATGTTGATGTTGATGTTGAAGTTGAGTTGATGTTAATGTTGATGTTGATGTTGATGTTGATGTTGATGTTGATGTTGATGTTGGTGTTGATGTTGATGTTGATGTTAATGGTTATGTTTATGTTGATGTTGATGTTGATTTCATGGTTAAGTTGATGTTGATGTTGATGTTGATGTTGATGTTTATGTTAATATTGATATTGATGTTGATGTTGATGTCGATGTTGATGTTGATGTTAATGTTAATGTTAATGTTGATGTTGATGTTGATGTTGATTTTAATGGCTAAGTTGATGTTGATGTTGATGTTGGTGTTGGCGTTGGTGTTGGTGTTGGTGTTGCTGTTGGTGTTGGTGTTGGTGTTGGTGTTGGTGTTGGTGTTGGTGTTGGTGTTGGTGTTGGTGTTGGTGCTGGTGTTGGTGTTGGTGTTGGTGTTGGTGTTGGTGTTGGTGTTGGTGTTGGTGTTGGTGTTGGTGTTGGTGTTTAGTGTTGGTGTTGGTGTTGGTGTTGGTGTTGGTATTGGTGTTGGTGTTGGTGTTGGTGTTGGTGTTGGTGTTGGTGTTGGTGTTGGTGTTAGTGTTGGTGTTGGTGTTGGTGTTAGTGTTGGTGTTGGTGTTGGTGTTGATGTTGGTGTTGGTGTTGGTGTTGGTGTTGGTGTTGGTGCTGGTGTTGGTGTTGGTGTTGATGTTGGTGTTGGTGTTGGTGTTGGTGTTGGTGTTGGTGTTGATGTTGGTGTTGGTGTTGATGTTGGTGTTGGTGTTGGTGTTGATGTTGGTGTTGGTGTTGCTGTTGGTGTTGGAGTTGTTGTTGGATTTGGAGTTGTTGTTGGATTTGGAGTTGGTGCTTTTCGTTTAGCTTTTTTTTTGCTTCCCCATTGGTTGTGCTCTAATTTCAATTAATCCAGCAAAAGTGATGCATATGCGTCACATTAGGCGAATCCCTGGGGGTTTTTGACACGCCGTCAAATTTTTTTTTTATTTTTGTCATATGCCCGAAGACCTCTCCTTTGTTTTCGTTCCTTAAAATTTACCGTTGCACCAGTAGTCACAGAGTTAAAAATCCATGCAACGTTTTTTCATGGCTTTAGCATTTTTACTGCATTGTGTGATTGCATCCCTGAAATCATGACAACACAATTTTTTTTGTAATTTAGTTGTGAAGCGTAATAACACATCCCTGCTGTCGTAAAACAAAATTTACTGTATCACTCCTCCTGAGTGAGTAATAATTCCATGCAACGATATTACATTTCTGTTACATAAGCTGCTATATTCACGACCTGACGACGCTGGAATTTTTTTTTTATTTTTTTCGTAAAGCCATGTATAAAAACTTTATTTTCCTTTTTAAACTTTGATCGTAGGTTATATACTCATTGAGTAAAAATTCAATGCAACGCCGCTGCATGAATGTTGCGTTATCGATCTTTGAGTGGCTCTCTCAGCGTCCCCATGATGTCAGAAATTTTTTGTCTAATTTTGTTGTGAGGGCTTCCAGTAGGCCTTTATTGGCGTATCGTATTTTTAATCCTAGCGCTAATACTCAGCGAGTAATAATTCCATGTAACAAATTTTCAGTTGCGTTGCTTACGCAGCTCCCACTACGTCCCTTTGCCGTATTAAATTTTTTTTTTATTTTTTTAATATAGCCAAAGAATTAACCTTTACGATCATCTTATTTTTTTAAACATAGCTCTTATACCCAGCGAATAACAATTCAATGAAACGCAGATGAATTTTTAAAAAATTAATTTTTCAACTTTTTTCGAAACTAGAGCAGTATAACGTAACTTCGTCACGTCAAAATCTCAGGCAATAAAATTTCATAGGTAACATTCCAGGCTCATTTTCATAAACGTGCACACCAATACATACCTTTGCCCCCCCCTCGACAAATTCCTGCGGACGCCCATGGGGCGTGGCATTTGAGCATTTTTATAGGGCGAATAATAAAGTTGTTTTGTCACCACGATATAATAGTAAACCGTTGCATACGTAGCAAGTTGAATTTCCTCCAACTCTGTTGACGTATCATCAACATTTTTTTTTCAACAGGAATCAACGAAAAATATTTATTTGCAAAAATTGAAATCCATCACTTTTTCTTATTAAATCGATAGTCCTAATTAAAACCAAAAACTTACAACTTTCAAGAAACTATAACTTGAAAAAACTTTATAATTTAAACAATACAAATTGAACAAAAATAAAACAAAAAAAATAATAATAATAAGGAATTGTGGCGCAGTAGGTAAAGTGTGTGACCCATACGCTAGAGAACCCTGGTTCAATTTGCATCTGACACAGAAAGTTTTTTCAATTGAGTTAATTTTTCTGATCGGCCGTCACCTCTCTGCAGACAATAGCAAACCTCAGAGAAAATAATGCCATGTAAAGCTTCTTGAGAACATGCACATTAGCCGTTCGGAGTCGGCATAAAACTAGTAGGTCCAGTTCTCTATCAATTGTGTACAAACATTTAATAACACTCAGAACACAATTTGATCATAAAGTTCGGTCAAAGAACTTTCAAGGGCTCAAATGGCCAGTTTATTGTTATATTAAGGAATTGTTATGTCTTCTTAACGCATTAAAAAAGTTATGGATCAGAACGACGAAGTGTCCGTTACATTTACCATTTCTGAAATGATATAAAAACCCCACTCCCAAATGGAAAATTCTTACTACTAATTTCGGCCACGACTCATTAGGAGTTAATATCTCAGATTTGGCCAATTGCAATGCCTGGACTGGATATGAATGACAACATATTTTTTAAATCGCCACATTTGTTTTGCTAACTTTTATTTTGTTTTTGTTTTTGCAGCTCACATCAATTAGTTGAATGGTTAAACTTGATCTTCAGTTGCAATGATCTTATCGATGCTTACTACACGCCAAGCAGCTATGTAGTGCGCACAGGTTTTCGCGATTCGCTGCGGTCCATCGATGCATTGTCCAAATATGATTTTGATCTACCCGTAGATTTAGCCGTAAGGCATTTCCGAAATATTTAAATTACTAAAGATACTATTTTTAAGTAAATTCTATAGCTTTTAAAACGTAAATATATAATAATTATAACATAAATAATACAATGACTACTCTATAGATTTTCGAATAAATTGTTACATGTATCTTAATGTGTAATTTGGCTTTGAAACAACTAACATAATATGTATTAAGAAGAAAATTTAATATATAAATAAAATTATGTTATTAGCGATAATTAATTATGTATAAAAATTTAATATCTACAAATTATGCTTATTTCTTAAATACTTGTTTGCATTAGTTGATAATTTCTCAAACTTAATTTAATCACAATATTTTACCATTGACATTGTTCCGTGAAAAAACATTGTTCTAGTAAAAAAAAAAAAATGCTTGGAATTTAAACCTATGCTGTTCATATTAATCTTAGTAAATTGTTTTTAAAAATATGATTATAGGCAATAAATGTATATCTGAACAAACAACATCTTAGTTATCTTGAGTAGTTTATTCACCTTCATCGTCAATTTCACGTATTTATGTATGTATGTACAAAGATTAAAAATTATAAATCTTGGGTTTAAATGATAATGAAAGTGAAATACTTGGCGGCAAGATGTACTCCAGGTAAAGAATCAAAGAAATCATTTCTAATTTTGCAAATTTTGTAAGTCACCATGAAGAAGATGACAGAAATATTTTTCATCGCTGACAATAACCATTAGACAACTGAGCGGAGGTTGCAAGAGAAAATCGATGACATTTTAATTTTTTCAAAGATTGTCTCTGGTATATATACAGGTATCTAAACAAATGTAGCTTCAGTATTTCAATAACAATGACTGCCTAGAGAAAAGTTTAGCTTGTGAGTGAAGAGACCATGTTTTGGTTGAAGATTCTGGTAAAATATTTATGTGTCTATATTATGTATTGACTATGTTCAAAACAATATTGTTCTTAAAAGCTTATGTTATATAAAAATGAAAGCTTATGTAACGTTAAAATTCAAACTTATTTTACATCAAAATAAAAGTTATTTAGTGATCACAGCAAAAAAAAATTGATTAAATACCTAAGAACACGAATTTAATAAAATATAAAAATTAATTTTATAAAAATTCTAAACTCCACTTGGTTTTCGAGTTTCGAATTCGTGTTGTTTTATACATCAAGTGAACTGTATGACAGTATTTCATACATAGAGTATATAAAAGCTGGAATACATAGACTGAAGGAAATATTCACTCTCTTGATTTAAACTAAATTCATGGTTGCGAGAAATGGTTGTGAGAAAGTGTTCCGATTATTGGCAACATAAGAAAATTGATTAGGTTGATATGAAATAAAGGCACACATTTGAATAGCAATAGCATCGTGGGTAAATGCTTTATTACCCATTACATTTATTCAAAAATATCAACTAAAACCTTAATGACATACACCTTACATAGTAGCCAGGCAGAAGAGTAAGTTTTCTGCATATGACGAACAAGCAAGAAGATAACACACGAAACGTAACTTTTTTCTTGTTAGTCTCGTTGGATCTTGTGAACCTGAAATAATAACAACAACAATTTTTTAGTTACATTTAACACTTAAAAAAAATTGTATGCAATGTGATTGAAAAATTGTATTTTACATACATACAAACCATGATTAAAGCGTGATTCTTATTCATTAGGAGGTATTATTTTTTCATTAGAGATATTTCGACGGATCATACATGAGCAGCTATGGGCAAAGAGCGCTCTGGGAACGTTGAGAGTAAGAATTGAGAGCAAAGGCTTATGTAGTAACATGATACAACTATACAAGGTAGGAGTGAAAACTGACTATTTTCTCACGAGTGTCTTGCACCGACTGTCATTTGCTTGTATATTTAACTTTCTATTTTCTTTTTTCGTTCTCTTTTTTATACTAATTTTGACAGTTGGTGCAAGATGAAAGAACTGTCACTCCTACCTTGTATAATTGTATCATGTGTAGCAACCAGTGTTGCCATATTTTTTTAAAAAAAAACTTTCCAGAAAATATAAAATAGAAACTTTAATTTCACTTGTTTTTTGGTGAAAAAACTTGATATTAAAAATTAACTAAAACATGTATTTTTAAAATGTGTGCTTTTAAATTTTTGGCAATTAGCTTTGTTCTCTCGTTGTCCCGTTATTTTGGCCACTTCATCGCTCAAGAAAATACTGAAGACTTGATCGTCAACTCTGAATGTATGTAAACTGAAGCGTCAAGTTTAAAAAGGAATGCCAAAAACCCTCTTTGGAAAACATTCTTTCTACCCTCTCAAAAAATGGCAAAACAAGTTTTATCTGCACACATGGCAACATTGGTAGCAACACAAAACGCAACAAATCAAAGACAAAAACAAACACTGAAACAACACAAAAGCTTTAATTGTGGTGGTGCCCATACCCACTCATGAGGCTTTCGAAGAGAGAAAAATTAAGAAAAAGCAACAAAGCCAACAATGCCACACAGTTCAAATTTTTGTTTTAGCGGAATTACAATGCGGCAGTGGCAGCGTCAAGAGCAGTTTCAGTGGCAGTGACGGTCATCAGCTGTTTCGTATTTTACTGCCTGCAAATTACAATGCAGCAGAGCTGTAAAAGGTTGAATCATTTCGGAATGCACACACCTTTTATGCATTCAAAAGCTGCATCAACCAGATTGCAATCTTATGCTTCTGTCGAGTTAATGAATTACAGATGCACAATTCATCATTCTTTGAAGATAAAAGAATGCACACCCAATGCTCTGTAAGGAATGGGACTTATGAATAATATCAATCCCATTCTTGTAGGCTTAAAAAATATGATGAATGCACTCAGTTTTATCATTCTTTTCAACTCTGAAACACTGGATATTTTATTTACTACCATGAAATACTACTTAATATAAAGCAGCATTTTGCATTTTTGTTGACATTTGTTTTCAACGGCCGATCTTAGTGACATGCTTTTGTCTTTTCTTTGACATTTTCTGGAATAATAAAGTGCTTATTAACAACAAATATTATTAACAAAATGTATAAAAATTAACTTCTACAATTTGTTGTATATAATACTTTTTCTATACATGATATCAAGCCAATGGCAACCCATCACAGTCATGTCCAACAGTCACACACGCATACACAAATACACACAAAACAACTTCAGACAACAACAAATCTTTGCGGCTGAAGCCATCGCCGGCTGCATTCACTAAAATTTCAATTCGGCTGCAACCATCGATAGTTGCATCAACCATCGTGGCTGAAGCCATCGGTGGCTGCACTCTTTAAAATTTCAATTCAGTGTGAATTCTTTACGTTTTGCAATTCATGACTTGAAAACAATTTTAATCAGCCTAAAGACTTAAGCCTAAAGAGTTCACACTTTGAATGCTACAAAAAAAGAGTTCAGCTTTTGAATTTTTAAACAAGAAAATGAAAAGTGAAAAGTGAATTAATGCACACTTTTACAGCTCTGCAATGCAGCAGTGGCAGTATCAACAGTTTTTTTTTTAATTTTTCTTTGTCTTTTTATTATTCGAATGTTGCCTCCCTGAATTTTATCGTTCGTTTGCTTAGTAGCACTGTGGCAGTGGCAGTGAGTTTAGAAATAGGGCTAACCTCGGCAGTACTGCTTACTGCCGCTGCTGTAATGTAAGTGCTACCATTCAACAACATTATTCCTAAAATAACAGCTGATCACTGCCACTGCCGCATTGTAATAGTGAACTAAATTTTCAGCTTCAGCTGACACGGACTGATATTGTAGAATTATTCACTACTTCCAAGTGGCTTCTTCTGATGAATTCAAAAATATAAGCCCCACTATTCATTAGTGATAGTGATAGTGAAAAATTTTTCACTAAAATTCATTTAGTGTAACTTTTTATTTTGCACTAAAATTAATAGTGCAAAAAACAAACCCGAACTAATGGTAGTGGAACACTGAAAGTTTTCACTCAATTGAAAGAAAAGATCAACAGTTTCTTTTGAATAATTGAACCTATTAAAATTTTAAAATTTCAAAGTTGTTAGCCCATTTACAAAATTGTATTTTATTATTATAGAATTTTCTTTAATTCGGGTCCAGCGTAAATAATTTTGAAAACCATTAATATTTGAAAGTTGAGTGGAAACATTTTTAATTGTAGCTTTCGTGTAGTGACTGCTCAAATTTTGCACTATTTGAGTGTAGTGCAGATTTAGTCACTTCCACTCAATTTAGTTGTAGTGCAACAAAATAACACTATCACTTAAGTCTCTAGTGATAGTGAAGAGATGTTTCACTCTAAGATGGCAAAAAATAATGAAAAATATAATTTCTTTCAATATATTTAGTGGTAGTGAAATGCTGAGTGCACTCACCGTTTAGTGCAAAACCCCCATCTCTGTAGCAAAATAATGTGGAATGTGATAAAAAAGAAAGAGAACGAGAGGGAGAGAGAAATATAGAGAGAAAGAGAGAGAGAAAGCAAGAGAAAGAGAGAGAGAGAGATAAGCAACAATCCTGTGTCAAGAAACAATAATAGCTTAAGTCGGAATTCAATGTTCACGATTAAGGCCTGACTATAATAGCCACATGCTGGCAGACGAATCTGTCAAAATGAAAGCGAGCCCATGTAAATTATGAGCATACCCATAATTGGAATTGCCACAGTTTCGTTAAGTTTCGTTGACTTTGAGTGGCTTTTTGTAGAGCGATTCAAATCGATCACAGCATAGGCAAATGTCAAATAAATGTATATTCTAATTTATTGAAGTAATAAATGAAGCTTAACAGCAAAAGGCTTCATATGATTAAATTTTTTTATATTATTTTGCATATTAATTTTGAAAAAAATCTCACAAACAAGCACAAATAAAAACAAACTATTTTGTGACACTTCTCAAAGTCAGTATATGGCAATTATAGACATTTTTGATTTTGACAACAGCCTGCTGGCTTTTCGTTTAAATTTTGGCATTAGCGTATGCCAGCATGTGGCTATTATAGTCAGGCCTTAACAGTCTTACTTTTCAAGCTATCATCATGAAATTCGATATTTAAGCTTTTATCTAAAAATAAAGATCAAGTTCGAAAATGAGCCAAATCTGATGAAAACCACGCCTACCTCCCATACAAAGTGAGTATCAAAACGCCAAAATCTCTTAGGATTTCACAAAAATTAATATGTGGACTTGAAATTTTCGATTTTAAAAATAGCATTAAAAGTTTCTTCAGACCCCTTGTGTATTCATTTCACACAGAAAAAAACTTATGCAAAATTTTCCAAGAATCTTGTTTATAGTACAAAAAACTTGCCTTTCTCATGTCTAAGTTCTTTTGACAAATCATTAAATTATAATTTTCATTTTTAATTACCTCATACATAACTGCTTAGTCAATAAATTACTTTAATCCTAAGGGTAGTACGGGACTACTTTTCTAAGGCAATTTTTATAGCGGTATTTGGCAAAGATGAGCACACATGCATAAAGTGTTCGTTTGTTGAAAGATAGAACTCGTGTTTTCATAACCTGATAAGATTGGCAGATTTTATTTTTATTAATTTTTATACTATCATTTTAAAGTTATTTGAGGATTAGAAACTAGTCTTTTTTGGTTTAAAAAAATCTTAAAACTTGCTTTGGATTAAAATATATTCTTGGTTTAGTAGAGTAAATTTAGTCCAAGATTTTTTACTGAGTAATCCAGTATAAATTGATTTAGTTGTTTGTTGAACAGTGACGCCGGAAGCGTGAGGGCAATTTCCCCCCTAATTTGCCAGAAGTTTCAGTTTTAAAAATAACTATAAGGCCATTTCCACACTTGGTCAACACAACTCCAACTCTTGTTCATAACCTGTGAATTAAAAAGGATTTTTTAGTCAGGTACATTATTTTACAACTCTGGTCCTTTTACCCCTTTTACATTGGTCAAGACTTGAATTCAATTCTTTGCTATTCCCTTTTAAACTTACCCGCACTTACTTACCTCTCACGTTGATGTCCGCGTTTTTCATCAGCAAACACACAGACTTGATTTCAAGTCTTGACCAATGTAAAAAGGGTCAAAGTTTAGTTTCACAGCTTTTGCATAAAATTTCAACTGTGAAATAAAATTCAGAAATACATTGAACCCCTTTCAACCCGAACCTAAACGAAAAATAAAAAAAATAAATAATTGGCCATTTCAGCCCTTGAAAGGACTTTGACCTAGCTTCTTATGATCAATTGTGTTGTGCGTGTTATTAAGTTTGTACACAATTGACCGAGAACCGGACCTACATATTTATCGCCGACTCCGAACGGCGATGAACGAAATGTTCTTGTTCTCAAGAAGCTTTACATGGCATTTTGATTACTCTCTGAGGTTTGCCATTGTCTGCAGAGAGGTGGCGGCCGTACATAAGAATTATTTTAATTCAAATAATTTTCTGTCGCTGCTGGGGTTCGAACCTGGGTCTCCAGGTTCGTTGACATAGCGGCCACGCACTTTAACCAACTACGCCACGGACGCCACAACCTAAACTACCAGACAAAAATTAGACAAAAAACAGGAAGTTTGAAATTTTTATCTAATCAGGTTTGGTCCAGGTGAGGTGTTCGATTGACCACGGGAAGTATTGGTATCTAAAAATACAAATTAAAACGGGTAATTCGTTTTTGCTTGTGCAGGATACTTTATGTATCGAAATAAATTCTTACGAAAATACAAATGTGGAATATATTCAAGCATTCTCGGTGCAAAAACCACGTCACATTTCTTGAAATTGAATGAAACATACCTACACGCAAAGAAATTTTTCGTTTACCACAACTGAAAAATTCACCAACTATACTTCGTTTGCGAGCTGTATTTGCCGCAAACGAAAATTCAGTTGTCATCAACTTAAAAATATATCTTATATATATATACCGCAAGCTATTTCGGTCATTATTATTTATTATATTAATAATCTTTCCCATTATGTCCGTCCGTCTTCTTATGGATTGCACTCATCGCACCGCCGTTGTTGCTATCTCCGTCCGCGTATTAAGCAAACTACCAATTTCCTTATATAGTCACAATTTGTCCAAAAAGTAACTCTGAACTATAAGCGTTTTGTTTATACAACGAAGGGGAAAAAAAACAAAATTTTCAGTTGGGAAAAACGAAGTTTTCAATTGCTGCAATTTAAAAATCACTCGCGTTTATGACAAACGAAATTCATTTCCTGCAACTAAATGACTCGTTTCTCACAACTGAAAATTTTGTTTATTTTTCGTTCAACGTTTATGACAATTTCAAGCACGACAAACGAAGTTCGTTTGCGGCAAACTGGCGATAAACGTTTTTTTTTCTTTGCGTGTACTTACGGCATTGGCAACAACAACAGCTCGTATGCGTGTTCCGTTTTGTCCGTGCGATACTATTGAAAGCGCTCGTTTCCATTATTTTAGCATGATTTCGGACTTGTAGCAAAATAGCCTAAAGCAGACAGACGACACATTAATGTGTAAGACATGAAAAAGTTATTGAAGGCGACGCAGTGTAGTAATTAATTTTGTACGTTTTTCACTAGCTTCAATGCGACCGTCTCACCCAATCCATAGTTTTCGTATTCCGGATACGACATCGCATTGGCACGGCCGTACGGAATAAATGAGTAACAGTATCGTTCCGACGAGCACAAATCCCAATACTTAAAAGCCAACGCGAATTGGCTTCCCTCAAATGAACATCTTATACGAATGCCGTCCGTAGAATGCAATGATCTGCTTATCGATTGAAATATTGTGTGACAACACGCCGAATCGCGAACTTGTAATTTTTCAAGCACGACAACGGTGTAACCTTCGCGAACTTGTAATTTTTATTCAACTGACGATTGTTGCACACGTGTAAATAGCGTTTGATTAGATTAAAGCCTTCTTCAGTCATTGTAGCGCAAATAAAATCGCATTACAATGTGGGATTCATATTCCAGTAGTTCCGTATTTACACCTTTGTAGGGTGCCTGCAATACCTATATTTTCTCCTCTTCCACGTTCAATGGTTCCCGAGAAAACGATATCCTATTCGATTTAAGCCACTTTGGAGTGTACGTCTTTGGCTTCGACTTTATCGTCTTATTCGATTGACCATGAACATCTTAACCGACTTCGACAGCATCATTGTTTAGGACCTCGGCATCAGGAATGTAATCGTTTTGGGAGTAATGGCGCATACGTTCGTTCAGGCATTTTAAAATGAGCCTACCTTGTTATTGTATCAAGCACTGGAATAAGTCACACAAACTCAACTTACGCAAAACATATTTATTTGTTTTGTTTTGTTTGGTTTTGTATGGATTTACTGTGTTTTGTTTGGATTTGCTGTTTTTTTTTTATATTGATATGTTGTTTCCCATTTTGAGATACCGGTTCAGCTCAGTGGTCGAGAAAACAAATGAGTGTATGTTTACGTACACACGGATCGCGGAAAAAATGGCGGATCGCGACCATACTATATCAAATGCACTTCAAATACAAGCTGGAATTGATGGGAATTTAAGTTGATTGTAAATATTTTTACTTAATTAACAAGAAAACCAAAAAAATTCAAAGATTGCTTCGCGACAAGAGTCGACAGGGCAGGTAAATGACCAAATCCCGCGAAACTAAATAATGTATGATATGTTGATAAATGTTCAAACAAACCTATGTGCTAGGTTGCAAGTTGATATCATAATGGGCTCACCTAGAAAAAAGTCGAAAGTGACTGGTAGAAACTCGAGCACTGGGAGAAATGGCTTAGCTGAGGATTTAAATAAAAAAAAAATTGCTTTTAAATTGCTGTTTCTTTATCCAATACGAATAATTTAGATTTAGCCAGACACAGTAGAAAATACTTTTTTGCAAACCAAAATCTATTGTTGCCAGTTTCGGAGTACATAAAAATGCCGTTAAAATCTACGTAAACGTTACTAGCCTTGCCTTATAACTGATATTATTCTATACGCCTTTATAGACGACATCGCCAATGTGTAAAGTGTCGCAGTAACATCTCATAAATGTTTACTTTTGATAAATCATTGAGTTGTACGCACGTGTTGTTTTAGCCGCACGGCCGATTAGAAATGAAATATTCGAATAAAACGAAGCTGAGCAAAAATAGTTCATCTCAATTCAGTGAATTTCGAAGTGTTTTTTAACCGACTTCAAAAAGGAGGAGGTTCTCAAGTTCGTTGGTTTGTCCCTTTTTTTTTTGCATGTACATCGATAACTCCTAAAGCACTTGTCCGATTTCCGTAATTTTTTGTCAACAGATACACTAATTGAAATAACGCATATTAGCATTATCCACGCCTGAGTATAAATTTTATTCAAATATTTACGTGGATAAATCAAATGTTTTCCTTACAACTCGTTTTTTTCCCGTATTTAAATTTTATTTATACCACACACGTACACACATATTCCATACAAGCAAGCAGCAACAGCATCGCACACGTACACACATACTCCGACAAGCAGCAACAGCATCGCACTCTGTTCCTGCAGTTTATTTCTTGCATTTGCAGTTCTTATAGTTCTCATTTAGTTATTGTTGCAAGGGTACTGAACTTTAGTACATGGGTATGCACAGTTATTAAAAATTACGGTAAAAAAAGCGGGCGTTATTCAACAAAAGGGTGTGGCAATCTTATAAAAATACTATATCTCTGTTAATATTGACACTAGGGTGCTGAAATTTAGTACATGGGTAGGCATTGTTATAACAAATTACGGTCAAGAAAGAGGGCGTTATTTACCAATGGGGTGTGGCAATAGGCACAGTTACTACAAATTACAGTCAAAAAAGTGGGCGTTATTCAACAAAGGAGTGTGGAAATATTATAAAAATACTATATCTCAGTTAATGTTGACATTAGGGTACTAATATTTGGTATGGAGGTAGGTGGGTAGGTAGAATCATTTCATATTCTCTAAAAAATAAGAAATAAAATCTTTTTAACAAAAAAAAAACCGACTTCAAAATCACTTAATTCAATACTTAAATTAATTTCTTGGTCAAATTTTAAAAGTTATTTATATGTATTATAATATTGAAAATCTTTTTTTTTTAATTTTTTCTATTTTGTTTTATTATCATCAATATGTTATATTAATTGCTTTATGAACAAATTTCAGTTTTTTGTGCAAAGAAGTGCAAACAAAAGAACAAAGTTAGTTTTTACTTGGAAATATAATTTGTATTATTTTAAATATTTTTCAATCAATAATTGCAATGGATATCAATAATGTGAGAAAAAGGAAGGGTCAGCCGAATGAGGTAGACAAAAGTTTATGTGTTCCATAAAGCATCAAAAGCTAATATGGGACAAGCAATCCAAGGAACACAGCAACCGAAATGCAGTAAGCAATGCTTGGAGCATTATCAGTATCAGTGCAGAAATAAATAAGAGCGGTAAGTTATTTATTAGTTTGCTAGTAAATTTTGTTTAAAAATTGATCATAAGAAGCTAGGTCAAAGTCCTTTCAAGGGCTGAAATGGCCAGTTATTTTTTTTTTTTTTTTGTTTTAGTAAATTTTGTAATGTTTATTTTATTTTACATTAGGAAACTGCAAACGGCCGCAGAAAAGCCTCCGAGACGACAAACGGTATCATGCCAACAAGGCCAAAAAATCCGTTAGATAAGATATTGCCAGGAGTTTGGAATTTCTCAGAGGGATGCCATTTTTATATGACACTTTTACATAAAGAGTGTAAGTTGAAATTGTTTTATTGAATAATAAAATTATAAATTTAACATGTATATTTTCATTCCATAGCTTATTCTATGATGAAAAATGATAACTCCACAGATCAGCCCGAGCCAACGAATTCATATGTACACTCAGAAAAAAATCCGCATTTGAAATCAACATTTTAGCATTTTGACATAAAAACTTTTGATTTTACCATAAAAATTTTGAAATTAAAAGAAAAACTTTTGTTTTAAGAAATAAAAAATTATGAAATAACAAATAAAAATGTTTTATCAAAAACTGTAAAATGTTGATTCAAAATGTTAAAAATTGTTAAAATAAAACCTTTGAAAACAAGCTTTTAACGTCTTAAATGAAAAAAAAATACATTGAATTGAATGTAGCTCCGTTATGTTTCACAGATTTTTAATTTTATCGATAAATTCTTCAATGCATATAAAGATACGTCAATCAAAAGTTAAAAATTTTAAAATTATAAGCAAGCATTGGTTTTGTTGCATCTTTTTTTCTTCGATTCGTTCGTTCGTGTGTTTTCTAGAAAAACAGAGCAAAAGTAAAGTGGAAAATAAAAAAAAAAATAAATAATGGAGTCGCTGCAAGATCTGCTGCTGGAATGGGACTTGCAAGAAATCTACGAATTACTGTGTTCTAAGTATGGCGCTTGCTTGAACCTGAACAATTTTGTTTTTACATTTGTACCATTTTATTTCAAAAAGCTAAACGATATTAAATCAACATTTTAAAATTTAAAAAAAACATTTTTTAGTATTTGATTATACAATAACCCATTTTGTTTCAACATTTTTTTCAAAACTTTTACATATTGATTTAAAAGGGGACATTTTTTAAAACAATAGCTTCAGCCATTTCAATACAATATAATAAACTTTTGAGCATGAAACAAAATGTAAAATTGGCAGATATACCAATGAAAAATTTTGATTTTACCAATGTTTTTTTTCTGAGTGTACTGTTAGTCACAAAATAAGTATACACAGAAGGCTGTAAAACATTGTTAATAAAAAAACAAAAACAATCTAAGTGAAATTCAAAGAAATATATTTTATTTATTTAGGCAATTCATGTTCTCACAAAACACCAAACAAACAATAATTTAAAAGCAAAAATTAAAAAACCATTTCATATTTACTTAAAATGTATCATACATTACGTCACAAAAGTAAGTATTCATGTATGAAATGTTAAGAAATAAACATTTTTTTTTTTGTTAATTTTCGTTATATTAGTACTTTGTTGGGTATACTTTTCCTTTTATTACAGCTTCGTTCTTGATGATATTGAATTTACGAAATTTTGGGTCACTTTACTGTATATTTTATACCACTCATCCAGGAAACCCCGTTTTAAGTCCTCTTTGTTTTTAATTTCTTGTGTGCTGTCTTCGAACATAGTAAAGTAGCCTCTCTTTGACAACACCTGACGTGTGCTTGGGATCTTTATCTTGCTGGTAGAGGAACGATCCCTCCAAGCCTAATTGTGTGGCACTGTCCAGTAGATTAACCTTTAAAATGTTAAAATAGTATATAGTATTTATCTAAAGGGTGTTTTTTTTTTAGGGGTTTGTTTTTCGAATAGAGATAAAACTGGCATTTTGTGGTCAAATCTGGCAACTCTAATGTCATTTATGTTCAGTTTGGTTTGCCATTTCATAATGAACAGGTTGACAAAAGAACAACGCTTGCAAATGGGCCGAAAATGAGATTGATCTCGATGCTGATTTTCATCGAAAAATTTTGTTCAGTGATGAGGCTCATTTTTGGTTGAATGGCTACGTCAACAAGCAAAATTGCCGCATTTGGAGTGAAGAGAATCCACATGAGATCCTTGAGACGCCATTACATCCACAAAAACTGACTGTTTGGTGTGCTCTATGGGCTGGTGGAGTCATTGGGCCATACTTCTTCCGAAATAATGCTGGAGAGCCAGTTACCGTTAATGGAAACCGGTATAGAGCCATGATAACCGACTATTTTGTTCCCGAATTGGATGGCATGAATGTGGATGAGTTGTGGTTCCAACAAGACGGCGCTACATGCCACACAGCGCACGTCACAATCGATTTATTGAAGGAAACATTCCTTCAAGGAAGGATGAGCGCATAATTTCGCGGAATGGACCTGTCAATTGGCCACCAAGATCGTGTGATTTGACACCATTGGATTATTTTCTTTGGGGATATGTGCAGTCGCTCGTCTACGCCAACAAACCAGAATCGTTAGGGGACTTGGACGCCAACATTCGTGGCGTTATTGCCGACATACGGCCCCATATGCTCGAAAAAGTGGTTGAAAATTGGACCTGTAGAATTGGCTTTATTCGAGCCAGCCGCGGCGGCCACATGCCCGAAATAATATTTAAACATTAATGGCATAAAATTATCCTTCCAATAAAGCCAAATTGATGGACATTAAAACGATTTTCTTGTGTTTTATTTCAATTCGAAGTTCTATACCTCTAAAAAAACACCCTTTATTATTCCATCTAAAAATAAAAAATTTCTCACCCCAGCTGCCGACATGCACCCCCAAACCATTACTGAGCCACCACCATGTTTAACTGTTCCCTCGAAATTTTTTACTTTAAGCTGTGTGTTTGATTTTCTCCACTTTAGCACGTCCGTCACACCCGTGAATATTAAATTTACTTTCATCCGAATAAATGCAGTGGTTCAAACGACTAACCGGATAGCGCAGCGAGCCATTTGAAATGCCATTTTTTTAAAAAAATACGTTATTTAAAATGCAGAAATTGTACAGAATATTTTATTATTATTTTAACTTTTGTTTGGAACAAATAATTTACAAAAAATTTACTCAAATTTCATTCAATTAGCAATAATATAAAAAAATCTACTTTTCAAGAGTTAAACCGGACATAAACAAATTATTGTGAAATTCATTTTTTTAATACTTCGTTGAGAAACCTTTTGCAACAATTACGGCTTACAAACGATTTTTCATACAGTTGACCAAGTTTCTGCAAACATCTGGTTGAATGCTGTTCCATTCCTTGATCAATTCCTTCTTGAGCTGAGCTATGTTCCGAAAGGCTTGTGTTGTAAAGCCTTTTACCCACTTCATTCCACAAATTTTCGATGACGTTGTTGTCAGGCGATTGGGGAGGGGTTTGCAATTATTTGAGGCAGTTGTGTATTAGCCATAGTTTTGCCACACCAGAAGTGTGTTTTGGGTCATTATCTTGGTAAAATGCAAAGTTCTGTAAAATACCAAGCTTTAAGATGTTAGGTAGCCGTACTTATCCTTTTTATCGTCGATGAACACTAAATTACCAACACCTGCACTAGACATACAGCCTCAAACCATCACAGAACCACCTCCATGTTTGACTGTAGCACGAGTATTTTTCCTGTTAAACTTGGTGTTTGCTTGGCGCCATACATAAGCCTTGCCATCTGAACCGTGCAAGTTGAATTTGCTTTCGTCAGTATATAGTATCTTAATTAATACATGCCACTTGCATTTTACCTAATTTTTAACATATTACCTTACTTACCGTATCCTAAAAAGCATCACTTTTAAGCAAGTACTCTCTCGCAAACTGAAGTCGTAGCCTTTTGTTTTTTGGACTAATGACTAATGCTTTTTTCGCACAATTCTTCCATGAAAATCATTCCTACGTAGTGTGTTATGAATAGTTTCCACACAGACGTCCTTTAAACAATAAATAAAGTTAAAACAATAAAAAAAAAATTTTTACAACTTTGTGTATTTCAAATAATGAATTTTTTTTTTTTAAATGGCATTTAAAGTAGCTCGCTGCGGTGTCCAGCTAGTCGTTTGAACCGCTGTAACTGTGTTCCAGAAGATTTTGTCATGACTAAGGTGCTCTTTTGCAAAATTTAATCTCTTTTGTCGGTTGACCTTGTTGATAAACGGCTTCTTTCGAATATTTCAACCATGATATCCTACATTATACAGCACCCTTCGAATTGTCGGGGGATTGCATGCCGTGCCAGTTTCTTTCGTGATCTCCGTTTGAATTTTGGGGGCACTGAGCTTGGGATTTTGCTTTATTTTTCTGACAATAAGAAAAATATTTTCTTGATCCGTAAGCTTTTGTGGACGCCCTTTTCTTGCCTTATTTTCTGTGTTCTTTGAGTCTTATATTTATCAATAATTTTTTGCACAGTCGCAGGACTTTTATCAACCAATTTAGCAACTGCCCGAATGGATTTGTTGTCTTGGAAATGTTTGATAATTAATTTTTTAGATCACATGAAAGTTAATTTCCTCGTGGCGCCATTTCAAAATTTTATTGAACCTTTACAAATCAGGAATATTTTTTTTATGAAAAATTGCACCTCAAACACTTCTTCTTCTAACATTTAAAACAGTTTTAGTAAAAATAATACTTACTCTGCCGTTTTTCGTTCACCTTGATTGATTTCATTTGAAAATGCACTGACTGCATACTTACTTTTGTGATGATATTTTGAATGCTTTCATAACCATCGCAGTCTACTACTTAAACAAGGACTTTGACCGAACTTCTTATGATCAAATTGTGTTGTGCGTGTTATTAAATGTTTGTACACAATTGATCGAGAACTGGACCACTAGTTTATGCCGACTCCCAACTGCTAATGTGCATTTTCTCAAGACGCTTTACATGAAATTATTAACTCTATGAGGTTTGCCATTATCTGCAGAGAGGTGACGACCGGACAGAAAAATGAATTCAATTGAAAAAACTTTGTGTCAGATGGAGATTGAACCAGGGTTCTCTGGCGTATGGGCCACGGACTCTACGCGCTGCGCCACGACCGCCGACAAATATAAATATGCCGTTATTTTCTTCGTTGACAGATTGCTTAGATGTTTGAAATAAAGAGTTGCCAACTTTACTTATTAGATTTAAGAAAATTGGCATGACATTTTTATATAGTAGATATATTTAGTTGAAGTGTGTATACTTACTTATGTGACTACACTAAGGGAAATAACGCATATTAGCATTATCCACGCCTGAGTATAAATTTTATTCAAATATTTACGTGGATAACTCCAATGTTTTCCTTACAACTCGTTTTTTCCCGTATTTGAATTTTATTTATACCACACACGTACACACATATTCCATACAAGCAAGCAGCAACAGCATCGAACTCTGTTCCTGCAGTTATATCTTGCATTTGCAGTTCTTATAGTTCTCATTTAGTTATTGTTGCAAGAGTAATATAGTATGCATGTTTGGCAAAGATTCTTTGAGCGTGCGATGGGTGATCGCATAACATTATGTAAGGTTAGAGTGACAGCCGGACATTTTCTGACAAATGTCTTGCACCGGTTGTCAATTGCCTGCATATTTTGATTTTAATTTTCTTTTTACATTTTCTTTCTCTAATCTAAACTATTTTTGACAGTTGGCATTTGTTGCCATAATACTGCACCAATTGTCAAAAATAGTATAAATTAGAGAACGAAAAAAGTAAAAAGAAAATAAAATATATAAGCAAATGGTGTTTGTTGGACGCAGCTCATGAAAAATATTTTAAATATTTAGTAGGCCAAGTTTTCAGTTTTTAATTATGCTTTATTTATTTTCAATGCGTTCGCAATCAAAGCCGAAAAGAAGACTGAATACAGCTCATTCTGTTTTTTGTTCATGTGTTGGAAATGACGCAGCTTCACAAGCATTTTACCACGGTTGCATTCCAACACATGAAATCTTACACTACAATAGTACTAAACTACAATACTGCCACAGTTCGGCCATCCTGACATGAAATCGTCCCGATTTATGACTTATTTAAATCCGCGTCCTGTATCCAGGGTTTCATATTTGCCACTTCCCATGTCCCCTCGTAAGGAATCTGAGTTAATTGAAATCCATCCACGTCCGTTACAACGTATCTATCATTTGGCAGTATTTTCTTTACTTTATACGGCCCCTTATATTTCGGTAATAACTTTTTACTAACTCCTGGTGTACTAACAAAATTCTTTACCATAACGTAATCACCTATATTACCTATATTAAATCACCTATATTAAATGAAATAAAAGTTCGGAGGGGGCCTTGCCTGTACTACGATTAATAGTATTATTCAGTGCGAATTCTAACTCCGGCAGAACTTTATCCAGTGAAAACTGAGTGCCCGCATTGGTACTTTTAGCGATCATTGGTCCAAGACACCTGTTTACTCTCTCTACTTGTCCATTCGCTTGTGGTGACCCAGTCGCGATCTTAATGTGTTGTACATTTTTGTCAATCAAAAATTCTTTGAAGTCGTCAGACGTAAAAGCACTTCCTCGATCAGACACTAGCACTTCTGGACGACTGTAAGTGTTAAAGTAATTTTTTAAACAACTTATCGCTTCTTTAGTATCTGTTGACCTAACTGCATACAGTCTAGTAAACTTCGTAAATGCGTCAATTATTAAAAACACATATTTTTTTTGAGCCATCTTTAATTTTACCGGACCGAAATGGTCAATATGAATAGTTTTAAACGGGACATCTCCCTTCGGGATACTGTGTAACATGCCCTCATGTCTTCCAGATTTTGACGAAAACACGATGCACTTCAAACAATTGCCTATATGTTGTACCACTTTTTCTTTCATTTTCGGAAACCAATACGTTTTTGTTACCGCCTCTAAAACCTTATCTCTTCCCCTATGGCCCATTTCATCATGGTATAGCCGCAAAACATTCTCTTCCATCATTTTTGGTACATAAAACAAAACTTTATTACCATGTTTTTTATATACTAACCCATTTCTCATTTCAAATGATTTACTTTCCTTTTCTTCTAAATCCCTTTTTAACTTTTCTATCGTTTCATCTTTGCTCTGACTAATTGATAAATTTTGTTCAAATGTATTACCAACCAATACCAAAACACTTGATACCCTACTTAGCGCATCGACGTGTTGCATTCTGGACCCTTCCCTATGTACTATCGTATAATCATATTCTTCTAAATCTAAAGCCCATCGCGCTATCCTTGCATTGATCTCTCTTTTGTTTAACGTCAAAGTCAACGAACTACAATCTGTAAGGATTTTAAAATGTCTTCCTTGCAAATAAATTTTAAATCTACGTAACGCATAAATAATAGCTAGGGTTTCTAGCTCGAAACTGTGATACCTAGACTCTGCATCGGTTGCTTGTTTCGAAAAATAAAACACGGGATGAAAATATCTGTCGTTTCCTTTTTGCAAAAGAATAGCTCCAAAACCAATTGAACTAGCGTCGCAATGAAGCTCAGTTTCCCTTTGAGGGTCATAAATTGCCATTACCGGTGCCTCAACTAACGTTCTTTTTAATTCTTCAAAACATTTAATTTCTTCTTCTCCAAATTTAAATGGTACATTCTTTCGTACTAGTTTATAAAGTGGCTGTGCCTTAAGCGAAAAATCTTTAACGAATCTCCTGAAATAGGAGCACAAGCCCAAAAAACCCTGCACACCCTTAACACTTTGAGGAATTGGAAAATCTAACACCGCTTTAATGTTCTTATCATCAGGCTGAATACCATCTTTTGACACTCTATATCCTAAATAGCACAATTCCGATTCCATAAATTTACATTTATCAATTCGCAACTCCAATTTGTTTTTTACTAGTATGTCAAACACTTCTCCCAAAATTTTAAAATGTTCTTCTTCTGATTCAGTTGCTATCATCATATCATCTAAGTATATCGCTACTTTTCCCTGTCGGACCAAACTATCAAAAACTTTATTAATAAACCTCTGAAAGGTTGACGGCGCATTTCGTAATCCAAATGGCATCTTTAAAAATTCGTATTGCCCCATCGGAGTCACGAACGATGTGTATTTAACTGACTCTTCACTCATTTTAACATGATAAAAAGCACTTTTGAGGTCAAGTAGAGAGAATATTTTCTTATTCGCTAATTTGTCAATCATGTCCTATATAAGAGGTAAAGGATAATTATCTTTGTGTGTTACTTTATTTAATACCCTATAATCCACGCACAATCGGATGTCGCCTGTCTTTTTTTTTACCAATACAATCGGGGATGCATACTCAGAACTACTATGCCTAATAACTTTTTTGTCCATTAGCTCGTCTAAAATTTCTTGTACTTTTTCTTTCTCATAATAAGACAGTCTACGAGGAGAACAATAGAAGGGCTTCTCATTATTCAATATTAATTTCATGTCACATTTTGTTTCGGGTTCATCAGGACGATCACAGTACAAATATTTTTCTTTAAAAAAAATTCGAAATTTTTCTTTCATATAAGGAGTCAACTCATTATTATTAATATATACATTACACTCATCATTTTGTATTTCAATCGACATCAAGTCTATCCACTCATTTTCTACATTATCATTATTTACTTTAAATTCATTTAAACAATCTTTCGATTTTAACTGCAATTGAGCTTTCTTTAAAAAATTCGTACCTAGTAATACTGAATAATTCATTGTTTCATTTGGAACGACATATAAATTCATTTCAATATTTTTGTTTTCATATAAAATTTTTACTTTTATTTCACCAATTATTGTAAGTTGACTTTTATTTATTCCAAAGTATTTTTTACATAAAACTTCATTATTTTTATTTATTAATACATCAGGCACGAACTTGTGGCATATCAAACTGACTGAACTCCCTGTATCAATTAGGCTTCCTAAAGAAATATTATAACTTACACCAATACTTTCACAATTAATAGTATACAATAAATTCCTAACATACTCATTAGCTCCATCCTCAATAATTTGATTAACCGAACGTACACGACGCTTGGGACATGCAGCTGCAAGCTGTCCAAACTCTGCACACACATGACATGCACCAAGTTCCCTCTTTGGTTTACGACACTCATTCGCCATATGTCCAATGGAATTACAGTTGAAGCATCTTTTATCCGATCCTGTGGTCCTCGGTTTCCCCTCTGTCGATGACACCTGATGATTGACATTTTCTGCTGCATTGCCTCTCCTTAAACTAATTTTTTTAAAAGCTTGTAGCATTTCTGTCGAGTCCTTAAATCTCTGCATTCGAGCTTGGGAGCGTAACATTTCATCGGGTATGCCCTCGACCAAATATTCGACTAAATCTTGTTCATCAATTGCTAACTTATTGGCCATGATAGTTTTGTCATACAAATATTCTTGAAAGATCTCGTTTACCCTCCACTTTCTATTCTCAAACTCTCGTTTAAATGTCAATCGACTTGTATGATCTTCAAAAAATATTTCCATTTCAGTCAATAGCTTGTCACATGGAACACTCAATAGATCAATTCGAGACTGAAACCACTTTAAAGCTCTTCCTCTTAATTTTGCAGCCATCAATGCTTTCATATTATGTTCATCTAAATTGTAAACAACCTGAGCATTTTTTAACTGGAGCTTCCAATGAAGAAAATTGCTCTCAGCACCGTGAAATTCAGCAACCAACTCTTTCGCAAAACCAAAATTTGCTCCAGAATCCACTTTAATACTTTGCTTTTTACCTTCAATGTTTTTCTCACGCTTTAACATATCATTCTCTCTTTGTAGCAGCTCTTGTTCTTTTTCCTTTAACTGCAATTCTCGTTTCAATATTCCAATCTCACGTTCCATTAGCCAAATTTTATTTGCACGTTCATTTCCCAAACTGTCATTTCTATTTTTTCCTTTAATGTTGGCACCTCCAGTCATTTTTATACAATTGTCTGCTTCACTGCTTTCGTTGGTTTTTTCCATGTCGCTCTCTTCGGCACTATTTTCGAAGTGACTCTCGCTGTCCCTTTCTTCTGTATGTAGTTCATGGTTTTCTCCTTCATCATCAACCATCTGCTCGCCGTCGCTCATTAGTTTTGCATTTGGATTTTCCTCCTTATTTCGCTCATTGTCACACTCATCATTAACACTCAGTTTTTTCCCAGTTTGTTTGCTGTCACTCATCCGCTCGTCAAACATGCCGTTTTCAAAGTACGCATTGAGATCTTGTGTTTCTATCTGCTGCTTTCCAACGGCTTTTTTGTCGATGCTTTCGATATGTGCGTCGGTATTTTTTGTGTCTGTGTGCTGCTTTTCAACGTCTTTTTTTCCGGCTGCCGACATTTTGTTGACGTCAGCGTCACATTTTTGTTCATCGTCAATTATTTCAAAATATGATTTTTTAATACCTTCGCGCACATTTTCTGGCATTTGCATTAACCGCACAATTATTTCGTTTTTCGTGCCACTCGTTTTAAGGTTATTTTTTTTAAATATTGTTTCAATTCGTTCAACGAATATTGGTTTAGTTCTTTTCCTTCACTCATTTTATGTTTTCACGTTTTCTTTCTTTTTCTTTTTAAATAAAGTTTTTTTGTTTATTAATATTAAGTTTTGATTTCTTTCGATCCCACTTCTGAAGCTTTAGTAGGCCAAGTTTTCAGTTTTTAATTATGCTTTATTTATTTTCAATGCGTTCGCAATCAAAGCCGAAAAGAAGACTGAATACAGCTCATTCTGTTTTTTGTTCATGTGTTGGAAATGACGCAGCTTCACAAGCATTTTACCACGGTTGCATTCCAATACATGAAATCTTACACTACAATAGTACTAAACTACAATACTGCCACAAATATATATCTTCACATTATTTTTTAATTTCAATATTTTTTTTATAAATTTTTTCTATAAGCGATAGTTCTATTTTCAAATAGAAAATATTTAAAAGATATTTAAAAAATCCGTGCATAATTTTAATATATTTTTTATTAATTCTTTTTAAATATTATAATATTTTATTTAATTAAGAAAGTATTTAAATAAATTTTAAATATTTACGTAGTCGATTTAAGCAAATGCGTTATTGGTGCAAAAATGACTCGCTTTTTGGATAAATTAAAAAAGTTCTTGGATAAATTTAATATTTTTTTCCCTTAGTGTAACTGTAAGTAAATTTTTGTATATTTTTTCTTATCGATAATTTGCAAAATTTATTATTTTTAGTTGTCAACGCTTAGCACAAGTGGCTCACACGTAAACGTACTGTAGGCTCCCAAAAATTGAGGTGGCCAAATCAAAGTATTAGAGGCGTGTAACACAGTGCTGTGCTTTGACACAGCGCTGACACTTAGTAGTGTGCCATGTGTGCTAGCGCACTATGTCAACACACACAGTCGCACAGCAGCACACAAAAAGGAAACAGCGCTTACTTATTGTGTAGAAATATATAACACACTGGTGTGCTTATCAACTTCGCTAGAACACTGGTTATCATAATCGTGCAGTGTAAAACATTGCTTATTGTTGAGCTATTAAGACTCTTGGAGTTAAAATTATTTGCTCAAATTTCTGCATATTGATATATATAAGATTACATGCATATTAATTAGTGTTGCCAGATTTGTTTTCCCAAGAGTACGGGACAAATGCAAAATATGTAAAAAAAAACGGGATTTTGGAAAATTTTACGGGATAATAATTAAAGAGAAAGTTATTTTTAAAAAGAATGTATTTCAGAAAAAAAAACAGTTTATTTAGGTACGCAGAATAAATATAATGTCAAATGTTGCGCTTCACATATATTTCGCACTCAGTGTTGGTTGAAATGTATGTACTATATAATAGTTCTATGCATATTATGGTTGGCTTACACTTCTTTTCTAAATGCCTGAGTTCATGTGAATGCATATCATAGATATTTCATGGATATAGATATTTTACAAAAATGTGAAAAATACGGGACAAATTTTGTCTCGCCGGGACACTTAAAAAAATCATCCAAAATACGGGACGTCACGTGAAATACGGGACATCTGGCAACACTAATATTAATAGATATCAATAAAATAATATCTTGTAATAACATGTAATAACTTTTAATCTATTTTTAATTCTTTGTTGCTAAAAAGTCAATCAAGCAAATCAATAGTGATGTTTGTTAGCACTTTATCTGTAATCGATATTTTTAACGACTCTGTTGAAGGGTTTTTTAAATGTGGCGTGGCACAATTGTGCTAACACACTGTGCTGACACACAAGGTTGCACATGTGCTAGTGTGTTAACTCTCCAAAAATTGTGCCATTACCCACCTCTACAAAGCATCATCACCTTCTGGCTTATTTGGTCTCAATTATTGAGCGGTTGCCGGATACAACTGCCAATAACTTCATGCGTATGCATATCCATTATAACTAAAAGATTTTTTTATGTTAATATAATAAGAAAATATAAGAATCAAAGAACTTACGCGCCATTCTGCTTTTTCTCTAATAAAATCATGCTTTTTATTTATTCGTGACAAATTTTTTAAGCAGAGCATCAGCTGTTCGCAAAAAAATGTGGCTGAGTTTCAAAATATCAAAATACTTTGTAATGATGTTGGAGTGTTCTGGTCAATATTGGTAATAATAACGTCGTCTTCGGCGGCATGTGATGGTGTCGAAGAAACAGAATTGTTGTATTCTTCCAAAAAATTGATGGTTCTTAAAGAAAAAGTATACGTTAGTAGCGAAAAGAAAACGAAAAAAATTACAAGAACTCACTTTCGTGGTTCCACGTGGTCTTTCAAAAACAACATGATTTCATAAAGGTCCCACATCCCAGCTGACTCTGAAGCACTACCAGTTGGCACTCCACCACTATGAATCAATAAATAATATGTTCATTTATATTAAGGAATTCCTATTCAAAAAAAGCTTCCTTACCAGGAGCTCCGATGGCCATCGGAACTTCCCGCCAGGCTTTGGCTCTTATTTCAACTACCTTGTAGCCTGATCTTTTTTTTATTGAATATTACGATGTGATCCTTTACCAGCTGCACTAACTTTTCATCATCCATATTGAATACATTAACCGAAATTATAAAAATTAATGTTAAAAGTTTTGCGGAAAACAAAAAAATACACCAAACATTTAAAAATATGTTTTTATGCTTTTGTCACAATCAGCTGTAGATTTGCAAAAATCTAAAAAGATGTCAACCTTACCCACAGCTCTGTTCCGTCCTATTAAAAGAATCACACAAATAAGAATCCCATGTAATAGATTGCAAAGTGACATTTGACAACGTTCTACAACGTTTCGTTCCGTCTATTATAACAATGCAAAGCATGGTGTAATTAACAAGGTGATCGTGACGTTTACTGATTTCCCTTCGGTTGTCAAAAAATGTTGAGAAAGTAAGAAAAAAAGAGACAAGCTGCGGAAAAGTGTCAAATCGCTTGCACTCAATAAAAAATTGTAATAGATTGTTTTGCAACTTTTGCTTGAAATTTACGAACAGCTGTTTTTGACAAACGTGGGTAAAATTTTTTTGAGATAAGCTAAAAATTCACTATCACCTTGTTAATTACACCATGATGCAAAGTAACCCTACATTACGTAAGCTTTGTAAAAAAAACATTGTATACAGTTTGACGTTTTGGAACACGTTTTGTACAAATCATGGTGTAATAATAACAATGTGTTAGTGAGTTAGACACTTCTCTCGCAAAATGATAAATTGATGTCGCCCCGAAAGTTTTTTTAGTTTTTTTTTTTTTTTTTGTAGATGGCTTGAAAATGACGCTGTTATAGTAATGACTGACAATCGGGCATGTCTAAATTGAATCTGAATTGACTTATTTCTACATCAAGTACACCTCCCTTTGGGCCTTTCAAAAAGAGTGACAAAGTAAATATAAGCAGTAAACGCGGGGCTTTAAAAGTATAAGTAGGAAGATTGTAATATTTTCAGAATAAATCTCTAATTCGTGGCAGAAAAACAAATGTCTGTGAATTTTTCACATTAGGGAAAGTATTCATTGATATATTTTATATATATGTCTTTATCTTGTATAAAATTTCTTTACTTAATGGTTATCAAACTTATCTTTATCACAGCACTTGCTTCCTTTGCTTTGCCAGTATGTGACAGCGGAGGATTCATCTCTAAAGAAGGTCAAGCGTGATTTACTGGCTAGCCATCTAAGTGAACCTTTAGTACAATTGGGTATACCAGCATTTGGCTCTACACCTTTCGGATTTCCTATTTCATTCGGAGTTGGCGGAGCAGGTTTTGGTGGACTGGGTTTTGGTGGACCTGGTTTTGGTGGACCAGGTTTTGGTGGACCAGGTTTTGGTGGACCAGGTTTTGGTGGACCAGGTTTTGGTGGACTAGGTTTTGGTGGACCAGGTTTTGGTGGACCTGATTTTGGTGGACCAGGTTTTGGTGGACCAGGTTTTGGTATAGCAGGTTTTGGTGGAGCAGGTTTTGGTGTTCCCGGTTTCGGTGGACCAGGATTTGGTGGTCCATTTAATTTCCCACCATTCCCTGCAGCTTATCCGGTACCACTTCCAGGACCTTTTACTTTCCCAGCAGCTCTTCCTCCACCATTCCCAGGTCCCTTTCCACCACCGTACCCACCTCCAGCTCCATTTCCAGGGCCATATCCAGGTCCAATACCGCCACCAATCCTTCCACCACCTCCATATTATTATCCTCCTCCTCCTCCTCCTCCTCCTCCTCCTCCACCTCCACCTCCACCACCACCTCTACCACCACCACTTCCACCACCACCTGCACCAGTTGTTCTTCCTGCGCCAAACCCAATTGTGGTTCCAGCCTCCACCGCAGCAGCTTTAAGCGTTGCATCTTTGATACATGCTTTAATTGCTAAAAAATTTTATCCACCCGTTTTTCCCTTTCCTGTGCCAAGACCATTGCCTGTTCAGGTACCTATTAGGGTACGTTTTCAATATAACTAAATTGCTTACATCTTTTTAACATAGACTTCTTTGCATTACAGGTTCCTGTTCCATTTTCTCTAGACAGACCAGATCCGGTTACAATTTTAAGACCATTGCCAGGCATAGAACTCGATCATCCACCTGAACTACATGATTCTCTTAAAGATTGGAGTCCCGAACATGAACTTCACGAAAATCATCCAAGCGATTTTCATAGGCCACACCCCACGGATTATCACTAGAATTACTCGTAAAGGTTTTTGTTCATAACAATTCGGCTTAGTTTGATATACATACAAACATAAGATATTGATAATTTTTTTTATAGAATTCTACAGAATTGTTAATATAGAGTTTTTTTAATTAAAGTAGTTTTTTGCTATATTTTTCTTTTAAATTCTTTGGACTTATTGAGTTTCGAACAATAAACATATCTGCATGAGAACTTTTCCTTACTTTACAAATTAAGACTTGTATTGACCAATTTTGTGCCTGTCTTATAAATATGATAAGCACTGATTTGGCATTCAGTGACTTTTTTTTAATTCCCGCACATCTAAAATAAATACGGATGAAGAAGCAGTTGATTCGCTAAAAATGTGTCCTTTGTAGTTACTTCATGTGGAGTGTAGGAAGTAATTGATTCAGACGCATGCACAAGTCTCTTGATCTTTAAAGAGAATATTTTCGAAATCAATAGGGCCATTTTTGATTTTTATTTGTTGAAATATTAAAAACAAACACATACAATCAGGAGTGGCTTACTCCATCAGGCTCTCCGCAACATCGCCCAAAGAAAAATCGCCAAAAAAAAAAAAAAAACAAAAAATCACCCAATTTTTTTCTATACAAAAAACAAATTGTGCAATTTTGCATTTTTATTGGGTAAAATTTCGTTTTTTGCGAAATTTCACTTTTCGTTTTTTTTTTTTTGGATGATCTTTCGTTTAATAAAAAACGTCAATCAGTTCTTAAAGATAACAGTATTTAAAGTAAAATCAGCGGTTCATCTTTTGTTTTTCGTGTTATTTGCATCATTTGCTTAAGTTTGATGACGCTAATACCGCTCTGCTGCCGTGCAAACATTTGAAATATTGTGACGAGTGCGTTTTGAAACTACAGGCGCAAAGTTTAGCAGATGGCTAAATATTATTGCTCATATTGTAGAATAGAATTTTTAATGGCAGTCAACAATTTTTTCTATAAGAAAACACATCGACTGTTGAACCTTAAATTTCTTTTAGTAATAAACAATTTTTATTGGTATCATTCCTAAAAATAACATATTCTTGAAGAACCCAGCAGGAAATGGATCGATCCGACTTCGAAGACGTCTTCGAGACATATCAGTTTCATGCAAAACGGGTCGGTCCATTTCCAAAGCAGTCTATGAAGACATTTTAAACAAAATTCCACTTGGTCTTGCAAGACATGTTGTTGAAATGTCTTCAACGACGGTGTCAAGCTAGGTCTTGCAAAGCGGATGCATATAAACAAAATCTTGTGCTCTCTTTGCGGGCCAGAGATGGGGGTAGTGCACTAAATTTTCAGCTTCAGCTGACATATACTGATATTATAAAATTATTCACTACTTCCAAGTGGTACACATTAGTGATAGTGATAGTGAAAAATTTTTCACTAAAATTCATTTAGTGCAACTTTTTTTTATTGCACTAAAATTAATAGTGCAAAAAATAATACCCGCACTAATGGCAGTGGAACACAGAAAGTTTTCACTCAATTGAAAGAAAAGGTCAACAGTTTATTTTGAATAATTGCACCTATATAAATTTAAAATTTCAAAATTGTTAGCCCATTTAGAAGTTATATTTTAATATTATAGATTTTCGTTTATTCAAGTCTGGCTTAAATAATTTCAAAACAAGTAATATTTGAAAGTTAAGTGGAAACATTTTTAATTGCAGCTTTCATGTAGTGACTGTTCAAATTTTCCACTATTTGTATTTGAGTGAAGTGCAGATTTAGTCACTTCCACTAAATTTAGTTGTAGTGCAATAAAATAACACTATCACTAAAGTCTCTAGTGATAGTGAAGAGACTATCACTAAGCTGGTAAAAAAATTGTGAAAAATATAATTTCTTTCATTATATTTAGTGCTAGTGAAATGCTGAGTGCACTCACCATTTAGTGAAAAACGCCCAACTCTGGCGCGGGCTTGGTTTTTTTTTTTGGTAGCGAAATTTTTACACTCAGAGAGAGTAAAAGAGGGAGAGAGAAAGTTTGCACGTCACGTAAAAATATACGGGGTGTAGTTTTTTTTAAATTTTTTTATATATTTTTAATAATAATAATAATTAAAAAACAATTTTATGCAGAAACATAAATAATATAAAATTAATTTAAGAGAAAAAAACATAGAGCAGTTTCGACTATGTCGTAACACAAGACGTAGAATTACATATATAATATTTAAATTAGAAACAATCGAGTTATACACTTTATTGATACTAAAACAGAAAAAGTTGGTACAATTTTTTCAACTGGTTTTGTTGGGTGGTTTTATGTGGTAGATTTCGCATTCAATGGCTTACAACTATTAGCTTGCATTTAAAATAACAATTATAAAACCATGCCGCAGCCGCGCCTCCACTGACGCTTTTTCTAAACGGAAAGTAGTGCTCGATTCTGTTAAAAAAGCATGCCCTCAAAATTTATTTTGATTCTGTTAAAAACAACATGCCCCCAAAAGTATGCTTTTTTTAATTATAAGATTTATGTCTTCAGTACGGTACGATAGATGGTGCTGTCTTCACCGTCGAAAAAAACCAGAAACCGTCGATAAATAGGTAGCAACCTTAAACAAGAACCATGCGCACAGCAAACAAAAACATAAAATTTTGGCTTTATATTTCATGTAATTGTGTAAAATTTATATAAGTTAGAGAGTTCAAACATGAATTTTTCTCCCAGTGAGGATCAAGCTGACCAACAAGTGCTTACATCAACATTGTACGATCAGTACTTTAGGCACACCAAAGGCTCACCAAAAACGATATCAACCGCCCTACTAACCTCTAAGTTTCTAACTAAGTTTTAGAAAATCTAAGGAATTTTCGTAGCTCAGCTACAAACTCATGATATGTCAATGTGTTGACAGAAGTTGTTTGGAGGATAATTTATACGAAAAGAAACGTGATAAATTTATATAAAAATTTTACCAAAAAGCGCATCGAAGAAAGCTCTTTTAAAGATTTTTTGCCCTTGTCCCATCACAATTTGAATCTAGGATAATTTCTTTACTTACGATGCCTTCGATGTTTCCTTGTTTTCCGCCACATCGTTTCTTTAAAGATAATCTGGAAATATATTTGTTACAATATTTTAAAATTATTCCTTTAAAATTTGGTCAATTAAACTGGTCAAAATGTTTGGCTTTTTATTTTCGTGTGACTCCTCGTTCAGATTCTGGAGATCGCCCCAAGTTTTAAGGGAAAATTTGTCCATTAGCTCTGCCGAGTGAAGTCCCAAATTGCGCCTTAGTAACACGTTTGTTTTGGCCAAAATTCCCGCCAACTTTCCTGTCTAACTTGTATCCTACATATCCTTTCTGTAAGTTCATGAATATCTTTTATTGTGAACTTTATTTCTTACAAGACCTTCAGAACAGGAGTTAAGTGTAAAAAGAAAAAAATTAAGAGAAAGAAATAATAGTGGTATTCAATGAATGCCGGAAGCGTAAAACTATAAGTTTACGCCGACCGTATCTACGAGCCCAATTGAACAAATACCTATTAAACTGTGTAATTGTATAGAAAATAAGCAAACTTTTTTGAAATCCATATTGACATTTTTGACATATGGCAATACTGTACCAATTTTTTTATTTTTTTCGTGAGCGTCAAATAATAAAAAAATGCCAAAATTCAACGAAAAAATTAAATTAAATTAAAGAACTTGAAAAAATGCGCGCTTATAATCTGTTAAAAATAAAGTATAAGCCCACAGTTGCATTCACGAATTATACGTGCTGTATACACCACGATTTTGTGTCGTAAGCTCCGTATTTTTACATCCATACAATTTTGTTGTTGCAAAATACGCTTCTGTAAACATACGGCATATACGCCATTTACATCACTAATACGTCATTCATTGAATACCACTAATGTCATTTCTTAAAATGAAATAGTTGCAGTTGTATATACCAGTGACATCAGATCCAATATAAAAAATTTCATAGGAATACTCATTTTGCTATTGTAAAAAACTTGGTTCATTATACAGTTTCAATTTGTGCTGAATATTTATGCTTATCTCATTATGGTTCAGTTTTGTGTTGAAGATAAGGGGTTTTAAATGAGCACATAGCAATTTGAGGGCTTTTCCAAAAGGAATAACCCTGAGATTGCTATGTCCTCATTAAAAAAATCCCTAAATTTTTGTTTTATTATTTTGTTTTAATTTTGTATAATGACTGTATCGAAAAGTATGTCCCCACTTTGTATGTTAGTTTTTCCTAGTGTATTTTTTTCGCTAATATTTGTTCAACAGGACTGTCATATAGTATTCTTTCAGCTGTCAAAAACAATCGTTGTTTGTTTTATTATAATTTTAAACTCGAAAATGGGACGTGTTTCAATAGATACTCTCATAAAAGTTTTGCACAATTACTGTACAAAAAAAAAAGGTTTCTTACAGAACTTTAGCTAAACGTTTTAAAATTACGCATACAACAGTAAAGCCCATAGTGGAAAAGTTTGGTAGGACTGTATCCTTGGAAGACTTGCTAAGAACAGGCCGAAAAAAGGGACCAAGTAATCCTCAGTTGGAAAAAAGATCTTAGCCCTTATTAAGCGGAGTCTATACGGGATGTGACCAGAAAGGAAGGATGATGATGTGCGATAATTTAAAGAGTAAAAAAGCGTAATAGTTTACAGACTTACAAAAAGCAGAAGGGACCTAAAAAATCAGAAAAACAACGGGTTGTTGGAAAAACAAGAGTGCGCAAATTGTATGAGGGTTTAAACAAAGAAAAAAATAATTTGCATAGTAATGGATGACGAAACCTACGTCAAGTTCGACTCCAACACACTTTCGGGTCCACAATTCTATACGAAGGAGAAAGGAAGTGTTGCAATTGAAACAATTAGTACTGTGCAATCAGAAAAATTTGGTGAGAAGGCTCTTGTATGGCAAGCCATTTGGACATGTGGTTTGAAATCGTCCTATTTTGTAACTAAAGACACAATAAATTCCGAAGTATACCAAAAAGAGTGTCTGGAGAAGCGGCTTATTCCATTTTATTAGAAGCATAATGTTTCCGCAATATACTGGCCAAATTTGGCAACCGCTCATTACTCCAACTCAACACTAAATCTACTTGAAAGCAGTGGCATCAAATTTGTAACCAAATATGAAAATCCACCAAACGCCCCAGAACTTCGACCGATTGAACGCTATTGGGCATTAGCTAAGCAATACCTAAAAACAATAAAGGTTTAATTGCAGGGAACATCGATCACTTCAAGAAAAACTGGCGTCTGGCGGCTAACTCTATCACGAAGAAAGTTGTGCAAAATTTTATGAAGGGTGTTAAAACTAAACTGCGACAAAAGTTGAGAAATTAATTTTTATTTGCACTTCACAGTCTTGATGTCTTTTAAATACACTGAATCAGAAGCGCAACCAAAGGGGGTTTAAACCCCCCCAAATTATTGTCACAAAAAGAAAAACATGATAAGTAATAACATGTTTTTATCAAAAGCGCGAAAAAACCCAAATTTAAATTTCAAATCGATTGCGGTTGAAGCATAACACTTCGCGACAGATATTTTGGTGCCGGAAATTTTTTAGCTGATTATAGACAAATTGGGTTTCCTGATTTCAGATATAGATTCCGTTTTTCTTCATCGGCTCGAGTTTTTGAGCTATAGACGAAAACATGAAAATCAGTTCTTTTTCTGATAATTTTGCTATATCTATTACACTGATTTACCGATTTGTATTACGATGATGAATTTCAATAAAGAAATACTAGACCTTTCAATTTTTACACATAAAATTACATTTATCACAAGCCTGAGTGACAGATTTTTAAAACAGAGACATTCTAATTGGATTTCAATCACTTTTTCCTGATGCAAAAAAAATCGCTAAATGTTGAAGCTTTAGGCGCTTTTGAAAAACTAATCGCATTTCATAAGGATGATTTGGAAGGAGATGTTGATGACCTTAAAAATAAGCTGAATGTTTGGTATAAAATAAGTAATAAAAAAGATTATGATGGCAAAAACACAGTTTTTCAAGTCATACAACAGTCCAATAAGGATATTGTAAACGCTGCAAAAGAACCCTTTAGGAATCTAGTGCTTTCAATCTCAGATAAGTTGAGATTGAAAACAATTTTGAAATAGGAAAGAAATAAGGTCGTGAGATGGTGGGAAAAAATATGTATGCTTTTGTTTGTTCTTACCAGTTTGGCAGTTTATAATAAAGTGAACTTAAATCTAGAAAGTTAACAACAAGGTAGCTTAAATATAGTTAAATATAACGAGAGAAAGAAATAGAATAAAGTAATAGAATTTTTAGGACAGCGTGAAGCGCCACCTGATAGCACGTAGTATTTACTATTTCTGGTATAAACAGATATATTTCCAAATATATATAATTTACTTATTATCCTTGCAACTCTTGCAGTAGCTTCATGTGAAAACGAACGAACATTTTCAGTACTTCGCCGACTCAAAACCTATTTAACCGTAGTCCTACGTTGGTGTAGAAAACTAAAATTTTTTTTTTAATATTTAAATATTTCCAAAACCATTTAGTTTAAGGACCCAAGCATACATGACTTTTATTTTATGCTGAGTGTGAACCGAAATCACGTTTTAGAATCTCAATTATAATAGCTTTCTATATTTTTAAAAACTTCAATTTGGATTCAGTTGGATTCCGACAAAAACATATATTTGAACGAGAGCCTGACCCAAAGAAATCGTTCTATTTACCAACTAGCTGCTCGCATGAAACGCCACCAACAGCTGTTCTCTGTCTTCACAAGAAGTGGCTCTGTTTTGGTGACGACATCCAAAAGCGGAAACCCAATAAAAATATTAAATGAAAATATGCTACAAACCATCGCTAATAACGTAAGCGCATCTGGAACACCTGATTTATTTCGGAACGATGATATTGTGGGTGACATTTAACGATTTTAAATTCGTATACGTAGTTTTGTTTACTATAAATTTATTAATATCCTTCAATTTTTGTAAACACTTTATTCTCGCTGCTTTCTCTTCTTCAGAACTTTTTAAATTTTCTATCTCTATTTTTAAGAAAGCTATCTCTTCGCTCAAGTACTTCGTAAAAGTGTTTGTGCTTCTTGGTTTGTATATATTTGGTAATTGTTTGCCTTATGGATGAAGTAGTTCAACCATGGGGTGGCACCATCGATTTGTCGCGTACCCTTCTAAATGTCTTATGTAAACACAATAATGGTTTAAATATCTGTCATTTAAATGCACAAAGTTTAAAAAATAAAATTGACGAGCTGCGCCTGCTCGTTAATAATAGTATGGTGGATATTGTTTGCTTGTCCGAAACTTGGTTAAAGCCGGAAATGTGTAATAATCTATTTAAGTTAAATAATTATAAATTGTTTCGATCTGATAGACAGGATAAAGTGGGTGGTGGGGTGTGTATTTATATAAGAAATAGTTTAAAGTGTCACGTAATAAAAAAATCCAGTATCAACGAAATAATGGAATATATTTTTGTCGAAGTTTTGCATAGCTCGGGAAAGTTCTTAATCGGATGTATTTACATGGCTCCTTGCATTGCTAACTCAGCATTAATAAGTAACTTGCTTGAAGAATTAACTCCTCTTTATCCTGATGCTGTTATCTGTGGAGATCTTAGCCTTAATATTTTAGACAACAGGAATTCACATTTCTCTGAAATGATTGATCTTTTCAACTTTAAACTTGTCAACAACTTTTTTCCAACACATTTCAAACCAAACTGCATGCCATCTTTGTTAGACGTTTTTTTGGTTTCTGATCCAAAATTAGTTTTGAGTTATGACCAAATCCCTGCACCCGCCTTTTCGCAACATGAGCTAATTTTTCTCTCTCTTAACATATACCCAACCTCATGCAAGGAGACTTTAGTATATACTCCGGATTTTTCACTAGTCAACTTGAATCAATTGCTCGTTGACTGTCAAGGTTTAGATTGGGCTCCAATTTATACCACGAATGATACAAGTAACCAAATTCAAGTTTTCAATAAAAATATAAATAATTTGTATACCACACACGTTCCAGTGAGGAGTAAAAGAATCAAACCATACAATTTCCCCTGGCTTACAGAAGAAGTTAATCGTCTAATTTCTAAAAGAGAAAATTTATATGGTAGATGGAAAAGATCAGCTATTTATTTAGAGTTTAAACGCGTTCGCAACACAGTCACTGCTCTTATTCGGAAAAACAAAAAACTTTTTTATGAAAGCAGATTTGGTTCAAGTAGATCAAGCCAATCATTTTGGAAAAATATTCGGCAAGTTGGAATAACCAAAGAAACTCAATCGGTTCCAGATAACATAAACCTTAATGAACTTAATAACAAGTTCATTCAACCTACTGTTACTCGTTCAATTGCAGACGATACACTCAACTCAACCATTAGTTATCCGCAGCATGGCTTTGCGCTCTCAGGTACCGACTATATTAGTGTTGGTGAAGCCATCTTTAGCATTAAATCAAAAGCAATAGGGTCAGATAACATTCATCCTGGGTTCATTAAAATTCTTCTCCCAGTCATTCTTTCACATATAACTTATATCTTTAATACCATTATTACCACTTCTCAGTTTCCTTCGGGATGGAAAACTGCGAAAATACTGCCATTGCTAAAATCTTCTTCGCAAGCTAATTTAGAATTTCGCCCAATATCGATACTGCCTTTTTTAAGCAAAGCATTCGAATTGATTGTAAGCAATCAAATAAAAACTTATTTAAATAATAAGAAGCTTATAAAGGCATCAGTCCGGTTTTCGCGCAAATCATATCTGCACAACTGCACTTCTGAAAGTCTGCGATGATATAAGGTCGGGCTTAGACAACGACCAGATGGCCTTGATGGTTTTTCTCGACTTTTCAAAAGCATTTGACAGTATAAACCACAGGCTCTTGGTAAATAAACTTGGCACGGAATTTTCATTCCAAAGATCGCTATGCAAGCTCATCACATCTTACCTTGATGATCGTTCGCAATATGTTTACTTGCACAACAAATGCTCGTCCAGACTGAAAGTGCTGTCTGGTGTCCCTAAAGGCTCGGTTTTAGGTCCTCTGTTATTTTCAACATTCATAAATGACATTACCGACTGCTTCTCCACTTGTCAACATCATATATACGCTGACGACATACAAATATATAAGATTTTTTCCAAACCAAACCGAAATATTGCTGCAAATGAAGTTAATGCGGAATTAAACCAAGTCTTCCAATGGTCAGTAAAAAATGAACTCTGTCTTAATCCCATCAAAACCAAAGCAATGCTAATTGATAGACGTAAAAATAACGATAAATCTCCACTTTATCTTAATAATTCCCTAATAGAATATGTAGACAGTTTTAAAAATCTCGGAGTATATATAAGTTGTAACCTCACATGCAATACTCATATCAACCGAATTGTATCTAAGGTATATGGTGCTCTTCGTGGACTAAATCCAGCCTCCAAATTTTTATCTAATGAAGTTAAACTTAAGCTAGTTCGGTCGTTTATTCTTCCCATCATCGTATACAGCTGTGAAGTCTTCTCTAACCTGGATCAAGAGTCTTATAGAAAACTTAATGTAGCCTATAATAGCTGCGCAAGGTTTATTTTCAATATAAATAGACATACCCACATTTCCGTTTTCTCTAACCAAATAGCTGGCTGTTCTTTACACATATTATTACAGTACCATACTTTAATTTCTTTGCACAAAATTATTCAAACTAAGCAGCCAGAATATCTCTTCGATATTTTAAGATTCGCAAGGACTCAAAGAACAATGCAGCTTATTCTGCCACGTTATAAGTATCTTACTAGCTCGCGGCATTTCTTTGTATACGCGATAAATCTGTGGAACACGCTGCCCACCGATATAAAACGTACATCACGCACAAACTCTTTCAAACACAATCTATTTCAATATCTTATCAGAACTTAACAAAAGATAGCTCTCTCTCACTCTCTCTCTCTCTCTCTCTCTCTTTCTCAGCTTTCTACACCCTCTTTGCTTTTTCCTATATCACACTTCTTCCTTAACTTCTAGTTTATAAGATAATTAAAACTGTCATATTTTCGGCTTAAAGCCAATTCTTTTTTTTGTTTTTACATATATGTCTCCAATGTTTTCTTGTTTTATTTGAAATATGATAATATTCACTATTAAATTATGTTTGTACATCTTTAAAAGATTTATCTTACTTGTACAATGAATTATGTTAACAAATAAATAAATAAATAAATAAATTAATAAATAAATAAATAAATAAATAAATAAATAAATAAATTTCTCATGTTGAGGTGTAGATTTATACACCATGCACGTTGAAGCAAGATACTCGTATATTTTGTTTCTATTATATTGTTTGTTTTTGAGAAAAATAACTCTTCATATAATGCTGAAGCTGGGACATCTCAAAAACCGCGTAATACAAGCCTTTCAGACCAAGTAAAGAAAAGAGGCAGATGCTTCTTTTGCGTTGATGAAAAAAACCAGAAGGCAAAATGCAATCATTAGTTGGCCTGCTGTCTCTGCCAAAAAACTATTTGTAAGGCATATAACAACCGAAATGTGTGCACGGATTGCATTTTAAATAAATAAATGTATTTAATTATATATCTTACATGTCATATATATCATATATCATATATTAATAAAATTTTTTTTTCATTTAAAAGTATATGTTTTTAATAAAATCCACAAAAAGTAAATATATAGATGTAGAAATCTACACCTCAACGTAGAATTCTGAATTTTTTCTCAACGTAGGACTAGGGCTAAGATGAAAATCCTACATCGTGCACGATGTTGCAAGATAGACTAGACCAGCGGTGTCGTGGCAGGGAGCTGGATTACAAATCCTCAAAAAACAAAAAAATAAGAAAAAGAACTTCGATGGCGACGAAAAAATAAAAAACAAAATCAAAATGCGTACACTGAGCTAATATAGTCCTTAAAAAAAAGATAGGTCAAATTGAAAATGTGACAACTAAAAACTAGCCACCACTTGAGTCTGCGCCAGTGATGTGATTTGTTGGGATTTCGGGCTCATTTTGGGATATTTGGCCAAGTTGAGAACGTGTGGGATTTCGGATACTTAGGTGGGATTTTCTACTGTGTCATAATTTGTAAAAGTTTAAATTCTTTACAAAAGAACTGGTTGGCATCACTGTTTTGTAATCTTTTACGATTGTTCGTTCAATTGGTGTTTCATTGATGTATGTTATATATGCGATATGTATGTTATATTCAACAGGCTCATAACTTGATTCTGTTTAAATGCATCTGTCATTTATCTGCAGTGGTTTTAAAAGTAGGAAAAATTAGTTTGCCGAATGAATGCGAAATAGTTTTAAGAGATATAGGAATATAAGAATATGTCGGGAAGAACGAAAAGAGCAACCAAATTAATAGAGTTCCAACAATCTTTTAACGTTTTTTTTTTTTTTATTTATTTAATTTTAAACATTATTTGTATACCAAGAAGCAAGTTCTTTTATAATAAATACATCATAGTTGGTAAGGTTACAGGCGTATTAACTTAATCTAAGAACTTAAATACTAATGGACACAATTTAAGATCTGAATTGACAAAATTAATTCATTCTTATTGTTTTAAAATGGCTTAATACTTAGTTATAGTGAAGATGGATAGTAAGACCAGAGGTAATGAGCAATAAGAAATAGGATAGAATACGAAGATAGGAAAGCAAAAGATATAAAAAGACAAATAGAGATAGACGAGAAAAATAGGTTCCAATGTATATTAATGTGAAAAATAGGAAAAAATGGCCTGTCTAAACATTCTGGTTCCTTCAATAGATTTAATATGAATGTTCAGACTATTCCATAATCTAATTGCGTTAACGAAAAATAATCTTGAGGAATTTAGTGAGCATAGTGAACATACGACTTCTTTGTAGTTGACTAAATTGTAATTTTTCATACAGATAAGATGGTTTTTTGAAAGGAATCAGCTTGTGCAAGAAAATACAGTTTCTGTAACTCAAGTAGTTTATTATATCACAACTAAGGATGCTTTTATTGTACTGTGATATATGGTCAAACTTGCGAAGGCCGTATACATATCGGATGGCATGTTTAAATGCCAGCTGAAGCTTTAGTTGAGAACTGGAGTCCAGTTTACTGTAGACTAGCTCCGAGTAAGTAATTATGGGAATAATTAGTTGTACAACAAGTTTGCTTCTGGTGCTGGTGGCTGTAAATTCTGCTGTCACTCTCAGGTTGCGTAAAATATAATGAACTTTTTTACCACATTGTTAATGTGGTCCGTGCATGTAAGCGTAGAGTTTATATAAAAGCCAAGACTTGTTGTACAACTTGTTAGCTTTAATTTATCAGGGCCTATAAATAAATCGGGAATATTCTCATACAAAATGGTATCTTTCGCTATAGGTAGCACAACAGATTTCAGAGCATTAAGCTTGAGACAATTCAAGATTGCTCATTTATTTATAGAGTCTAGATCCTCATTTACTCTGTAAGCTAAGTCATCTAGAAGACCAACTCGACTTGAGAGATACAGTTGTAAATCATATGCGTAGGCATGCATTGTTGAATGTTTGCAGACCCTAAAAATGTCATTGATAAAAATTACGAACAGCAGAGGACCTAGAACTGATACCTGGGGTACACCACTAGACTGAAGCTTATACTCAGAAAATTTATTATCAACCTTCACTCGTTGAACCCGATTAGTCAAGTAACTATTTAAGAGCCGAATAGCACTTTCACTGAAACCGTACATATATTTTAGTTTTCGACACAACAGAGAATGATTGACTGTGTCCTTCCACTAAAGGAAGCCCTTCCTTCCACGTTTCCACTAAAAAAATTACAACTCCGTCAGCTACGAGGTTTCTTACTATGTAGCCTTGCATTGTAGTTTTGCTAGAAAATTGGAGTGTTTTACGCTATTTATTGTTTTTTTTTTTTTTTTTTGTATGAAGCAAATTTTACACTTTAATAGATTTAATGTTTTATTTCAATCAAATGAACTACTAATACATAAGATTTATGAAGAGTCTAAACAGATGTAAATTATTTTAGGAAAAGTTGTTTTAAATTAGTACACTGTAAAAAAATTCAATTAGGTATTGTAAATAATACAACTGAGTTGACGCCTAGCCAAATGTTTTTTAACAGCGAGTTTATGAAAGAAGCTGAAGATAACTTGTCACAGATGAAATTCTCAAAGTAAAAACAAACTGCGGAAATTTTATAAAAAAATAATAAATGATACGTTCTTTATAGCTAGAGTTTTTAGACCCTTAGGTTGTTTTAGATTTAAAAAAAGAAACTATTCAAAATATCTTTCCTTCCTCTCGAATTTGTAGAGGTAAATAAGTATTCCCAGGAGGATGAATGGAATGACTTGTCTTTTTTATTTAATGACCAAAGCGATTATACTGTTGTACATTTTTGGAAAACTGTTTCAAGCAAAAAAAAAAAAACAGATTGTAAAAGTTTTATATGAAAATACCTTTAAAATTTGGTGGTTTGGTTTGGTATCAAAAGTTTTTACTGAATGATTACTTCTTTTTATAAACTGGATACAAAAACTTATTGGTATAACTATTTTGGTGGGTTTTTTGTGTCATTTTGGTGGGATAAACCGGTTTAAATGGGGATGCGATCGGGATTTTTTACTAAATCAGAATCACATCACTGGTCTGCGCTATTAGAAAATACCAACAAAATATACACAGCATCAATAACCTTGATATCTTTCGACGCGAGAAAACAACAACAATACTATGCACACTTTTTTTCTTGCTGTTGCAGCGCGATGCGCCGACAGTAATTTCTTCGAAATCCAACAAACGCTGAAATATTGAAGTTGTTGTAAGTGAGCTAAAAGAGCCAATTGAGCTATGGGATTTACAACTCTGGACTAGACGGCCTCACATTGCTTTATCTGTACAGTGAAATGACACCATCACTGGATATTACTTTAGATAAACTCGCTGAAAGTAAGCGTAAAATGGATTTAAAAATATAAGTAAGTTTCTTGTACTATTCTTAATCACCTTAATCCTGTAGGTAGCGTGCTCGACTGCTACCTCAGGGGTCCCGGGTTCGATTCCCGGCCAGGCCATGGTCCTACGCTTTAAAACCTTTCGCATTTGCAATTTTCTATCCTCTTTTCTAATCAACTGAAATTGAAAATTCATCAATATTTACGACTTGAAGTTGTAGCTGATGGTAGAGAAGTTTGTGGATGAGATTGCTTTATAACTTGAATTGACTGAGGTAAAGGCATAACACTGCCTCTGATTCAAATTCACATGTTTCTTTGGCCTTCCACCATGCTTAGAACATCCTACACGTGTTTCACTTGATTGATCTTTCCTTCCCACTAATCCATCACCCCATTTCGAACCAAGGCAGACTTGACTGAATAGGTATTCCACATGAAATCCTTGGTTCAAATCTAAAAAAAAAAAAAAAAACTGTTCTAGATCTCACACTCTGATACTTTGTACCACATTTCCGCTTTGAGGTGTTATATGTATGGATATTAATATAAGTGACCAATGAGACCCAGTTTGTCTTAGTGCCTGCGTTCGCAACCATTTTCTTTTCATACAAGGAAATTGGTGTGGTAAATACGACCCAATTTGTCGGATTACCAACTTGTTAAGCCAAAATTTCATTGGCTTCAAGACAGAGCGATATATATTTTATACATACTCTCATTCTCGATACCACCGCCTTGGACCCTCTGGATGATTTATTATTAATTTATTTTTGAAGTGAAACTTCTTAGGCGGCGCTTCGAAATTTGAACGAGAATATTGAGGAGTGAAATTTCAAGGTCAATTTACTTCATTTCGTTACGCGATAGAGAAGAAAGATATGTTTTACAGTAGAGAGAATGAGAGAGATATACATTGTAAAAAAGACTTAAAAAATTTGCTTGTCACCGGAGAGGATCAAACCTGCGAACTCAAGATCACGAAGATAACGCTCTATCTAACGAGCTAAACTCTTCATATAAAATTTACTCTATATACCAATTAATCAAACTACTTTTGCTGTAGATGCCCAGCGGGAAAATAAAAAGCGTTCCTAGAAATAGCGCTATGTGTGGAAGACAGGGGGGTTGCCATGACTCGGGTAGAAGAGAGAAAGACTTAGCGAAGCAGAAGTGAATAAGAGAGTTGCCCTGAGCGCATTATGATTTTCGCAAAGTAGACTCTCATACTAGGGCTGCCATGCCAATATTTTTTTAGAATACCAACGTTGGTATATCTTTAATTCAATATATTAATATAACCTCTATGAATTTTGCTCATATTACACATATTATATTATTATTCATAATATCGCGATATAAAATTATATAAAAACCCAAATTCATGAAGCATATGCTGTCGCCCATGACGCTAACTTGACACTGTGCGCAAGAAAAGTTGGAATAAGTTCTTTCAATAGATAACTATTTTATACATATTGTAGTTATATAATTTTATATCGAAATATTATTAATAATAGTAAGTATAATATTTTTGATATAAGTAATATTAATACGTACATATGTTGAATTAAAAATATATCAAGTTGTATTCTGTATTCACATCTATATGTAAATACGACGCAAATTGGTTATCAAATTTATTGCTTTTCGGCCATAGGTCCATACCAATGAATATTAAATAAACAGAATATTTTTTTTATAAGAACTTTTTATTGTATTTCTTTTGCTTTAAAAGTTCTCTCTTTGCCTTTAAGGTTCGATTATGCAATCGTAAAGCAACGCAACGTAACGTGACGTAGAGTACTATCTTATGAAAAATAACTGTAAGTGGTTAGTGAAATCGTAACGTAACCTAGCGCAGCGATGGGTTCTATTCCAGATAGAACTCTACGCCACTTTACGTTGCGTAGATTTACGATTGCATAATCGAGCCTTTACACTAAAATGGATCTTATTCTAGAAGAGAAAGAGTGTATACAAAGAAGAAGTTTCACTTCTTTACTGTATACACGGTATACTGTCTCTTTTTTTTTTTTTTGCTTTATAATACCTTTATTCATATTATCTATTATTCTGTACATTTTTAAACGTTCATACTTTAATTTACATTACATTACAACTGAACTTATTTTACTTTGATATGTATTTGCATTTGAAATGAATTGAGCTCTTTACATAAGTATTATTATTAGTATAATTGTATTAGTATAATTGTATTATGAATTTTAATTTTAAAATGTTTTAAAATGCTATAAAGCTTTAGGCTTTAGCAAACAAATAAATAAATAAATAAATAAATAAATAACTATTTATAAAAATTTTATCATTATGTTTGCTGCCATTGTGGTAGAATTAACGTTTTGATTGCAATATTTGGACTCATTACACCATAGCCGCTATAGTTTCGTACATTTTCTTTTAAATACATATAGTTATAAAACCCCTCCCAAAACAAATTCCTGGTTGCGCCTCTGCACTGAATAATAAAACTATAACAAAAGAACTGTTCCAAATGTATTCAATTATATAAGTGGGGACATACTTTTCGATACAGTCCTTAGATAATATGCATATTACGAATATTGTAGATATTAAGGATAATTATAAAGGAGTGGAATAAGAGTACAATATTGTTGTTGTATGTCAAGCATAATACTTTGCAATAAATTTAATTTAAAATTATTTCTGTTTCGTTGTCTTCTTCGGAACCATTGCTTATTACAATTCCCACCGCACTGGAGAGTATTTGAAGATCAAAAAAGTTTGTGGAATCTTTAATTGGCTAACCAAAAAGCATCCCATCAACGATTCGAGTTATTTTTTACATACGTTGTATTTATAATACAGAAGTTATTCGCTAAAAGTAAACATCAAACCTTTCTTTTTGTTATGTTTTAGAAGCTTAATGTCTTCTACTATGTCCTTATCAATGTAATAATTGCGTAATTGTTGAGGAACTTTAATAGGTTTCCGATTTTTTTTTTTTTTTTATTTCTTGCATGAGATTTTCAAATGCGTATGCAGAAAATTCTGTTAGTGGGCCAAAGTCTTCTTCACACTCGCAGATATGCAAATGGTTATGTACATTATAAGTTAATTATAAGTTAACGTACTTTTCCCATACATGTGTGAGAAGTATTTCACGAAATCTTCTAACAAGGCCTTTGCCAAAAAAAGGTTCGTTCGTATTAAACGCGGAGAGCAGTAGCTGTAAAAAATGATAGTATAATGTATCATTCAAAACATCTTTTAAAACAACAATCTGTGAATAAAATGAATTGCCTAAATTCCGTTGCCTTCAATCTCGGCAGTTCCAAAAGGGACCTTGGTTTTCGGGCAAATTATATTGGAATATATCCAACAAAAGTCAATAATCTGCTGTTTAGCAATTCTTTTTTAATTGGAGAAGAATTATTATAAACTATGCTGATTATTATTTTTAAAGTCAGCGCCTAAATCTATTAAATGCATTCCATCTAATGGAAACTACGTTACCATTTTTACTCCAACACTTTCAAGGCCTGATGATTCATTGCAGAATTTCAGAGAATGGTGATCAGGATATGTTCTGCTAGCAAAATGTTCATCAGTTCTTCTTGCCGCGACGTATGGGCTGAAAAACCGTGACTTTTCCAGCTTTTTTACCAATTTGCTGGCATTTGCTACATCAATGGAATGCATTATGACCCATGGTGCCGGTAACAAATAATTTGGAAGGTGCATCACAAATAAAAGCTCTAATATGTACTTTTACTTTATCATTATTACACGTGAGCTCCGTCCGCTTCTCATCCGTTTTGAGAAGCGCCATTTCAGCAATGAGATCATGTAAAAAAGAGTTAATATCGACTGTTTTTCCCACACCGCAATAAACACCAATGAGAAATACAGAATTTTACCCTAAATCAACAACCTTACCTAAAATTGGCCACAGAGCTTAGCTGGAACTTTTGAATAATGGGAGACCATCAATTCCTATATTCACCTATATCGATGTTTTACGAAATAAAAAATATTCTAACTTTAAAATCTGCCTCCTTAGTTCAAAATTAAAGTACTGTCCTGGAGTAACTGTGCGAAGAATTGTGGTACTTTTATTTAGTTTTAAAAGGGCCTTAGTGGATTTTGGCACATTAAGGACCTCTGACCTTAAAAAACTTAAAATATCGTTTTTTTTTTGGTCAGGTCGACGGAAATATTTAGGACCGCGCCCGCGTAGTTTTTCCCTCCGCGGTATTTTTTTCTTTTTTAATTTTTTGCTTACCAAAGAAACTTGCTTTAAAAAAGAATTTGTATTTTTCCCTTGCACGAAATGTTTTTTTATGGATTTTTAAGCATGAGATTATTAAAAATTGAAATGAATTAATTTTTTTAAATTTAAATAATTGAATTAAAATGGACTTTAACAAAAAAAAAAAAAAAAAATGGGCCTTGAAAATGCTAATTTCGTATGAGGGAATTTCGTTGAGAATTTCGTATCTCCTGTTTTTGGATTTTTCATTTTTTTGGGTGCATTTTCGGTTTTGTTTTTGGGTAATTTTTCCAAAACTTTGTGGGCTTTTTTTTCGTTTTTTTTTTTTTTTTTGGTGAAATTTCGTTTTTTCGTTTTAGGCGATTTTTCATAAATTTTTGGGTAATTTTTCATTCGGGTGGTTTTTTTTTTTTTTTTTTTTTTGTGCGTGGCATGTGTGGAGCCACTCCATCGTACTTGATCACGAAACAAGGCATGGATAACAAAAAAGAAATGCTCAGCAGTACTTTCTTCAATACAAAAAACCGATTGCTTCTCGTTAGTTAGAGTCACATATGCAATTAAAGTTTGTTTTTAAAACAAAATATTTATTTTGCATACGAACAAATAAGAACGACATCTGGGATGAAAGATGTCGTTCATCATTCCTTCCAAATAGTTATAGAAGTAAAATTTAAGACATAGCTAATGTTTTTTTTTTAATTAAAATTTAATTTCATACAAAATTGTACACTTTTCCAAAGCTCGATATAATTAATAACTTGCTCAACGTGGACACATTGCATGCTTCCCACCATCAATAGGCAAGCATGCTCCAGTAATAAAGCTTGCAAGAGGACTAGCCAAAAAACAAATGGACTCGGCCACCTCAAAGACATTACCAACTCTGCCCATAGCATGTGTTTCCTTACAACGTTCCAGATATTTTGCATATTCTTCCTCAGACATGCCCCCACGTTTGTGAATATCAGTTATTACCACGCCCGGATTAACAGAGTTTACACGTACAGTTTTTGGCGCCAAGTCAAGAGCCACACATTTTGTAAACTGGTCCAAAGCGGCCTTTGACACGCTGTAACTCAAAGCGCCGGAAAAGGAACGAAGCCCAGCTACGCTAGAAACATTTATAATACTTCCTTGGGTTTTTATAAGATGTGGTACAGCTAGTTTTGTCAACATGAATACTGCTCGTAAGTTTGTATTAAGAATTTCATCGAATTGTTCTATATTTGCTTCCATGATGCCTCCAGATGCCAAAATACCAGCGTTGTTTACAAGCACATCCAGACGTTTAAATCTCAAGATCGTATCGTGAATGACTTTTTCCGCATCCTGCGTGACATCAACAACCAGCAGCAGGCACTCTGTTTTGCTATTTGCCAATTTGCAGGCTGATTCTGTAGCTTTCAGATTCTCCACATTGCGTCCAATGAGCACTACTTTGGCATTACGTTTTGCAAACAATTCTGCCGTGGCTGCTCCTATGCCTGAGCTAGCACCAGTGACAAGCACAACTTTGTCTGTGAAATCCATGTTGAACACTGATAAAAAGTATGGCCATGTCAAATGAACTTCACATAAATGAAAAAGCTAATCATTTTCTGATAATTGTAAAAGCCACTTTATTGAAGCTACAATCTTAAGTTCCAGAAGTGATAAGCAATCACCAAACAAATATTATTTCCTCTTATGAAATTAATTAAGCGTTAAGCATACAAATAAAATAACTGGTGGACTTTTTCTTCCGGACAACAAGCTTATCTCGTCGAGTTAAATGTGCATTTGATATGTATGATTTGGATTTTCAATACTCGAACGTTTTATATTTAGAAGAAAAAAAACCGAATAACTTTGTTTAACACAGCCCTCCATAATCCGCAGGTTCGTAATTGGGTAATTTTTACATCATTTTTAGTTGTTATCTTGTTTTTAGATAATTTTCTGTAGTTGAAGGTAATCTATATTAATAAAAATTATTTTCTATTTGTTTGACTACAATACAAATCTAAACGGCTGAACGGATTTAACTCAAATGCGGCTCACATATTACTTGAATCCTAACTTCGGTTATGGACACTAAGTTTTGACCACGCCTCTTCCGCCCCTTTACAAGTAACGCAAATCTACTTGTATACAAAGCTAATATGCCCGACTTATTCATTTTAAGGAAATCCTGTTATTTTGACACCAAAAACATTCACATATCTTTAAAATTGCACAAACTTCTGGTACAACGTCTTTTTCTTATAACATCGTTTCCTTAGAATTACAAAAAACTATCGGAAATTCGTATATTTTACTTGCGATGCAAATAACTCAGTTGTTTTTGAATATATTTAATTCAAATTTTTTTCGTTGATAAACTCAATTCAAGCACTTAATAAAAACAATATAAAGGGTACCAAGGGCGTCGCCAGCCGATGACCCAGAGGGGTGGGGGGGGGGGGGGGCAAGTTGATATATGGAGAATGGAAAAAGTATAACTTGTAGGTACAGTTATCAGAAATTTACGCTTGTTTGAAGTACGAGTCTTACTACCTCTACCTACGGCGATTGTAAATAGAACATTACAAAGTCCAATGTGTAACTCCACGAGCTCTTGACTCTTCAATGAATAAAACTTGTAAACGTAGTTATTAATTATATTAATTAGAAAAATAACATTAAAAGAGTTTATACAGATTAATTTTTGACACTTATTAAGTTAGTTAAAACGTAATCTTCAGGGGTTTGTTGTAAACTTCTCGACCACTTTATTTTGAAAATCTTGTAAGTTTTCATAAATAAGTTTTCTGTGTACATACATGATGGCAAGACCATTAAGACGATTTTCCTCCATAGTGCTTCTTAACCATGTTTTAAGTCTCCTTAGGTTGCTAAATGATCGCTCTACCGTACACGTTGTGCAAGGAAGAGCTATCAAAATTTTCAACGCTTTTCCCGTTTCGGGAAAGAATATTTTGGTCTCTTTTAAGACATCGACGTCAGGGTTGCGTTTAAATTTGAAAAAACTACTTAAAATAAGTGTTGATAATAAAGAATTATAAACGCAATGTTAAAGGGGTATTTACGGTGGGCAACAATGCTCGGTCACATTGAGGAATGTGAACCCAGCAAAACATTTCGCGTGCGGGGATTACATTGTGCAACAATTTGAGGTTCATGAAATCTAACGGAGAAGTGACCAACACAGATCGATAGCACTAGTCTAGACCAACGAAACCCTAAAAGAGTTTTACAAAGTTAGCTCGCTTTTAAATGTTATAGCCTTTAAAAGTTGATTTTTTTAGTGCATTTTTCACTTAACTTTTTTATTTGAAACTGGAAAGATATATACAAATATACATAAATTTACTTGTTGTTGAACTACACTGATGGTCAAAAGTTTGAAAATCCTGTATAAAAAATAAATTTTTAATCTTAATACTTTGAATACGGCCTTTCATTATTTATATTGAAAACAAATTTGAGGTTTAGGCCAAGTATGTTGACAACAAGACAACATGAAGACAAAGAAGGCAACAACCAACAACAACAACAACGGCTCTGTATAGAGCAAATCACGCAGCTTGACTATACAGACTGTTTCGTTGGCCGCTACACCAACTCATCAGTAGTCTTTGCATGACTTTACACTGTGATCCACTCAAGCTTTTTAGGTTCTACTTATACTGCCAATTATGCCGAGAAAGTTACCCGGAATTTACTTTTAAAGAAAGAACGCTTAAGTTAGTGGCTGAGTTCTTATCTATTTCGATGGACCCTGTGTCAAGGTTAACCTAGATCGTATCATACTTTAAGGCATAGCCTTAACTCATGTTCATCTTCGAAATTCGATCACAGCTATTTACCGCTATCAGAGCAATTGAAGTTGTGTTATTTTGTTGTTAGCTCTTCCCTTTTTCCACACTTCCATTATAGGATTCTGTTAGTTTAACTGATGGTACACCTAAGATGGTGTGAATACCATTTTGTCATGAAAGAATTTGTTGTTTATATGTGATGAACACAGAACTAATCATTTTTCTTAACATTTTTATGGACGTGCTCTCCTAGAAATTTTTAATCTTAATATTTTCAATACGGCCTTTTATTATTTATATTGAATTTTCGAATTTCCGTTGTTATTGTTCTTGGTTGTTGCCTTCTTTGTCTTCATGTTGTCTTGTAGTCAACATACTTGACCTAAAGCTCAAATTTGTTTTCAATATAAAAAACAAATTTTTATATTTGTCGCCTTTCTTAGCAGACTAATTGTATTTTTACGGTATTTCTGTATACACTAAGTGTAATTTGGATATCCTCTGAATGATTTACTTTGCTTTTGAAAAATATAATACATTTTACAGACCATTTGTATGATAAGTTCTAACGAACATGATTTAAGTGAATTTGAACACACAAAATATTGCATGTTTTGTGTCCATTCACACTTGGCACAGATGTTACACAGAATGAAACCATTTGAAATCGGTATTATGGTCAGATGAATCAAAATTTGAAATTTTCGAATCACATCGTAGACAATATATTCTCCGTAAAACGAATGAAAAATGTATCTCGAAGTGCATTACACCTACGGTCAAGCATGGCGGTGGCTCGGTGATTGTATGGGGATGTTTTAGTTGGTAAACTCGTTAAAATTGACTATCATCGTATACTGCAGTACAGTGCAATACCATCTGGAATTGGCCTTATTGGTTATGGATTCAGCTATCAACAAGACAATGATCGCAAGCACACTTCAAAGTTGTGTTCTACATATTTGGAACAAAAAACAGAAGAAGGAGTGCTGCAAAAAATGGTTGGATGTAACGTCTGGAATTGGGCGATCAAGTTTTAATTACGCAAGAAAGTTGGATTTAACTGTGGCGCAGTTATTATTGCTTATTTTTTATTTTTAATGGATTTTTTTCCAATCGCAATAAAAATTATTACTGATCGTTATTTTTTCGATCAGAAAAAGAAATGAATCAATGATATATATTTTTCTAATCAGAAATAAAAATTATTTCAAGATTGAAATAATATCGATTGAAATTTCAATCAAATCAATATTTACAAATCAAACTGTTTTGAGTTAAAATAAAGAAGTTATTGCTTCGAACCCACGTTACCAAGTTAGCTAGTAGTCTTGGACAAGGATTTGAACAACGATTTTGACGAAGATAAGGACAAGATCTTAGACATGGATTTGGAAAAGGATTTGGATAAGTACTTTTACAAGGATTAGGTAAGGCAAAGATTTGGTCAAGGATTAGGACAAGGATAAGAATAATTTCAATTTCAATTTCAATTTATTAATTGGATAATAAGGACCAAGACAAGGATTTGAATAAGACCTTAGACAAGAAAATATTAGTAGGATTAGTAGATAAACTGGTAGCATGAAATGGTTGCAAAAAATAGTAGTAGAAAATATTAATGGAAAATAGTACTACAACACTAAAGAAAATATTAGTAGAAAATAGCTGTAGAAAATAGAAGTACAAAATATAAGTAGTGTCCCATCTTGTTTCGTTTTCAAGATATGGCGTTTTTTCTAATTTTTAAGGTTATCATATCGACCAAACCCTCTACCTGTGCGTCGAGATTTCGATGCCACCCACCCTCTTTAGAAAAGCCAAAACCACTTTTATTTTTTCCTATCTTTTGTTTTCGAGCTATAGCGCTTTTTTAAGTTTTCATTTTATTATAATTTCTATCTTTATATGCATGTTACTTTTTTGATCGATTTAATATAGATCAAAAAATATTTTTTTTAATATTTTTTTTAATCTGATCGAAAAAATATCGATCAATGATTGATTTTTATTTCTGGTCTAAAAAATATCGATCAAAAGTAACTTTTATTTCTGATCGAAAAAATAACGATAAAAAATAACTTTTATTTCTGATCGAAAAAAATAACGATCACAAAATGATTTTTATCTCCGATCGAAAAAATAACGATCTTAAAATGATTTTTATTTCCGATCGAAAAAATAACAAAAAAATAACTTTTTTTTCTGATTGAAAAAAACGACCAAAAATAATTTTTATTTCTGATCGAAAAAATAACGACAAAAAAATAATTGTTATAAAAGGATTGATTGATAGCGATAATCGTTATTTGCGGTCCCTGGAAAATTAATGACATTTTAATTTTTTTATCTTTTTCATATGTTAAGCAGCGCTACTTTTTGTTTTGCGCTAAAGCTAAATATTGCGCTAAAAAAAAAGCTCAAAAATAGAGCAGTAACCCAAAATCGCAGGAAATTGTATTTGCTTCATGTACAGTTTTTTCTATAGATTTTCATTGCTTTTAAGGTAAATGAAATGAAACCAACATCCAACTTCCAACTTGTCTTGCATACCAGAAATGTGTATGTACATATTGTTTGATATCTAATACTCACATTGAACAGCATGCAGTCATGCTTGAAGTATAAATTTTTTTAATTTTTGGGTAATGCTAAGCTATACGCTATATGTTCAGTAATACTTCATATTAATTGAATAATTAAATGAATTCATAAGCAACATGAGTCTTTCGATAGATAAATTGTTTCAGGATTTTCTAATTAATTTAATTTGTGTTTAATAAGTGAAGACAATATGCAATTAGCCCAACTTGCTACTTCACCACAAAGCTCAGCGCATTCAACAAATGGACCACATAACGCATCGCGCTATCCAAATCAAAAACAGCCTGCTCTGGTCTTGATGATACAGATATCATAGCATTTCAAAATGCTTCATGGCGCAATTGCGTTAGCGCATTACGCTGATACAGTAAACTGCGCTGGGGTTGTTGTAGCAGCGCAGCATATTTTGCTGCGTTACCCATGTCTAGTTATCACTATGAATAGTTTTAGATTAAAACGTAAAAATTTGCAAATTTCGAGTTGTGGCTGTTTTGAAGATGGAGTGCGATATGTCTTAATTTTTTAATCTCTAGGGTTGCTTTGCATATTTTTTAGTTTTTAAACTCTAGGGGAGGGCAGTTGCCCCTACCTCCCCCCTTGGCGACACCCATGAAGGGTACCGTTGTCTCAGCGGATATATTTTTAATATTTCTTTCAAAAAAGGTCCAAAATTTTGAATTTTTACTCAAAAAATGACACAAAAGTTAAAATAATAAAAACTCAAAATTGCATTTTCGACTACCTTTTACATGACACAGCTTTTAATAGCAAAAATGCTTCCAATTTTACAAAAACAATTATTAACTGTTTCTGTCATCAAAAAAACATGACCTACCGTGATTTTTTAAAGAAATTAGTTTTTTTCAAAAGTTGTTTTTATTCTTTTCAAAGAATAGTTAATCTCAAAGAATAATTTATGTGAAAAAATTATACCAATATCTCTTTCCGATCAACTTTCACCTGTTTTGAAAGAAATATCAACGGTACCTATATTTCTTTCAAAAAAGAAATTTAACGGTACCCTTTAAATTGTTTTTAAATTGATAAAATCTTTAGTGTTGTCATTTGTAAAAGCTCCCACTTTTTCCCAAAATTCACATGTAGGAAAAGCTTCGACTTTGAATGCGTTTGAGTGAGATGTAAAAATGGTTGCAAAAATGCACAAAAAAGGCACTGACAACTTTATGAAATTTAAAAAAAGCAAATAAAGTCGATATGAAGATCAAGTGTATGAGATTGTACTAAAATGTCTTTGTGGTACTGATACGTACTTTTAATAATAAAATTGTACTGAAAATGTACAATTGTACCGAAAAATCCAAGGCTGAATTGGCCGCTTTAGAACTGGCGGAAACAGTGGCGTTCCTAGGGGGGGGTGGGGGGGGGTCCGCCCCGGGTACCACCATTTCGATATTTTTTTTAATTTCTCAATTAGAAAGAAAAAGGTACAATACGATAAAAAATGTGTGTCTCATTTTGTCGCATTGAAATTATTTCTACCAATTTTTTTATCAGTAGCTCATGCGAAAGGAGTTTTTCAAAGCTAAAATGAATTAATAGCATCATTTTATAAATCCCTGCACATCACTTCACGCTGCGTTGTTGAAATTAGCAATTTATAAAACGCAACGCTTCACGCCGTGATCTTCAGCGTTGAGTAACGCAATAGCGTAATGAAAACAGTACAAAGTTCGCATTTTATAAAACGCTGCACTTGAAATTCGTTCACTTGAACTGTCACTTTCATCACTTGCTCTTGAGCTGCCGTTAGAACGAATAAGTTGGTATTGAAAGGGTAATAACTGTTTGTTTCACTCATATATTAAATGTTTACATATATCGTTTCAATATAGCTTGAAGACAGCAACAACGAACAAACAGTTCGAAATGTTGCTAAAAGATATAAAAAAAACTATCGCAGGTAGCAAATGTGTACGCCAGTGTTTGGTGTTTATATTGCAATTTCAATTTAATAATGGCTGAAAAGAACAGCTGATATGGTTGCCAACAAGTCAGAATTTGGTGAATCTTAAATATTTCAAAGATTTGCAATAATGATGCTAATTTTATTTTACATGTGACAACCCTAAACTGTTGTTGACTGACAGCTCACCGTGGTAACGTAACATAGCTAACGCAATAACGTAGTGATTAATAAAATGCAAATTTTTAATCCAAGTGATGCGCCGCGTTAGCGTTGCGTTTCATCACGGTGATTTATAAAATGATGCCATAAGACTTATTTAAGGTCTTCCATGGGACAGGCAAGGCTTTCCGATCTTGCTATATTATCCACTGAAAACGAGCTTGCAAGTAATATTGATTTCGATGAGGTTATTTCAAATTTTGCACCTATTAAAGTAAGAAAAGTTAGTTTTTAAGACAACGCCATTAATAAGATTTCTTTGTTTAACCGTATACAAATATGTACCTGAAAATGTAATGTTTTTGTTCCGTCAGTTTTTAAGACTGCGAAGTTAATAAGTTTTCTTTTTTACCTTATGCCTACATATCTAAATATGTAGACACCAGAGAACAGCTTGATTGCATTCAAATGGCGTTTCGAATATATCCTCAATATACGAGCACCGAATGTGCCTTCTGCATTAAAATTAATGCGCGAATACATGCACCAATCGCTGCGGATACGAATACCATAGAGTACGATTGGTCGCGATTACGATTGCCTACGAATCAAGAATACCCAACCATGGTATAATAATATATGGTAGCATTGACAACTGCTTATTTTCTCTTCAACAGGAAAACATAAACTGTCAAAAACAGCTTTTTGTGGAAATACATCAGCAGCTGCTGTGGTTGTTGTTTTTTTTCACTTCAACGTTTTCAACATTGCTTGTGTTTTCAATGGCGGATTGTGAGCGCTCTCTTTTTGAGTATATTTTTTGACAGTATATGATTTCCCAAGCAACTGTCAATGCTACCTTGTATTATTATACCATGGTTGAATACGTAGTAAAATAAGGAATTATTAACATAAAAAAGCAGTCGGTGACGAAACCATACGCAAAAATACCAACAAATACTTCAGCGTAGCAAGCGCTATATTTACCAACAACGACAAGAATAAACAACAACACACACACACTGTATTGTTGCGGAGTGGAAAGAGTTAGGCGATGGCAATCGCTGCAGCAACAGACACTCGAGTGTTAAGCGAAGCATCCGAATGTCTGCATTGTCTGGATGGTGCCTTTGTATGTATTCGCAATCGTTACAAACCATGAACCAAGAAATAAAGATCATGCAAAGAAAAGAGCCGCCATATTGTAAACAAAACAAAGCTGGTAGGGCTGACGTCATCGGTCACAAATTTTTTTGTTTACGTGTAGCGATTATATGTGAAAAATTATTTCTTGAAGTTTTAAAAAATTATTAGTGTTTATAATTCAGTAATTTTTTGTGTTTTTTATAAAAATGAAGTGTGCTGTAGCGACGTGCAATAATTGCAACAGCAAAAAAAAATTACTTTAAATTTCGTTACTGCATGAAAATATAAACAAACAAAGTATTCAAACACTTTTTTCGAGAATTAAACTTGTTAATTTTATAATTTTCCACTTTTATTTAAGTTTTCACATGTTATGCATGAAAAACGTATGCAATATAGCTTTTTTTGTGACCGATGACGTGGCACGAAAAAATACTTTTTTCTCGCACTGCTGATTGCTTGATCTTGTCTTGTTGGTTCATGGTTACAAACTGTGCTTAGCACCAATCGTTGTTTACGAACTCGAGCGGTATGCGTGCATTAAATTTTATGTGCGATTGTGGCTGACGACGATTGTTATTCGAGTGGCAAAAATGACGATTGGGCTTGTGCAAATCTCTGGTAGACACCTGAAAATGTAATACTTTTGTTCTATTTTTTACAAATTCTTATTGTTTGTCATATACTCACCGAAACAACTATATGTGCCTAACAAAGAATTGAACTCCACTAGGGTAGATTTAGGTAACTGTAAAATCTGAGTATGCAGAAAATTTGTTTGTTGTTTAATTATTTGTTGTTTAACACTTTTTTAAATTTTGCTCTCTTAGGGAGCCATTCTCTTTAAATAATAAACGTTTTCTCAGGACCACTGAAAGAAATAGCCATATGTGCACACATAACTTTTTTTAATTTTTTTGTGTAATAAAAAGAACAGATAAAAATTATTTGACATATTGAGATATCTTTAGTAATTTGTATGACACACATTATTTATGAAGACCTGACAAATGCGATTAGGCATTGACCACACTAGGTTTTGTAAGGTAATATTGTCAATTTTTTGCCATTATTCTTTTATTGCGTTTTTCAGCTCTTTCGGACTAAAAAATTGTCTTCTATTTTTGTAAATTTTCTTTGATAAAATACCCCAAAGATTTTCCATCGGATTTAAGTCCGAGCTGAGAGCAGGCCATTCCAATAATGGTATTGATCGCGATTTTAGAAAATCTTTCGTGTGCTTTGTGCAGTGAATAGATACATTATCCTGTTGAAATGTCCAGTTATCACCATACAAATCATCAGCAAAATTTATTACTGTCCAGTAACTCCACATAGCGCTCAGCACTCATTTTGTTTGAAACAAAACATATTTTAGACTTGCCTTTGTAGCCAAATGCTGCCCAAGTCATAAGCAAACCACCATGAAAGTTTCTTCTTAAGCATGTTTGGCCAGGCTTTCTAACGTCTTGCCAAAACTTTTGACTGCCATCAGGACCGTCAAAACTGAATTTTTTCTCATCACTAAATATGCTGTTTTGCCTTCTTCCCAAAATTTAAATTTTTCTGCAAACTTTAATCTTGTGCTCTTATGGCGTTTCAGTACCATAGGTTTGGCTATCCTTTTTTGATACTTTATGTTACTGTCTTTTTTTAAAATTTGTTGTACTCTTCTTTGCGTAATATTAAGTGAGAGTTGCTGCATATTTGCTTGGTGCTAATGTTTTGAGTAACCGCAAGGCGGTTAATTTCTCTTTTGTCTCTTTCGATTTGGGACCAAGCCTCTTCGTTGTGTGATAACTGTCTGGGTTTTTTAAAAACTTTCCGATAGAATTTTTATAACGGTTTAATTTAGCAGCAATATCCATCACTCCCATTCCTGCCTATTTATAGGAATTAATACGGACTTGTTCGATTTCTGAAAATGACGTTCCTCGAGGTATTATTGTCGTTGAAAATATAAAAATTAATAAAAATATTAAGAGTTTATGAAAATTTTGTTCTTATTTTACCCATGGTCTTCTATATTTTTTATTAAATATTTTTGATTTCTGTTTGCACTGTTGTTTACAACGAACTGCACTCGGTTAATAGTTTTTAACAACTAATGCACATATAGCCATTTCTTATAGCGAGTAAAAGACAAAGTTCAACATTTGAAGATTACGGTACAATAAGAGAGCAAAATCAAAACAAGTGTTATTACAACAAATCATAGAACAACAAATAATTTTTCTGCGTGCTCAGATTTTACCATAAACTTAATCTACACTAGTGTACAAGTGATAAAGTTCATTTATAGTTAGGCACATATAGCTGCTTCGCTGAGTGTATATTGTTTGTTTTTTTTTTTTTTTGGCAAACATAAAAATAATAATAAAAACACTTAATCTCATCGAACTGGTTTCTTTTTGCATTTAGAAATTTTTTATAGGGGTGACACCATGAGAATCCGCCCCGGGTGTCACCAAGCCTTGGAACGCCACTGGGTGGAAGTAATCAGAGAAGCTAGTCAATTTTTTCCAGTAATAAGGCGTAGCCATGTATGACTGTCACCGTTGTAAATTACCATACACATTTTACACTTTTATTAACAACATTCTTCCTCAGCTGAAAAAACATTTTCTTTTAAATATGGAAGATTTTTTTGGGTGCAGTACCTATTTTTGACGACTATGAGGTGAACTCACATACACAATATGTGATTACATAAAAAATTGAAGAAGAAGCATTTTTAGCTGTCAAAATAAACAGAATTCACAATAGAAACGAAGTTTCCTATCTCATGATCTCTGTCATGGTTCGTGCAAGATGAAAAAACAGTCACTTCTACCTTGTATAATTGTATCATGGGTGAGCGGAGCTCGGTTCCCCACAAAATCTAACCCATTACACTCACGAAGAATCTTGGCTAAACATCTACAGTCTTATTCAATAGATTGCCTTAAACAACCGTTCAACGCTTGTTCAACGTCTAGAATGCTAAAAAATTACATATATTCAACAATTTTTTTTCGGTTTTTTTTATTATATATGTATGGCCATCAAACTTTTTTACTGTATTAAACAGTTCTTGAAGATTACGAAAAAATTTTTGATTTTTATTTTCTATTAATTGTACATTTAATAGAGGGCGCTGAAATTTTCTTTAAAAAAAAAAAAAAACCACTGCTGCATGGCGGACAGTTAATCTCTGGAACGGTAAGTCTGAAACATAAAATTCAAAAAGAGTTTTAAAAAGGAAGTGCTCTTACGTGATAGTTTACCAGAAAAATGGAAAAATCATAAAAAATAAAAAATGGTGGACATTTGAAAATATTTTTCAAAAATCGCCTTTTTTCGACCTTTTTTCAGACTCAAAAACTTTTTATATTATTTTTGTGTTGTCAAAATGTGGTAAACTATCACACAGGATATAAAAATAAATAAAATGCTTCAAAGTTTATTAAAATCGGCCCAGTAGATGCGGAGATTAGCTGTTCGAATCTACTGGGTCAGATTTTCATTACAAAAACCGAACGAGAACTATAAAAAACCATTAATAACATGCTTAATTTAAATATGTTGTTTTTTAATTTCAATATTTTTATATAAATGTTCTTTAAATGCGATAGTTTTATTTTCAAAGAGTATATATTTGTGGCGTCCGTGGTGTAGTTGGTTAAAGTGCGTGGCCGCTATGTTAACGAACCTGGAGACCCGGGTTCGAAACCCAGCAGCGACAGAAAATTATTTAAATTAAAATAATTTTTCTGTACGGCCGCCACCTCTCTGCAGACAACAGCAAACCTCAGAGAGTAATCAAAATGACATGTAAAGCTTCTTGAGAACAAGAACATTCCGTTCATCGCCGTTGGGAGTCGGCGTTAAACCTGTAGGTGCGTTTCTCAGTCAATTGTGTACAAATTTAATAACACGCACAACACAATTAATCATAAGAAGCTTGGTCAAAGTCGTTTTAAGGGCTGAAATGGCCATTTATTTATTTATTTACTTTTATTTATATATTTGAAAGATATTAAAAAAAGATTCGTGCATAATTTTAATTAATTAAAAAAGTATTTAAATAAATTTTAAATATTTACGTACTCGATTTATGCAAATGCGTTATTGGTTAAAAAATGATTTCGTTTTTGAATAAATTAAATAGTTTTTAGATAAATTTAATATTTTTTCTTTTGGTGTAGAGATGCCTTAAAAATATAACAAATATGACAACTCTTTTTGAGGACGTTAAGGTGGCAATGTCGGAGTCTCATAACACCATTGTGCAATCGATATATACATATATATGTATATATGTATCACCGACCTCCTTACTTTTGTCAAAGGAAAATTTTTCCCTTGGGGACCTATTTCCTCCGACCACTCCTAAAGGGAGCTCCCATACAAATTTTATGATTTAGGGGTATTTATTCCTACCTACAAAAAATAAAACTGCACAAATGATTTTTATTTCTGAGCGTAAAAAATAAAAATTGAGAAACAACTTTTATTTCTGAGCGAAAAAATAAATATAAAGAAATAATTTTTATTCTTGAGGAAAAAAATAAAAATTGAGCAGCAATTTTCATTCTTGAGCAAAATAATAAAAATCAAAAATAACTCTTATTCTTGAACAGAAAAATAAAAATAAAAAAATAACTCTTATATTTGATGAATGCTATGCCTACAAGTATGATACGATCTAGGTTAACCTTGATACATGGTGCATCGAAGTAGATAAGAACTTAAGCTTTCTCTCTGTCAGGATAAATTCTGGGTAACTTTCTCGGCATAATTGGCAGTATAAGTAGAACCTAAGTAGCTTGAGTGGGTCACAGTGAAAAGTCATACAAGACTACTGATGAGTTGGTGTAGCGGCCAACGAAACAGTCTGTATAGTCAAGCTGCGTGATTTGCTCTATACAGAGCCGTAGTTGTTGTTGTTGGTTGTTGCCTTCTTTGTCTTCATGTTGTCTTGTTGTCAACATACTTGGCCTAAAGCTAAAATTTGTTTTCAATATAAGCTTTTTCCTTAATTGTTCTGCATTTTTCCCAATTGTTTGATATTTGGGTCAATTGCAAAAAAAAACGTACACAAAGAGGTTTTGTTTTTGAAGTTTTTTAAATTTTTCCGTTAGAGTAGTCAAATTAAGTGAAAATTAATGGAGAATTCAAAGTTGTTTTTAGGCCCTGCAAAAAATAATTTTTTTATGTTTTTTATACGATTTTTGTATTGAACGTCACACAGCAGATATACGGGAAAAATTACTAAAAATTTGAAAACTGTTGTAAATTAAAGCTTACTGTGATGCTTGTTAAGTTATTTAATAAGTTTAATCAGCTTTTGTAAAAATCGCCATTTCAGTTACAGAAATAATAATTTTTTACCAATAATACCTACATATTTTACAATTTTAACGGGAAAAAATTGAAATTTTTCTTCAAAAAGACACCTACATAGAGGTTACTTTCAGAGTAGTAATCTTGCAGCAATAAATATTAAAAAACTGTTAAATAATAAGAAATTTCAGAAAAAACAACAGGTTGGCGTTCAGTACATTTTGTGACGTTCAATACATTTTGTTCCGCTTAACAAAATAATGTAAATAAAATTGGGAGTTTAACAAAAAACAGGTTTATTCTTTTACAAAAAAGAAAAAAGAAAAAAAACAAAAAGTAAATATAAAGTATATAATTCAGGTATACATAAAATTTTGATCAAATTTTTTTTCTTTATTTTTTTTTTTACAAAAAAATTAAAAAAGTCAATAGCTAGTTGAATTTGTATTGAAATCACGTTTTACAATATAACTTCTGAACCCTTTAAAATCACATCTTCATTTTATATCATTAAAAAGGTATAACCTAACGTAAAAAAATGAAAATTATAAAAAAGAAAAAAATTATAGCACATGTTGCTGGCATGGTATTGAACTTAAACAAATTAAGAATGAGTCAACTTAATGCAATATTTTCACAAATTTTGTACTTTTCCTAAAAATAGATGAAATAGCTTTTCCCAATGATAATATATTACCGGTAATCGGTCTTAAGTTGATTGAGGTACATTGTCTTCAAATAGACCCTATTTTGGCCGCGAACAATTATTCTAAAAATTTTTAACTTCGAATTTTTAACTTCAAATCAATAAACCAATGCAAGAAAAATATTTGAGAAAAATCGGAGATGGTCAGTGCAACTGCTCACTTCAATGTGAAATGGGCGATATCAGTTAGTAAAAACTAAAAGCAAAAATCAGGGCAAAGTCATACATAGGTACCATTCTTTTTGCTTTCGTTTTTATTTTCATTTCGTTTCGTTCCTTATGTAGCTTTATTTTTTTCCCGATATCTTCTTGCTCTTTCAGCAGTCGTTAACTTTGCAATTTTACTCTCAAATATACAAAAACGAAATACAAAATGAATACTTCTTAAAAGTGACGTTCAATACATTTGCCACTTTTTAGTTTTTTTTCTTATGAATTTTATTTTGCAAATATACGAAAACAAAGATATTAATCAAAACCTATCAAACAATGATTTTAAACTTAAATTTTTTTTATTTACTATTTTTGCTTAATTAAAACTCCGCGTGACGTTCAATACATTTTTACACGTACTTATCATGATAAACTGAGAAAACACAAAAAAATGTACTTTAATATCATTTATTCGTCATCATTTTTAGAATTTCGTGAGAACTAATCTCTACACTTTCTTAATATAACCTTCAAGTCATCTATACCACACCTAAATTAAAACTAACGAAGCGTAAAAAAGTGACGTTCAATACAATGCGCGTGGACTAAATGTAAATCGAACGCCAAATTCGCGATGACAATGTTTTGAGAATAACAACAAAATAAAACATAAGAAATAAGTGCTATCATTACAAAACAGTTATTAATTGTTATACTTTTGCATTGTTTTCAACTTTTTTTCACGTTTTTCATCAAAAAGTGTAACTGTGGACATATGTTTTTGTATTAAGCGAGTACGAGAGAGCAATATAACATTCTTCAAAACAAATATGAAAACAATATTAGGATTCTGAAAAATATATTTTGTCAATAAATATTCTTCAGTGATCACTTTCTCATGTTTTATTTGTTTTTTTCTTTTTATTTTTACCTAAAAACAGAGTTAAAAGAGCGGGGACAAAAAATAGCATTTTGTATGCAATTGACCCATTTATAAGATTTTCTTTTACTATGGTATTATTTAAAATTTCATAAAATTCGTTAAATTTAACATTTTAAAAATGAAAATTTATTAGAAAGAAATTTGACAAAATGTCTATATTAAATTAAATTATTTTTAAGTAATGGTAAAATGTTAAAATAAAATATAATACGTAAACATACATATGTATATTTTAACTACCTAAGCTTGAAAAAAAAAAACAATATTACTCAAAAGAAATAAATTGTTTGCCTCAAATTTTTATTTATATAATTATTTAGTATAAATTTTATCAAAAAACAATATATAATGCGTAATTAAAAAAAAAAATTTATGCCAGCCGCAGGATTTGAACCCGCGCCTCCACGATCGTCACCAATAAAATTGCATTATGCGAAAAAATGCCAGTTTCATAAAAATTAAACAAAATTGCGAAAAAGTGAATGTTTCACGGTTTTATGAGTAACTCAAGATGTTTCACTTCTCGATGGCCCGTCACGTTTCGTAACATTTCGAGGTCTTCTCTGTTTATGTTTTTGCTCCGAACGACTAATATGTATGTTCTCAAGAAGCTTAAGAGCCCGAACCATGATACAATTATTCAGGTAGCATTGACAAGTATTGATTATCTCAGCAACAAGGAAACCAGCATCTGTCAAAAACAGTTGTTCGTGCAACAAAAATTAAACGAATGTAAAAATAAATAAATTCCACAAAATATGTACGTTAAATAAACAATTATAATAATGAAAGTTGTAAAAAAATTATGTGTGATATGTGTTCAACGTTTTCCCAGCCGTGGTGTTTTAATTTTAATTGAAAACTTCTTTAATTTCGTCCATGTGCATCTGCAGCTGCAGCTGCTGAGGTTGCTGTATTTTAACGTTTTCAAGATTTTTTTTTATGTTTGCACTTAATAACACAAAGTTCACAAGTTATCTTCGTTGTAGTAATATTAATTCACTATTGATTAAATTAAATATGCAATATTTTGAAAGCAAATGTTTGGTTATTTGCAAGCGCTGAAACATAACAATGGCGAAAACATAAGCAATAATTGAACGCTCTCTTTCTTGACTTTTTTTTGACAGATGCTGGTTTCCCAAGCAACTGTCAATACTACCTTGTATTATTATTAGCCCGAACAGACAGGGCTGCCAGATATGGGGATTTGTCCCCATTTTGGAGATTTCAAATCAGTTTTGGGGACGAATTTTTTAGTTTGCGGATGAAGGATTTGGTGGGGATATCCATGCCTATATTGGGGATTTTTTGGGGATTTCAGAAGAGAAAGAACAAAAATTCAGTTAATCTTAGTTTGACACATAAGTTATCAGTGGCGCAACATTAAAAATGTAAGCATACCATTAACTTGCAAATTTGAATTGCAAATTATGGAAAAACAAACGAGTAAAACAAATTTTGCAAAAAACAAACGAGTAAATCAAAAAACGTATGTTGTCAATTTTTAAAGAAATGAAAAAAATAACGATGGAAGCCGCTAAAAAGCCGAATATAGTAAAAAGAATTTATAAGAAGGAATGGTAGTTTGAATCTTGGGCTCAAGGTAAATATATAACATATTTTGTAGATTTTCGTCACAGGTTTGGTAAATTTTCTTTTAGGATGGTTGAAATCTATGTAGATGTTGTGATCTGTGACGGTTGAAATTTGTGTTTAAATTCTGTGTAGAAAGAAGTTTCTCCATTATGAATATTACAAAATCAAAATTACGCAACTCAATGCAATACGAACTTTTACAACTCAAAATTTACTTACTTACTTACTTAGGTGGCCATTGCAACCCGTCGTCGGGTTTCGGCCGACCTCATCAGCTCTCGCCAGGCGCCTCTGCTTCGCGCGCGCCTTCTCCAATTGTTTTCACCAAGCGCGGTTAGGGCTTCCTCGACCTGGTCAATCCATCGGAGGCATGGTCTTCCTCGTCGTCGTCGTCCTTCGGCTTTCGATTCGAACACCTTTTTCGCTGGAGCATCGTCATCCATACGATGGACATGACCCAGCCAGCGTAGTCGCTGGATTGCTATACGCTGAACTATATCAATGTCGTCGTAGAGCTCATACAGTTCGTGGTTCATTCGAATGCGATAGTCGTCGCCAACTCGAATCGGACCGAAGATTTTGCGAAGAACTTTTCTCTCGAACACCCCAAGAGCGGCTGCGTCTGCTTGCGAGACAACCCATGCCTCAGCGCCATAGAGAAGCACAGGTATGACGAGCGTCTTGTAGAGTGTTAGTTTCGTCGATCGAGAGAGGGCTCTACATCGTAATTGCTTACCAAGCCCATAGTAGCACCTATTAGCAATCATTATTCTTCGCTTTATCTCCAGGCTGACATCGTTGTTGCTGTTAACGGCGGTGCCAAGGTAGGTGAATTCCTTGACCACTTCAAAATTATATTTGCCTGTTGAAACGTGAGAGCCTAGACGCCGCGCTCCCCTGCCTGCAGGCAACATATACTTCGTCTTGCCCTCGTTTACCGCCAAACCCACTTTGGCTGATTCCTTTTCGATAGCGGTGAAAGCAGCGGTGACATCTCTCTTGGTTCTGCCGATTATATCAATATCATCAGCATACGCAAGGAGCTGAACACCTTTGTAGAAAATGGTGCCATTGCGATGCACACCGGCCTTTCGTAGGATCCCTTCCATGATGATATTGAAGAGATCACAGGATAACGGGTCGCCTTGTCTGAAACCTCGTTCGGTATTAAAGGTTTCGGAGAGGTCATTTCCTACCTTAACGGAGCTGCATGTGTTGCTCAACGTCATCCTGCAGAGTCTTATCAACTTTGCAGGTATACCAAACTCAGACATTGTTGCGTATAGGCTCAATAGACTCAAAATTTACAAATTTTTAATAATTAATGCAAAAATATTCCTAGTGATCATCTTCATCAGCAATTCAACTTTTTTTTACTTATCTTCTTTTTCTTTAATTAAAACAAATCGGGTTGTCTCTTTGTTTTGTAAGGACTTGAAAAACAAAATTATTTTTTGCTTCTCCTGCAAATTTAAGAATTTTGTGTATGCTTCGTAGTAAGGGTGCGATATATCTAAAAATATAAAAGTTGTGAAAAAATATTTTTCAAATACAGCTTTTTTAATAGAATCCTTCATTCCTTGGTAGTTCTTTACATTTTTTTTTCTAATGTTAATCATTTGAAAAGTTGAATAAATATTTTATTGATTTTGTTCACAGAATCTCATTTATGATTGAAAATGAAAAATAATTAAAATAGGCAAAGAAAACAGTTTTTATTTATTTTGGGTAAATTTTAATGTTTATTTTATTGCTTTAGGTTTGGTTTTGGTTTTAGGTTTTGGACCAGTGCTCTCTAGTTGTAAAATTTATTATTCAAATTTTGGGATTTTCGAAGAAGTTTGGGGATTTTAGACATGTCAAATGGGGACGGGGGGTTCAGAATATCTGGCAGCTCTGCGAACAGAACCAAAGCGGTTGTCGGTCCACTCTCGGAGAAATCCGCTGAGAAAACGTCCAGAATAGGAGCGGTTGTCGGATCAGCGTTGCTTTTCGGTGTTTAAATAGTACAAATGCGCAACACACACACACAAAACGAATCGGCAGCTCATGGAATGCAACACACATAAAAAAAACAAAATGTCAGCTCATGGTAAAAACTAAGAACATAGCACTGAACACAGCCAATTCTTAGCTAAAATATGGCAACACTTACACCACTCAAAAAGAGATCCGCCAAAATATGCACCGAGTGGTTTACGCACTTTAATGCACGGCTGCCACGCTGATTAATAGTTTTATTTAAAAGCTAATTTAGAATTTGGATTAGTTTTTTTTTTTTCTGTTCTTACTTTGCTGAGCAATAAGTCTTTGGGCGAAATAAGAAACGTAAGTTTTTGACAAAATTTATTCTTGTTATGCAACATATTAGAGCCCGAACAGAACCAAAGCGGCTGTCGGTTGTCGGGTGCGCTGTGCAACAAAATACATGAAAATCTATACAGCCGCCAAAAATTAAAGGTGGATTCACTGATCACCTTCAGCATGTTTTTGAGAAAGCTCTATTGCTCTCAAAAAGAGAATATGGCGATTTTGATTCACTGACATGTGAAACATTCTGCAAGTTTGTTGTTTTTTAATTGCCATTTAGTATTGCGAGATGCAATGTTTCTATATTATAAAGAATTAAAAAATAAAATATGCATATTTGAACTTAACAAACTCCATTCTGGCAGTTTAGCTCAAAAATATTCAGCAAGAAAATTAAAATCAAGTCAAAGAGATGCAGCAAGTTTTTGTTCCTCTCTCATTGAGTGCGAAGAAAGATAAACTTCAAATAAAAAAAAAACTTGAAAAACATGCTGAAGGTGATCAATCAATCCAGCTTAAATGGCCGCAGAAATCCGCGACGGAAAAACGCCAGAATAGAATCAATTCTATTTTTTCTCCGACGGCTGGCGGATCTCTCTTTGAGTGGCGTAAGTGTTGCCATATTTTAGCTAAGAATTCGCTGTGTTCAGTGCTACTTTCTTAGTTTTTACTATGAGCTGACATTTTGTTTTGTGTGTATGTGTTGCATTCCTATTAGAGCCCGAACAGAACTAAAGCGGCTGTTGGTTGTCGGATGCGCTGTGCAACAAAATACATGAAAATATATGCAGCCGCCAAAAATTAAATGGCCGTAGAAATCCGCGACGGAAAAACGCCAGAATAGAATCAATTCTATTTTTTCTCCGACGGCTGGCGGATCTCTTTTTGAGTGGCGTAAGTGTTGCCATATTTTAGCTAAGAAAAGGCTGTGTTCAGTGCTATTTGCTTAGTTTTTACCATGAGCTGACGTTTTGTTTTGTGTGTGTGTGTTGCATTCCATGAGCTAACATTTTGTTTTGTGTGTGTGTGTGTTGAATTTGTAGCATTTACACAACGAAAAGCAACGCTGATCCGACAACCGACAACCGCTCCTATTCTGGACGTGTTCTCAGCGGATTTCTCCGAGAGAGGTCCGCCAACCGACAGCCGCTTTGGTTCTGTTCGGGCTCTTACGCGTTCCGCAGTCCCGTTATTTAATGCTCTCTTTCTCAATTGAGTGCATGACGTCACACATCAGAGCCTGAACAGAATCAAAAATAGTTGCGCCGAGCTTTGTTGTTGGAAAATACATGCAAAATGTAGAAAAAAACTCAGCTCTTTTATCGCAACGATAAATCGCACAATTAGAATCTATTCGATTTCTTAGAGCCCGAACAGAATCAAATATCGTTGCGATTTGCGATATCGCAAAGCAATAGAATGCATGCAAATGTATGAACACGTCCAGAATGAAATCGCAGGTCAGCAGCCGCAACGATAAATCGCACAATTAGAATCTATTCTATTTTTTCTCTTGCGACCGACGATTCTCTCTCTGAGTGCCATTAGTGTTGCCATATTTTTGCTAAGAATTGGCTGTGTTTCATGAAATTTGCTTAGGGTTTTGTTATCTTCTGACATTTCTTGTTTGTGTGTGTTCTCTTCAAACAATTGAAGAGCCCAATACATTGAAATGAAATAGAAAAATTAAATAAAAAAAATACTCAATAAAAGCAACTTTGAATCGTCAGTCGCAATCGTTTCATTCTGGACGTGTTCTCTGCGATCGACGACCAGAGAGGATCGGCGGTCGCAACGATATTTGATTCTGTTCGGGCTCTCACTTCTGCTTGACAAAAACGTATGCAAATGTGCGATCGCTTAGACAAATTTGACGAAATGGAAAACAAATTATTTCGGGAAAGTAAAGTAAAAATGTCTACTCTTCTGTATAAAAATATGAATATTTTCGTATACGAAAAAATATGAATTTTTTAAAAAAATTTCAAGATTTTTATCTCCTAAACTACTAAAGACCGATAAAATTTTATTGTACCAATAGGTTTAGGAGGTTCATATACATATTATAAAAATAAGAAAACAAATATTTAGGCGTGGGCCCCAAAGTAAAATTATTCCAAAGTCTGACAATATCCAGTGTGACCAGATGATTTTTGTAGAAATATGCTTTTTGTTAAAAAAAAAATATGCTAGATATTCCACTTTCAATTTTTATATTCCACAAAAATATTCCACTTTCAATGTTGAAGAAACATATCTAAACAAAACTAAATATGCATATAAAGGAAACACAGAAGCAAGTTTAAGAACTTTTATTTATCACACACTTTAATTTATAAAAACTAAGTTAATGTTCATTAATCAGTTCATCAGTTCATTTACACTTAACAAAAGTATTTTCAAGAGTTAGATTCATTTAAAAATAGTCACGTATTTTTCTCACAGACAAATACCTTAAAATAGCTATTAAATAAACGAAATTAAGAAGAAGTTATGACTTTTATATCTAATATGTGTGCCATTTTAAATCGATTTTGGCTTTTCCTATAAAAAGTAAAAAATGTTGTGAAGGTTTTTTAGATTTTAAGTAACGATATACAATGTACAAAATTAAAATTCAGGCACATCTTCGAGATCAATACTTAAATTGTTGCTTGTATTATCATAGAAATTAGCATTTTTAGTTGTTCTTCCATTCTATAACGAATTTTAGGTTTAATTAGATTCATATAGCTTAAAATTCCCTCAAACTCAGCATTGTTAAATGGCAATCTTAGCAAGGAGAACGAAAATTCTGTTAAATCCTTAACCCTGGAAGGACATGCTTCATCGAATCGACGACGCATTTTTTACCTTTTGTAAAACAAGCCAAAAACTCACATTGTGAAAATTAATTTTTGTATTAAAAACTTTTATAAATAAAATGCATTGCATTTTTCCTTTACTCTCAATAAACTTAATAATCAAGAACAAGTGATTTTTAAAGATTTTGTCGAATAGGAAATCAGTTGGGCCATTTTTAAACATGTTGTCGTCGAATCGACGAAGCATGACCTTTATGTATAAAAAATAAGCATGACCTTCCAGGGTTAAAAGGATTTAGTCTCTGGATATCCTTAACCCTCTACTGCATAACAATGCCTTAAGGCACACTTACGTTTGTATTCAAATCTAGAACTGATAACCTTTTTTCCAAATTCAGAAGTCAAATCATAGATTATATATCGGTTCTATGCAATTCGGGTAACATTTTTTTGTAACGGAAATTTAGAAATTTAATATTTTTTGGAATTCTTGATTTTTTATTGAAGAAGCAAATTGAACACAACTTTTGCAGTAGCTTCTTACTTCATTAGCTTCATTTATATGTTAGTTTGCTAAACTTGTTCAGTTTCAAAACCTAAATTGAGCTTTGAGTAAATTATCCACATAAAAACTCCAATCCAACAAACAAACAAGCAAATTTACTTCACTTTTAAGCTGCGCCAAGTCATTAAAAAAATTACAATCAAATTGGCAACGACGAAGTTAACCACAAAACAAATTCATTATTTTGCGTTTTCTAAGGTGGTTCAGAGCTGAAAAAATTAAAAAGCCAAAAAAAAAATAATCATTTAGTAACAAAATAGTAATTTTTAATTGAAATTTTTGTCAACTTTGAAAAATATTGGAGTACGAAAAATATTCCACTTTTTATGCTGCATATTTTTAAAAAAAAAATATGCTTACCGAAGATAAAATATGCCAAAGTGGCATATAATATTCCACTCTGGTCACACTGACAATATCGCTTGTGACGTCATGCTCTCTCTCTCTCTCTCATTTGCGGAACGCATAACCTTGTTTCTTCATTCTTGTCCTATTCTGGACGTGTTCTCAGCGGATTTCTCCCAGAGAGGAACGCCAACCGACAGCCGCTTTGGTTCTGTTCGGGCTCTTGTCCTTTTACTTCGATACTCTAGGTGCAGCAATCTTTTAGCATTTCGAAACCTTTTGTATAATACGAGATATATCTGGTGAATATGGTGAATGGAGAAGCAATTCAAATCATATTTCGTTGAGTTTTGTCATTGCTTTCAATACTTTGTGAGATGGTGCATTGTTTTGCAAAAATATAACTCTTTCTTCTTTAAATCATCAAACTGAAAAGTCTAAAAAGTGAACCAGTAATATGGCCAAAACATTCCCGGACATACATATGTTCTGTCTTTGGCCACTTCGGAGCACTTCAGCTTGGCCCAACTCATTGTTTAGCTTGTTGTTCCGATTCAGGTGTATTGTAGTAAATCCATGTTTCACCACAAGTCACTAATAGACTTACAAAATCATTCGGATCACCGTTAAACAAGGCTAAACATTTCGGTGGAACAGATTCATCACAGCATTTGTCAATCCATTCCTTTGCTTGCACAGTGTTGTTTCTCCCTTTAAAAACAATGCTTTAGCAAAATCCGAAATTCACTTTTTCCTATTGATCCAAAAAGAAGAAAAATTGTTTACTTCAAATGTCTGTCACTCACAAACAACTGAGTGAAATTGGCTCATATTTTGACATTTACTAGTTAAATACAAGCTTAAAAGTACAAGCTCAGTCCCTGAGGTGGTAACCCTTTATTTCAGTTAGCTAACAATTAGAACTAAAAAAAATCTTCACCTGCTTCATTCGTATTCCAGAAATGAAGCAAAGAAATTATATAAACGGAATGCTTATGTCTGCAAGAATTAAACAATTTAACTTAACATTTAATCTTTGAATTCTTAAAGAAAAAAACCGAACTCGGCACATACAGTACTTTTAGCTATTACTTCAGATACATACATATGTCGACATGGAAATAAATATTTGAATTTAAAATTTCAAAACCCTTCGTGCGTTGCGGGTTGCGACTATGTGAAGAAACAAAATGTAAATTGGGTTGTTTTATTTTATTTCCTTTTTATTCAAAGACTCCAGGAAATGAAAGTAGAACCCTGGCGTTTTAAAAGCTATCAATGTTCCTTTTTCTATTCACTATGCAAATAAGTTGGAAATGAACTTATGTTTTGCAATGCGATTTTAATAGAGTTCGTTTAGTATGTAAGGTTTTGTTAGTTCGGGTTTGTGGTATAGGCGGTTAGTTTAGTTCAGTTTATTTGAAGTCTTTGGAATACAGATACCCTTACAGACTTAATTTAGATGAGTACTTCATAATTAAAGAATATACATGTATATACTTACAGCCGTATTAAAATAGCTATAAAACCTTCAATAGTTAAAAAGCTTTTTAATGTTAAAAAGTCTTTTAAAATTTTGTTATTCATAAACATGTTGTAGCTGCTTTGTAGTTAAAATAGGAACAATTTCGATTTGAAGTGGGAAGAGTGTCAATAATGGTTTGTGTATTAGATAAATTCAATGACTTTTTATTTATTTGTCACAATTTCGTTAGCATTTTGATTTAATTTTAATTTTCTGCTTACTTTAACTGCCACCATACAAAAAAATATCGGTTCCTCCGGGCCATTTTTTTTTACAGATCTAGTGTATTTTGGTATCAGAAAATCCGAACAAAATATCAGAAAATGTTTTTTTTTATATTTCTGTGAAATTTTGAAATATTTTATTGAGGCAGAACACACATGTGTTGCGCAAAACAATAGCAACAAAATCAGTGCGCTGCTAGAAAATCTTGTATCTTTTTTAATATTAGGGACACACAAAAATTATTATAGGAACCAAAGCATATATTCATACATCATATAAAAAACAAATAATTTTCAAATTTGGTTTTATTTTTTTTATTAAATATAAAATTAATGTGACAACATTCAATTTGTCTGAGTGCAAAACAAAAGCAACATAGTTAATATTTGGTGTAAGACCCATTATTCTTGATTGCCGCTGCACATCTGCGCGGCATCGACTCTATTAAATTAGATATAGTGGTGTTAGGTATTTGTTTCCAATTAAGTTTCAAGGCTTCATACAGTGCATTCTTGTAAGGAAACCTTTGAACAAAAACGTTTTTCTTCAAAATCCCAAAAAGATTTTCGATGGGATTCAAGTCTGGTGATTGTGCAGGCCAATCAAGAACTTGAATCTCATTGTCTATAATGTAATCTTTGATGAGCTATGATGTGTGCTTTCGGTCGTTGTCGTGCTGAAACGTCCACTGAATCGGCATATTCAACTCTGCATGTGGTAGCATCTTGCTTTCTAAAATGTCTTTATATACAAATCGATCCATAATACCATCGGTTTTATGAAATGGTCCGACTCCATCATAGGAAAAACAAGTCCAGACCATAATACCATCGCCTCCGTGCTTAAAATTTATTTTGCAGTTTCGGGATTCAAGTCGTGTACCTGGGCGCGCCGTACAGTGCACATCCCATCTGAATTAATCAAGTTGAACTTTGATTCATCGCTAAAAAAATCGGTTTTCCATTTTTGAACGGTCCAATTTAGGTGCTCTTTTGCAAAACTGAGTCTAAAAACAATAAATTGCAACTCATTGTCACAATTTCAGACAGAGTTGTTTAAATTATAACACCTCACCTTTTTTGTTTATGTTTAGCTGTAAGCAAAGGTTTCTTTGCCGTCTGTAACTCCTTAAATCGTTCTCAATGGCTCTTCTGCGAACAGTGCTGTGATGGATATCTAAATCAAGTGTCCGAATCACCTCTTTGGAGGTTGCAAATGGATTTCTCTTGAACACGCCACAAATGTTCCTGTCATCACGCAGCGATGTGTTCCGCGACCGTCCTCCTGAATGTACCGTTGTTATGACTTTTGTGATGTTATACTTTTTATTAATCTACATACTATTGAGCGAATTATATTAAACTGTTTCGCGATAGATATATGCGATTTTCCCTTTTTATATTCGAAAATAATTTGTAATTTTAGAGTTTCACAGTATTTATCACGTGCCATTATAAATGGAACAGGCAACGTCACAATTATCGCAAAAACAAAACTAAACTTTAATGTTTACAAACAACATGTGCTATACAATAAAATAACTTTTACCGTTATTTTTTGGAACTTCTGTCCTCTTTTTACATTTTTTAAGTTTTGTTGCTTTTGTTTTGCACTCATACAAATTGAATGCAGTCACATTTAATTTAAATTTAATAAAAAAAAACAAAACCAAATTTGAATATGATTTGTTTTTTATATGATGTATGAATATAGGCTTTGTGTTCCTATAATAATTTTTGTGTGTTCACAATATTAAACTAGTAAGAAATGATCTTCGACTGGGCCGAAGTTAAAATACCCCTACGTCCGAACCGAAGTATATTCAAAGTCTTAAGCCGTCAATAAAATGTTTATTTGAAAAACATTTTCGTTATACATAGTTTTAACAGAAAATATTCGCTTTCATTTTTTATAAAATCGCTTTGTATGGGAGGTGGGTGTGGTTTTCACTCGATTTGGTTGAATTTTATACACAAAGTGCATGTTATATATCAAAGTTAATATGCAAAATTTCAAGTCCACATATTATTTTTTGTGGAATTTAAAGAGATTTTACCTTTTTTATAAAGGCACTTTGTATGGGAGCTAGGCGTGGTTTTCATCCGATTTGACTCATTTTCGAACTTGATCTTTTTTTTTTAGATAAAAGCTTAAATATTCAATTTCGTGATGATAGGTTGAAAATTACGGCTGTAATCGTGACGACAGACGGACAGACAGACGGACATGGCTAAATTGACTCGGGTGGTGATGCTGATCAATAATATACTTTTCTATACCTACCACGCCTCCTTATGGGCGTTACAAACGGAGTGACAAAATTAATATACCCCCATTTACGTTTTTTAATCGTGGGGGTATAAAAATATACACGATTTTGTAGCAGCGCACTGATTTTGTTGCTATTGTTTTGTGCAACACTGTATGTACCTCACGGCCTAATGTATACGCCGTGTATAAGAGATAGCCGTGGTTTTATACCGATTTGGAAAATTTTCGAACTTGACCTTTATTTTTTAGATACAAGCGTAAATATCGACAAGGTAGCATACTCGGACCACTGTTTTTCATTCTATTTATAAAAGATCTTTCTATTGTACAGAAACCATCAAAGTTGATATATAATAAAGAGTTCAATAAATTCTCTATAACAAGAGGTATATTTTAAATTAAATAACATGTGAACCACTGAAAAAAATATGGTTTGGTTTTTTTAGTCTTAAAGAAATAATATGAAATAACAAACTTGCATAGTTAGACTTAGAATTCATTGTATTTTTTTAAGCCAAATAACTTTGTATGTTTCAAACTTCACAAACAATTTAAAGTCATTTTGGCAGAGAATAACTATCTTCCGGCGTTGACCGGTGTGCGCTCGTTTAGATTAACATCATTACTGGACTTATACTAAAACTAACAAAAAAAAATTAGCTGCCAAGATCTGCCAAAACAGTTTTTATGAATGAAAAACTAAATGCGTTTTGTGTAAAAAATCGGGTTTTATTGATTAAAATTGCAATTTTTTACAGCATGCTTTAAGGCTTACTTTGAAAGGGCGAGCTAAGCAGAGCAAATGTAACTGCTTTTGTTTATTTTTTTGGTCACAACAACAAACACAACAAGTTTTTTGTTTTGTTAACACAGAAGAACACCCCACACAGATAAATTTAAACTATTATTCAACGCTTTGGTGTAATTTTAGATACCATTAATTGCAACTTCTCAATTGACACTGAAAAGTTTCAATCTTATTGCACAGAAACCGCACAGATCTTTATTCGTGGTATCACATGCCGATTTCTGTGCATAAACTTTTAGTTCATGGTGGGAAAATAATTTCAGCAGCTGTTTTGCCCATCCGCTATCCGAAGAAGCACTGGAGGCCCGTAACAAGGAATGCAGACGATATCGGCTAAGTTACTCAAGAAAATGTGGCAGAATAGAGAGCAATGAAGACGTAATACGCCACTTGTTAGCATCTTCGGACCCGTATATAAATATCTTAAGAAAAGATCAACCAAAAAAATATCTAAAATTTAAATGAAGATGTGCAAAATTTGCTGCAATAGTGTGGAAATCTGCAGCATTGAATTTGCTATCGATCTTATTTCAGTTAATAAATTACATTTGCTTTTTTTTTTTGCTTTAAATGTAAAAATTGTAAATTTATATTTGTTTATTAGTTTATAAGTTTTTTTAATATATTTTGTAAATATGCAATTTTTCAGCCAGTAAGCTATTGTTTGGGTTATATTTATTTCAAACAAAATATTAAATAATTTAAAAAATTTTCAACAAGAAACAATTAATTCCGCATCAATAAAACCACCGGCATAAAAGAGAATATGCAACATTAAAAATACGAGCTCTGAAAGTAAAATCTATGCCCAAAAATATGCACCAAAAATTGCAAAAAGTATATGCCAATTAATTCGAAACAGTTTAGGTTCGCTTAGTTTTTATTTAATTAAAAGAAAACGATTAGGTATTTTGACATAATTTTTCTTTTATTTTTTTTATAAGAGGCGAATAAATAATTTTCTAGAACAACGACAACCTCTATTTCATATCGTTAAGATGCAATGTCATGATAAAGCTGCAATTTATAAAAAGTACGCGTGAGAAAAATTTTATGTGGGAGGTGGTCGTGACCGAAAATATTTTTTTTTCAATTCTGCGCAAAAATATATATCTCCGTACCGAGTTATTTTGAAATCGGGCCAATATGAAAGAAAAGATGACGTTTTAAATTTTCTTATGGTATGGAAGGTGGGCGTGGTTGTAAACGGTCTTAAAATTTTTTGCTTTATGGTTTTATATTTTAAAATCTAACTTCCATGCAAAATTTTATGACTCTACGACTATTATTTCTATTTATTGACATCTTTTGTATGGGGCTAAACCACTGTGCCACGCTTCCTTATGGCAGTGAAAAAATTAATATACCCCTGTAAAACGGGTTTTTTTTAATCGTGGGGGTGTAAAACTGATGCGCTAAGAATAGGTTTAGGTATGCCAGGCCATGCGGAATTGAACTACATACGTTTACAGATTTGCATTTTGAGGTACTAATTTTAAACCATGAACTATAATGTGTAATCAAATACTGAGGCACATACGCTGTGCCTCAGAGCCTACGTGGACATTTTATTGATTTTATTTTATAACGTGTTAAACATCAGAATTTTTTCGAAGCTGCCCTCTGCACTGAAAAAATTGTAATTTTATCTTTTTTTTTGTATATATTTTGAAATTTTTTTACAAATTTTCTTGATTTTATTTTCTTTAACTTAGCATTTTTTATATATATTTTAAGTTCTTTTAACATATTTTCCAAATGTTTGAAATATTTTGAATTGTTTTTGTTAATATTTTTGATCAAATGAGAGCCTATAATTTTAAAAATTCTTTATGGGGGGCATGGTTGAATAAATAAGGTTGTCGCATGGGTGAGAACGAGTTCCCATAAATGTCAAATCGAAGTTGACATCTCATACAAAATCTGAAAACGAAAATTAATAACATGAAAAGCCGTTGAAGTTGTTGTTGTTGCTTTTCATTGATTTTGACAATTATAAATACTGAAAAGAGAGTACGATCAGCCACGAGACAACCTTATTTATTCAACTATGGGTTGTCGCATGGGTGAGAGCGAGTTCCCATAAATGTCAAATCGAAGTTGATAGCTCTTACAAAATCTGAAAGCAAAAATTTATAACATGTAAAACCGATGAAGTTGTTGTTGTTGTTTTGCATTGATTTTGAACAGAACTGCATGAACAGAGCTGCATTCATTAAAATTTAAATTTGTGTGAATTCTTAACGTTTTGCAATTCATATCTTGAAAACAATTTTAATCAGCCTAAAGAGAAATTAAGCCTAAAAAGTTCACACTCTGATTGCTAGAAAAACAGATTTCAGCTTTTGAAAATTTATACAAGAGAATGAAAAGTGAAAACGAATTCACACTTTTACATCATACTCACGATTTTTACAGAAAATGCTATAATACTCGTGTAAGAGAGTATCAACCAAGAATGATAGAAACAAAGATTACGACATGCGCATAATTTCCCCTTATATGTCGTAGTTTGTCCGTTGTAAGGGTTGCCAACTATATGTATCCCTAAATAATTGACTTGGAGACAATTTTATATAGGATATCAATTGAATTTTATACGAAATCATTGCTTAGAATGCATGCAATACTTATTTTAGCTCCGTTTATTTAATTCTTATACATAAAAGTTGCTTCATACGCGAAAATTATCACTTTGTGCATAAAAATATATAAAATGTATATTTATTCTGTGAGAGTTGTAAACCCTACAATTAAAATTACTTTGACAGTACAAAAACAAATTTTACATCGGCTTTTCGTATTTATAACAAATTACGCGTTATATTTAATAAGAAAAAATAATAAAACAATTAAATTATTAAAAAAATTCAGTGAAGTGTTTATATAAAGTTGCAGCTCAAAGAAAAACTGAAAAAAATATAAGAAACAAAAACGTAAACAAAGGGTGTGCAGTGGGAAAATGCAAGCAAACCAACAGTAAAAACTAAAGTGTGGAAGTGAACTGAAAATTGACATTTTGTGTGTTTTTATTGAAATGTATGCATTTTTTTTTTGCTATAGCTGGTGGAAAATTTGCACACTTTTACAGTTTTCCGAAGGATGCAGCGCAAAGGAAGCTTTGGGTAATGCTTGCAATCGAATATATGCCATAAATACTATACTTGGTTTATATAGTTTATAGCCTCCTTATGGGCGTTGCAAACGGAGTGACAAAATCAATGTACCCCTTTTACGTTTTTTTAACGTGGGTATATAAAAATAATTTCTCATTTCCACTGTCATGTTTACACAAACATTTGTAGTTTGACAGCTGAAAATTATTAACCAATAGGAACACAGTTCGCGTGACGTCATTTGTCCTACATGCGCAGAACATTTCAATTTTCTGCGCGGGACGTCGCACAGTGGGATTTCTTCATACAAGCTGCTGCAAAAAATCGAAGGAATTGAGGTAGGGCTTTGAAATTTGGCACACATCTCTCATATTGCCAAATTAGATGAAAAATAAATTTTTGTTAAAATCCGCCCACAACCACGCCTACCTCCCATATGACGTAAAACTAAAAGACGTTGTATTTTCCTTATTTTCATATGTATATTAATAAAAATTACTACCAGTGGTTGCATTTGATTCCTCAATTATATTAAAATTTTAAGTGCCACGCCCAACGCCCATATGATAAATTTAATTTTTCACGAATTTCAAAAAAACAGATTTAAGCCTTTGTAGTTTGTGATCGATGCCAAGCAGCACTTACATCTATATAAATAAGTAAAGACTAATATGTTAGCTGAACATTTGCAAAAAAAATTAGGGGGCCATGGCTTAGCGTTTTTTTTTTAATTAACCAATCATTGCAAATAAAAGTCAAATTTGTACTATAAAATTATATTATAAATTATAAATTATAAATTTTATTCTTCAACTATCATTTCTTTAACTACATCATCTAGTTCTAACAGATTTTTATGCGGCTGACGTCTTATACTACTTATATATGGATCAGATGATGCCATTTTTAATTGTTGTTGGCTGTACTGGGATGTTAAATCGGCTGCTTTGTACCTTTTACTACGATATTTGCAATCATCGAATTCCTTAACTGGCCTTCCCTTGTTCCTTGAACAACAAGGTTGATCATCAGCAAGTGATACTTCAAATATATCTTAAAAAAATTTGTTATGGTTTACAAAGTTAACAATAAATGATTTTTGTTTCGCAACTTACTTTTTAGCCAGACATCATTTTTCTGAAAGAAATACGCTTTTATTTTGTGCGATTCCGCCCAGCGTTTACAAAAATTACCAAGAAATCGCTTATGAATGTTTTTTGTCACTATTTTGATTTCATTAATCGTAAGCACCGAGTTTTTTGCTTTTATAAAATCCGTTAATAAATTAACATTATTACCACAGTTAATAAGTTCCATACACAATTCATGATATGATACAGAAAATGAACTCATTTTAATAATTATTTTTCACAATTTTATTACACTTTTGGTCTACCAAATTTTATTTACCTAATCATATGTTTTTGTTTTTTATTTTGTTATGCTTTTCTTTGGAATTGCTGTCAATCAGTTATTAACAAATTGTTGCTAAAGTGTATGCCTAAAAGTAGGCACACTTTTTTTATTACATTTAATTGCAAAATTTCGTTGTAATACTATTGACTTTTTTATAAAATTTATGCGTTTGTAAAATATTGAGAAAAGTTGGTGGATTTTTTTGAGTAAATTTAAAGAAGACAGTCCCACCTTTCATTTTTTTGCAACCAGAACACAACGATCGATAACGCTCACCTTTTTTTTGTCCAAGAAAAACTAAAAACACTGACTTTTTGAGTGCCTTCAAAAAAGAACCTAAATATATATTAAAATATTACGGTAATGCAATTCCTTTACTTCTAAATTAATGCTGAAATACTATATTTTTCAAATATACTTACATCATATAGATACGAGAAAAAGAAATTATGTTTCCAGCCCATTGAAATGGGATGAAAATCTAAGGCAGTTACTGCAGAATTTCGTTTAGGTGACTTTACCGCGTTATTTTGTAAAAAAAAAATTGTAGAAAAAATTGTATGATGAATTTATCTTAATTAAACAATTCTCTACAAAACTGCATCATTACATTTTTGATATTTTACACTCAAAAAAGGGGGTTTTTGCAGCCAAAATCCCACAGTGCGTCGTAGTCTGTATTTCTATCATTCTTGGTATCAACAATGTAGTTAAATATATAAAAAACACGTTATAACACACCTCAATTTAAATTAACTACAAGAAATATTTTAAAAACTGGTCAGAAATTATCATCGACTGGACCGAAGTTATAGTACCCCCACGGCCGAACTAAAGTATATTCAATATCTTAAGCAGTCAATAAAATGTTTATTTGTAAAAATATTTTCATCATAATTCGGCTTTAACAAAAAATATTCGTTTTTTTTTATGGATAAAGTCACTCTGTGTGGGAGGTAGGCGTGGTTTTCACTCGATTTCGTTCAATTATATACTCAAAGTGCATATTAAAGCTTATTTGCAAAATTTCGAGTCCATATATTACATTGTTAACAAAGTCACTTTGCGTGGGAGGTAGGCGTGGTTTTTTTCGATATGGCTCATTTTCGAACTTGATCTTTATTTTTTAGATACAAGGGTAAATATCGACAAGGTAGCATACTCGGACCACTGTTTTTCATTCTATTTATAAAAGATCTTCCCAAATATGTATGGAACTCCCGCTTTCTATAATATGCTAATGACCTAAAACTATTTAAAAAATAACCTGTCTTACAGATGCTACGGATTTGCAATCTAATACAGTAAAGACTCGATAATCGCAACTAATAAAAACCAATGCTGTTTAATTTATTGTGGTTGTTGCACCCAGCAAGGAAAAAATGTAGAGCAAGAATAATTAAAAATAGAACCGCTTTTTATTAGTTTTGAAGTAAAAAGCTAATTCTTTGTTATGAAATTCGCATTTTTTAATTTGTTTCATTTTTTATTACTTAAAAATAAAAAAAAATAACTGGCCATTTCAGCCCTTGAAAGGACTTTGACCTAGCTTCTTATGATCAATTGTGTTGTGCGTGTTATTAAGTTTGTACACAATTGACCGAGAACCGGACCTACAGGTTTAACGCCGACTCCGAACGGCGATGAACGGAATGTTCTCGTTCTCAAGAAGCTTTACATGGCATTTTGATTACTCTCTGAGGTTTGCCATTGTCTGCAGAGAGGTGGCGGCCGTATAGAAAAAACCTTTAATTCAAATAATTTTCTGTCGCTGCTGAGATACGAACCCGGGTCTCCAGGTTCGTTGACAAAGAAGCCACGCACTTTAACCAACTACGCCACGGACTCAACCCGTTTTTAAAAGTGGAGCTAAGAATATTCTAAAAAAAATGGTTACATATCGACTCATAACCGCCAAAATATCTTAAGCGACATAATATCCGATTTATGTTTTTTGATGAAAATCGATAATTTGCGATGGTTTACATCGTTTGTCAAAATTTCATAGGTGTACGAAATTAGATTATGAATTTAAACCAAAAGCAATTTTAGCTTAAGTACACACTACATGTTTGTTTACATTTTTCATGACAGCAAAGTGTCGCTTAAGATGAAATTCTCTAAAAGAAATTAATCAATATAAGAGATAAAATTATTAAAATAAAATTAATAGCAAAGAGATAAGAGATAAAAGATAAAATTAATAGCAAAGATAATTAAAAAAAACCTTCTCCTGTAAAATTTTCTTTTTGGCGCTTAAGATATTTTGGCGGTTATGAGTCGATATCATTAAAAACGTTAATATTTCGTTGGACCGCCTGAGTCCATTAGAAACCGAAAACAGAGTTGCCATATCACAATTTTGGAATAAATGGTTTCAGTTCGTAATATAAATAAAATATTACAAAATTTTGCAGTGCGCGGATTTTTTTTTTCGATGAGTGTATATGTACTACAAACGTATGTATGTATAACTTAAAAAGGTCTTTGTATTTCATAGAAATTAAAAATGTACAAAGTACCAACAAGTAACAATTAGAGAAAAATGATTGTCAGTAAGACTCAAATATTCAGATTGCTTCATTGCTTCTGAATGGTAAAAAGTCACTTTCATCACAAACTTAAAACCGTGTAAAATCGAAAACGTGCTGAAATGTGTATGAAAAAACACATAACATTTTTTGTATGCGCAACGACGATATTCTATTTTATAAAAAGATTTTCATGATTATTACTTAAAAATGAGTCCAAGTAAAGTGAAATAACAGAATCACAGCGTAAAATAATTTTACATTTGCATAATGAAGGAAAATCATATGCTGAGATTGGAGAATTAATGGAAAGCAGCAGTTTTACTATCCGCACAATTGTAAATCGGCTGCATGTCTGCGGGGGGTGTGGGAGAGCTTATATTTATTAACGGTATAATGGACAACTCGGTTTACCTCCACATTTTTTAAGGAAAACATTAAAAAATTTGCTGAAACACTTTGCTTACCTGAGTCACTTACATTCCAGCTTGACAATGATTCGAAACACGCAGCTCATTATGTAAAAATGTGGATTGCTTTTACACGGCACATGCCTGTCACACCCCCGCAATCTCCAGACCTAAGCCCCATTGAACATTTATGGGAGAAGAGTTTGAAAACGCGCGATATCAAATAAAGATCAACTAAAAGCTGTGTTAATGGAAGAATGGCTTAACCTAACCTTAATCTGGTACACTCTATCAAAAAGTCTTAAGGCAGTTATAAGACAAAAAGGATTGCCAACTAAAAATTGGTTAGACTTTTATATACTTATAAAAAAGTATATAGTAGTATATAAGTATATAGGCTGTGCCTATACTGTTTTAATTCATATTTTTCGTGTTATTTTTCCTATGAGTAATTTTTTTACGTTTTATGGTTATCTTTTAACTTATAAATATTTGCTGTACACTCATAGTGAAATAAATACGTTATATTTTCTTAATATGGAAAAATATCAGTTTGTTTTATTATGCAGGGTGTAATATTGACTCTTCAAACATATCATTATCAACTAAATTATAACCGTGAACAAGAAAGTTTATTATAGAGCATTTAAAGTTTTCACAAATTTTGAAGTTGAAGTTGTTTGATCAATATTTATTTAAGTTTGATTTATTTATACAAATATTTTTTTATGAGAACTAATATCACATCTTTGTCAGCGAAGTAGCAACTGATGAAGCTCTTTCTTTTTTTCCCATTGAAAGTATTACGAAATTTAAAATTTTTAGTAATCTTTTAAATAATTTGAAGAGCTTATTTTAATGCCATTTTTTTGGTATTCGGCAAGGACAACGACAAAATGCAAGCCGCTGTAAGAAATAAAACATTAAATTCTAAAGTGCACTTACAAATCTTGATGGGTACTTACAGAACATGACGGAACTTATCATTAAAAATGGCGGAATACAACCAAGTGCCATAAAAGTTGGAAAGAGTATATTGCCAAGCAGTGAACCAGTTCGCCCGCACATCATTGTCAAGGACACAATCATAGTTCTGTTAAAAAACCAAACAAAGGATAATTAACACATAAAATAGAGTGGCTGAAAATTATATCTTATCAAACCGCAAGGAAGTCGGGAACAAATTAACTGATGCACTAATAACGGACGTTGACGAAATACTGCCCATGGTGACAAACAATGAGGATAAAATAAGGATTGCCAATGAAGATGATGACCAGTACAGTGAGATTCCACAGGTGCTAGCAATTGTTAAACCAATACCTGAAAGAATTAAGAATAAAAAATAAAAAAATTTCATTTCTGCACCAATTTGAAGTGTGTGAACGCACTTAGTATCCATTTTCCGCCGATAGCGTTTACCAGTGAACCGGCAACTAAGTATCCACCAAATCCACATAGTGCAACGATTATATTGTTTGTGTATGATTCTGCTGAAATAACCTAGAAAAAAAATAGAGACAAAATATGATATTCTTTGTAAGACAAGTGAAGAAAAGTGAGGAGCTAAAAAGTTATCCTCAATCGTCTTATGTCAACAGTTATCAAACCATACTAAAAAATCAAAGCAACTGACCACTTCACATGTGCTAAGCTCGTCGTAGCCTTTCATTATTTCTGTCTTATTCACACTGTATTCCAATATATCGCACATGCTTGTAGCGCCTGTGGACTTGAGTTCAAATTCTGTTATCGATGCAAATAACTGCGGTAGCCAAAGACGTACAGTATTTTGTCTAAAATATTACTGAGCATTAAAGGAATTAAGTACTAGGTCAGCTTAAAAATAAATTTTACCCGAGTAATATACAAAAGTTCATTAGATAGACCTGTAGTGAGAGTCTTAAATAGGGTTTTACAAAGAGTGGACGAAGCTGCCGCAAGCCTTGTCTGAACGCTTGCGCTGCACTACTACGTCGTAGTTGTTTTTCATTCTCTAAAGGAATTTCAACGGTAGCACCTGTTTCAGGATTTGCAAAGCTTTTTGTAGTCTTATCGGGGACTTCTTCGACCAGGAGCTTTATCTAATAAACAAAGGTTGCAAGAATTACGATTATGGAAAGTATTAAGAGATTAGCCCAGAGAGTCTTACTGGATATGATTCTCGAGGCTTATGCTTGTTGATGGCATAAATAGTTTTAAATGCATCCAGAGCTTCCTTGTTTCTTCCCTGAGACATAAGAAATTTTGGACTTTCCGGAAACAGCGCCAAAATTGACCCACTCAGAAAACTGGGAATAGAAGTAACGGCTAAAAATACTTGCCAGGAATGAACTAGAAAGAGTTTAAAAGAGTTTTTTAATAGCAAGCAAAAGGGTTTGATAATGTCCTTTCTTGATTTCTGACTTACATGTAAGCCCAACAATCTTAAAGTCCCATACATTCGGTAAAATACTTAAAGCTAATACCGGTAGAGTAAGGGAGGCCACAGTAAACTTCATGCCAATGAGCAGCATGATTCTATTGCGATTTTTTTTACCATGTAATTCCGTTAAATAGGACATCAGTACAGCAAATGGCCCACATGAACTAAAAATACAGAAGAATCAAAAACGTAAATAAAATTGTTCAAAGTATATCCTACACAAATCCTCCAAAATATTTAAAGATCATTAGTTGTACAACATTCTGACTAAATGCTCCGCCAATAACACAAATTCCATCAACCAGATAGCCAAAAACAAGAATCTTCTTCCTTCCTTTCGTGTCAGCCAGGTAACCCCAAGCAATCGCGGACGTTATCATACCTAAAAATTTGTTGCCAAGCAGCTAGAGCTGCTTATCACTGACAATAAATCTGTTCACTTTGATATCACCTGCATAAGTAATAGCATTTAAAATGCCCTTATCTAAGAGACTCAGCCTAAGGTCACACTCAGCACTGGGCAGAATATAGGATATTGTTGATGTTTCGAATACGGTGGCTCCAGCTGCAAAAACCGCCACAAGAAGCAACAGTATGTTGAACAAACCAAATCCTGCAGCCTCTATAGCTGTTTCAAAGTCCGCTGGTAGAGTAGCATCATCTTTTTCTTTATGGTCATCTACTTCTAAGATAATCGTTTATTATTTAGATGGCAAAAATCTATTTCTATATTTTTTAACCTTTGGGTGGATTGCTTTTTTGGTCCATAGCCACGAATTTGAGTTATTTTCTTATGCAGTAATTTATGAATAAAGTTGTCAAGAGTTTATTTATTAACTTTAAATTTTAACACATTTTAAGATGTTTTCTTGTGATCTTAGTCCCATCACATTAGCAACTGATATTAAGATAAAAAGTACATTTATTTAGCAGACTTATCTAAGCATATAGCAGCTAGAAGCAAATATTAACTGATTAGTTGATATTTATCTGAAAGATTTTAGATGTGTTTACTTGAATCTCCATCAAGATCTGCGACGTATTTGTTCAACACTTTTAAGAGATAACTAAAGTCGTATACGGTCGGGTGTGGATCTTTATCAAAGTAAGTAGTAGCTCCGCTTACTAATTCGATGGACAGATATATTTTTGCTACATTGAAGATAATTTTTTGTTTTTATTTACAAATTACTAAATTCGTATGACGTTAAAACGCCCAAATACGAAAAAATATCTAGTGTTCGTTTTTGAAAAGAAGCTTTTTACGGCTCGTTCAGTGGTCAGGTTGAAACACCAAGCGTGGTCAGGTTATCCATCACCAACGAAGATGTGGGCGTCCTCTTCTGCGTTGACCACCACCGGGCACCGAATCGAATATTTTTTTCGCTGGAGCGTCGCATTCCATTCGCTCAACATGACCTAGCCAGCGGAGTCGCTCGATTTTAATGCGCTTAACTATGTCGATGTCAGCGTACAGCTCATACAGCTTGTGGTTCCATCGAATTCGGTACTCGCCATTGACGCAGATTGGACCAAAGATTTTACGAAGGATCTTTCTCTCGAAGGATCCCAAAGTCTTTTTATCAGAACTGCACAACGTCCAAGTTTGTGCTGCATATAATAGGACGGGCATCATTAGTGACTTATAGAGCGTGAGTTTTGTTCGCCGAGAGAAGGCTCTGCTTCTCAATTGCCTACTCAGCCCAAAATAACACCTGTTGGAAAGAGTTATCCTTCGTTTTATCTCAATACTGACATCGTTGAAAGAGTTAATGCTGGATCCCAGGTAGACGAAGTCCTTAACAACCTCGAAGGAGACGTTGTCACCAGTAACGTGGTTTCCAAAACGCTGGGACTGTTTATTTGTTGACACTAGGTATTTCGTCTTATCTGCATTCACTGCAAGACCCATTCGACTCGACTCTTTCGCTAATCTAGAGAATGCTGCACTGACTTCGCCCGTATTATGGCCAATAATATCGATATCTTCAGCATACGCCAGCACCATAATACTTTTGTAGAATATCGTGCCACTGCATCTCAAATCAACAGCTCGGATGATCTTCTCCATCATTAGGTTGAAAAAGTCGCACGATAACGAATCACCTTGTCTGAAACCTAGTTTGGTATCGCATGGAGGAGTGAGATCCTACCCGATCTTAACTGTGCTGCTGATGTTGCTCAGTGTCATTCTGCAAACACGGATGAGCTTTGCAGGAATACCAAATTCAGACATGGTGGAGTATAGATGATTCCTTATTGGACTGTCGAAGGCGGCTCAAAAGATGATGTGTATCGATTTTTTTTCTAAGGTCTTCTCCAAGATTTGTCGTAGCGTAAATATCTGGTCTATGGTGGATTTGTCAGGTCTGAAGCCACACTGATAAGGTTCCAATCAGCTGGTCTACGATGGGTCTTTCACAAAATACGCTCGACAGGACCTTATATACGATATTAAGAAGGCTTATCCCACGGTAGTTAGCGCAAATGGTGGGATCGCCTTTCTTGTGTGCAGAGCACACTGAGGTTCCAATCATTTGGAATGCATTCTTCCGACCATATTCTGCATAGAAGCTCATGAATGCATTTAAATAGAGCTTCGCCTCCATTCTTGAAGAGTTAAGCAGGTAAGCCATCGGCTCCTGCAGTTTTGTTGTTTTTAAGCCGAGCTATAGCTTTCAAGACTTCACTACGGTCGGGCAGCGGAACTTCACCACTGTCGTTCCCAGTTCGGGTTTCCAGGATATCATCTCTATGGGCGGGATTGTTGTTACCGACGCCATTCAGAAGCCTAGAGACGTGTTCCCTCCACATTATCAGTGTACTCTGGATATCTGTCACTAGCTTCTCGTTTTTATCCTTGCAGGAAGAGACCCCGGTCTTGAAACCATCGGCCAGGCGTCTTATTTTTTCGAAAAATTTTCGGACCTCATTCCTGCCACCATGCGTGGCAATCTTCTCGCACTCACGCTTTTCCGCTTCTCTTTTCTTTCGTTTAAATATGCTTCTCTCTTCCCTCCTCTTCTCTTTGTAACGCTCTTTAGCAGCACGCGTTACGACCGACTGCAGGGTGGGTTTGTAGGTGGCTTCGCGACACTCCTGGTCGTGCCACTGGTTTGGGCGAGGACGGTGGGAAATGTGATTCCACTGCGCGCATATATCATCGATTGGAGGAGTGCTTTCTTGAAGCAGGAGTGAGAGTCGAGTAGCGAAGTTTTCGGCTGTTCGTTTTGATTGCAGCTTTTCGACGTCTAGTTTTCTCTGTGCTGGATTGCAGGCATTCTTGGTTGCGCACAGACGTGTACGGATCTTGGCTGCGACAAGATAATGATCCGAGTCTATATTGGCACCATGGATCGTGCGTACATCTAAAAGACTGGAAGAGTGCCTTCCGTCAATCAAAACGTGATCAATTTGGTTGCGCGTCTTTTGATCAGGAGACAGCCAAGTTGTATAATTGAGATGCTTGAATCTAGTACTACTAACGACCATGTTTTGCGCTGCGGCAAAGTCAATCAGCCTCATTCCGTTATCGGAGATATTGTCGTGGAGGCTGAACTTTCCGACTATTGGTTTGCCGTTTCTAGAGGACACCACGTAGAGATTTGAGCCGACTTGAGACGATTTCGACATGGATAATGCTGGCCTCACCAGGTTGAGGCAGTCAGACACGTTGCCATGTGAAGATCGCCCCCCTGACCCTACGGCGTTGCCTTGTGAGAATCGTACTCCAAGGTGTGCCTGAATCTTTGTCCTAATCCATATTATAATTCCTGTCATAGCCCTTTTCCGGTTATTTTGTTGTTTGTGACCACTGTTGGTTACCACAAAAGAGATTTTTGAAATCATTACTTCTGTTTTCAGCATGTCAAACCTTCGTTAGATTTATCTTATTGTTGACGATGTTTTGTTTTTATTTTATTTTTTCTTTTTTTTTGCTTTTTCTTTTGTATTTGCTACATTCTACACAGTCGAAAATTTAAGTGTAAATTCTCAACTTTACTTAAAAAATTTGGGTTGAAACTTTTTAAAGTTGACTTTTTCAACTTTTGCGTTGAAATTTTAAACTCCTAAGATGAATTTTCCAACTTTCCTTGAGTTGAAATATTATATATTTACGAATTTCATCCTTAGAGTTGAAATTTTATACTCTTAAGTTGAAATTTCCAACATAAAAGTTGAGTTTTTACACCGGCTTGGGTTAAAATCCGAGAATTTTAATTATTCATCTTTGATGTTGAAATTTTCTACTTTTAAGGTTGACTTTTTTATCTTTGAAGTTGACTTTGTTGGTTGAAAGAGAAAAAAAATTTGAGCCCATGTCAATTCAATTCATATATGAAGTTGAAATTTTCTACTTTAAAAGTTGAGTTTTTTTACCCACCAAGTTGACTTTATCTGCACCAATAGTTGAATCACGCATGCAATTCTCTAATTCTCTCTCCATTCTCATACCCCCATGCCCTCAAATCATACCCTCTTGCCATCAAATGGCTACAGTCCCGTTATTTCGGGGGTAACGAAATTCTTGATCACGCACAAGTGTATGTGTGCATGCATGTGTAAGTCAAAAGCAACAAATCTAGCATATGTTAATTTAATTCATTTTCGATGTTGAAATTTTCTACTTTTGAGGTTGACTTTTTCATCATTAAAGTTGACTTTGTCTACAATTTCGGTTGAAGAAGACAAAATAAAAAAAATTGTAACACATATCACATATCAAGTTGAAATTTTCTACTTTTAAAGTAGACTTTTTCATCCCCAAAGTTGACATTGTCAACATCGTTGATTGAAGGCGATCGAAAACGAACAATACAAAGAAACTGCCGTTAGGTAACAGTTCTTGTTAAGCGAAAAGGAAAAAACTCTGATAAAGTGCATTTGCTTACAAATGTGATGCTCTCACAATCACACACATATAAAATAATTTGTGAACAACCACAACTGGCGATCCTGCTTAGCCGAACAATACAAAAAAAAAAAAAAAAAAAACCACAAACGCTGCTACAATTACCGCTGCCATCATAGCGAACCCAACAACATCTTTATTGACTGCATAGCACAGCGAACATCGGTTCTCACCACATTTTTACTTCATCGTACCATCCACAATCAAACGGGATGATCGAAAGATTTCACAGACAGTTAAAAGCGTCAATAATGGCTAGTAATAACCAAACTAATTGGTACACAGAGATTCCTCAGATTCTTTTGGGTATAAGATCCACAGTCAAAGAAGACATCAAAGCGTCCCCGGCTGAAATGGTTTTCGGTCAAAATTTAAAGCTACCTAGACAATTAGTAGTTCAGAATTACCAATCTTTTAATGCATCAGAAACATTAGCGAAACTCAAACAAAACGTTCAAAATAACGATTCAAACATTTCACATCATAATACAAATGCTGGTCAATACTTACCACAAGCCTTGAAGAGTTGTAAATACGTATTCGTACGAAATGACACAATACGACGTCCACTACAGAATCCATACGAAGGACCGTTCAAAGTACTCGACAGAACACACAAAAATTTTACAATTCTTAAAAATAATAACACAGTTACAGTTCACATCGACAGAGTCAAACCGACATTCATGGACAGAGACACTGCAGAGACGCTATCCTCCTCATACAGACCCACAAAAAAAAAGGTACATTTTAATCTCTTGGCCAACTCAATTAAATTCTATGGGGGGGAATAATGTGGTGCTCTCACAATCACACACATATAAAATACACTTACACTTTATACACTTGTTTTTAAAATTTAATTAGAAATAAGTTATCAAAAAATTGTTATCAAAAAAACTATCAAAAAAATATTTTCATTAGTTATAAAATTGTATTCCAAATAATTGTGACCCAAAAAAATAAATTGTAAAAATAAAATTTAAATACAAAAATATAAAATAATTTGTGAACAACCACAAGTTGATGTTTAGACGTGCGTGCGAAATGAGTTTTCTAGTAAATAAAGTGATTAAAGTGCACTTCGTTAAAGAAGATGTAAAAAAATACAACCAAAAATTCAGTGAAACAGAAGAGTACAGCGCGGAGGATTTCATTCAGTCAGGTACGTACATATTTATTAGGCTTACCATTTATTTTAAAATTTTTAGTGTATAAGATTGAATTTTGAGTTAAAACACTGTATATGATTTTAATTTTCTTACTTTACAGTGAAGTTTCACACAGAGTGGAAGGATTTTAAAGAATTTCCGGATGGAGAAAATATTCTTATACCGAATAATTTAATTGTACCTCTTGTACAACAATATATTTATTGCGGATGTTTTGATTTACAATACAGAACTTTCTCGGAACAAACAACTGCCAGTACAAGTGCTTTGCGTGCCGCATGTTCCAATGATGCCGTTAATATAGAGGTAGGAGAATATTGATACACAGTTTTTTTGTCTATTTTCTTAAAATCAATTTTAATTAAAACACTAGTCCCCGCTTATAAGCGCCCCACTTAAATTCGTTTCCCGCTTATTTGGTCAAAATTGTTATTTGGTCAAAATTGAAAATGAAACGTTCACATATAATGTCAATTGAAAATTTATCGTTTATTTACGTTTTGACACTGTTAGTATCAATATTTTCTAAAAACTATTATTATTATTTTTTAAAGGCTGTAAAAGAATATATGATTGAAAGCAATGGATTTCATATCTTAACCGCTTTTACAAAAAACCAATGTCTCAGCGATAAAGATAGAAAGGAGTTGGTGAGAATCCTTACACAATTTTTGGTAAAAAAATTTGGTTTCTACCCATCCAAAGAAGAAAAACTCAGCGTCGCTGAAATAGCAGTTGATATTTTCCCTAGTTACAAAAGCAGTTCAAAATATCTTGGAGCGGTAATTTTTATAAATTTGAGGGTAATTTTGAAAGTGGCATAAGTCCATATAATTTTTTTGTGATGCCAATAAACTTATTTTGATTCAATTTGTCAAGATCTGCAACAATATTAAGCCCAAACAAAGTTTCTTAAGCTTTTTCAAAATTACCGGCACAAATAACTACTTACTTAAAAATAATCTAACATACAATTTAACGATTTCACAGGAGCATTTTTACGATCCAGATACTAATACTGGATATTTGTTAAACCAGTTAAAGTTCCGAAATACTAAAAGGAAAAGATATTCTTCGGAAACCCGTTCAGAAGGTAATATATTGTATTTATTTATTATACGCATAGGAAAATATTTTAATGTAAATTTTTGTTAATATATAATTTGAAGTGCAACCTCTTCAAATAGAAGAAAACGAGCTATCTGAGGAGGACCAACAATTTTTTAAAAGAGTTAGGCTCCCTGCAGAAAAAGACATACTCGTTAATAAGCTTAAGTCAACAGCAGCGGTTCGGAAAAATATTTTTCGAGCACAATTGAAAATTGAAGAGGACTTTCCTTTTTATTTCGTGGATCCAGAACTAGTAAGTATTGCGTTTGTATTCAGTCTAACTTATAAATAAGATACGGACCGGATTCACTTGTGAATTAATTGAAAATTGATTAAATAATGACACATAATGATTAAGTAATGATACATAAACTATTACAGATCCCTCTTGACTTTGGCATTTTATTTCCTCAAATTGGCGATAGCTTCAGCAATGAATGGCCGATTATTGAAAGCAATATAATGTCAGTGCTTCTTTCAAAAGAGCACGATATTGATTCTGTTCAAAGTAATAATAAGCTTTTATTTGACTAATCAGAATTTTTAAAACTATAATTTTTTTTTTCTTTAGATTGGAATGAAGATATCAAAAATTTTCTAGCTCTTATTAAATTGCTGCCTCCACCTTCTGGAACAAAAGAGAAGTCGAAAAGTAGCTTTAACCATTGCGTTGACAAGTTTGTCTATTTTGCTGGTGAGACACACCCTACTGAATGGGCATTTGCAGACCCTATAATTGTAATAACTGGTAAAAGTAAAGAAAACATTGAACAATTTTATATTACTATTGACAAACAAGTTTTGGCAATACCAAGTCATTATAAATTTTACAACGTTTTTGACATATATTTTAAACTTCACCACATATTTAATATTTCATACTGTAACGAGCTAAAGTCTTTCCTTACTTTTTTTGAAAAATATTTGTATAAGTTTCCCAACAAAACAGGAACTCCCAGAATTTTTGAAATATGGAATGCTATTCAAAACTTCAATAAAAATAAGACATTAGTCCAGTGTTGAAATGTAAAATTAAACAACAATCGAACATTTTTTTTTTTTTCATATGAAAACATATTATTTTTTTTTCACGAATTAAAATTAATTTTTACATCTTTATAATTTTTTTTAAAGAATTCTTTTAAGACTTTCGTATCAATTAAAAATGTACTGTTTTATATGTAACAAAAACTTTCAGCATCTTCAATTTTGTATTAATCATTTCAAATATTGCCACAACTTAAGATCTGGAAACAACCTTCTTTTAAAATGTATTTATTTAAACAAATGTGCTCGAACCTTCACAACCTATTCTGACCTAAAAAGACATTTACACTTTTGTAAATATAAGAAAAACTCCGTAGATAAAAAAAATCTTGAACCAACAGTTAATGTAGAGCTATGTAGCAATTTTGAAAATAGTATTGATGTTCAAACGTCTTTTTCTGATTTTATCGATAGTAATACAAATACATCCGAAATAAATTCTACTTCTAGTAATACGTTCCAAAATTTAATATCAAGTCAAAAAAATATTTTTGATTTTCTTAACTCTACCGGTATTGCCAGCTCTAATTTGAACAATTTTTATTTAATTTTTAAAGAATATCATGAAACTTTGTTTAAATCAATTAATTTGACTCCAACAACAAGTCATCCAATTTTGCAAAACGAGATACTAAGCAATTTGCATTTATATTCAACAACTTACAGGAGGCAGAAAACTTTAAACGATTCCCTTTTTTATGTTAAACCAGTTGAATTTAATATAAAACTAAGGTGGGATATGATTTTTAACAGAACAACAAATCGATATGATAATGTACAAAAGCAATGTACATTTCAATATGTTTCAATTGTACAAACAATACAATGTCTCTTTCAAAACGATCATTTTAAGACTGCATTTTTTAAGAAACCACATGTATGTTCACCTAATTATATTTCTGGATTTTGTTGTGCAAGCAACTGTAAAGACAGTTCGTTTTTTGTAAACGAACCAAATCTTATTAAAATTCAACTATTCTATGACGATTTCGAGGTTGTTTGCCCATTGGGGAGCAAAACATCCATTCATAAAATTGGGGCAATTTACTTTCAAATTTTGGGCCTCCCCACAAATTTCAGTTCAAAGTTACAGGCAATAAACTTAGAAGCTCTGTTTTTTGCCCAAGATATAATAGACAGTAATTCAATAAACATTATTTTAAAACCCATATTTGATGACATATCGATTCTTGAAAACAACGGAATTATTGTTGATGAACAAATTATAAAAGGAACTCTTGTATCTGTTTGTCACGATAATTTAGGTGGGAATGCATTGTTCGGATTTTCTAAATCATTTCGTAGCGGAAATTTTTGTAGATTTTGTAGCTTGGAAAGTAATGACATCAAATTTTGTACAAGAGAAGTTCCAGAAAAACTTTATATTACCTCCAATTTGGGGCTTCCAACAAAATTTAATAATGTCCTTAATAATTTGAAATATTTCAATGTGTTAAAAAACGGAACAGTTGATATAATGCACGATATATTGGAGGGGGCTGTTCCCTTCGCGTTAAAGATTTTCTTCCTTTACTTAGTAGAGAATAAGTTAGTAAGTGAAAAAAAAATTAACAGCATGCTTTATTCCTATAACTATGGAGTTCTAGACAGAAAAGATAGACCATCTGTAATTAATTTAAAAAAAAAATCAAAAACTTCCATAGGACTATATGCATCACAAAATTGGTGTGTTATTACACATGTATTATTCATTTTCGATAAATTCAAAGAAAAATCGAACGATGAAAGGCCTTGGAAATTAGTTTTGAGCCTTATTAAAGCTATGCAAATAATTTTTTCTGAAGATATTAGTACAGCGTCACTTAATATACTTGATGATATTATAGAAGGACATTTAAAATTAATACTAGACTTGGGACATTTGTTGCTTCCTAAGCATCATTTTATGACGCATTATAGTAATATAATTCGTTCCCAAGGTCCTCTTGTTCAAATGTGGTCAATGAGATATGAAAGCTATCATAGAAATTTTACCAAAATTGGACGATATCTCAATAATTTTTCAAATATAGCAAAAACATTGGCAGAACGACATCAGCAAAAACAAAGTATCGTATTAAAAAATTCTAGATTTAATACAGATTTAAAAGAAGGAAAAAAAAAACTTTACAATCTTACAAACGATGAAAAAGCCGTGAATTTCGATTTTTCATCATTTAGTGTATCTCTTTACTTTTTAGAACTTGGTTTCCTATATAAAAAAAATTTATTTATTGTTATTAAATATTATAACGAAGAGCCTCAATTCAATAAAATTCAAAAAATATTGAAAAGCAATACTGGCTATGCTTTTATTTGTAAGGAGTACTGCACATTAGAGTATAATAATATGTATTCTAGTTATAAAATTGTCGATAATAAAAAAATTGTAGTTGTAGAGAACAAAAACTTAATATATAAGAAAAGCTTAATGTCAACCTTAAAAGTTGAAAATATGCACCAATATTTTCGGCCGTGTACATTGATTGGCTTTTCTGTGGTGCTTTTACTATGCCTTACAATTAATTGAAGCAACAATGGTGCATTTACGTTACATCAAACAGTTTCCTGAGGGGCCTCATGACGCTGTCAATTTTTTTGGTTTTTTTTTTATCATGTGCGCGAAGACCTCACCTTCATTTTCTTTCCATCAAATTTTTCGTTGCGCCAATAGCAACAGAGTTAAAATTCTATGTAACTTTTTTCATTGTTTTCTCTGTGTCCCCATGACGTCAGACATTTTTTGTTCAAATTTGTTTGGAAGGCTTAGGCCTGTATTAGGGTATTATATTTTTTACCCTAGCACTAATACTCAGCGTTGATTTAGCAGCTCCCTATTAGTCCGGAAGACGTCTTTAATTTTGTTTTTATTTTTTATCCTAAAAGCTAAGAATTAACCTTTACTATTATTATTTTAATCATAACACCTTTACTTAGCGAGATACAATTCAATGAAACGCCGATGCATCTTGAAAAAATGCCCTTTTCAACTTTTTTTGGAAACCTGAATTATTTGTCTTGCATCAATGCTTTTATACATAAAATTTTGGATTAGAAAATAAATAGTTCAATTATCAGCAAATTAATATTGAACCCCTATTCTTGTTGGTGCATGAATATCTGTTTCTTGCATGGCGCTACTGTTTATGTCGTTTAGTTGATCGTCATAATTGAAATCAACCGGAAATACGTGACCTAAAAGACGCTGCACAGTGGCGCCCGTAGAGCAAACGAGGTTGCAAAAATCAAAATTTTCATGTGCGCCGACGTTTTGAATAAACCCATGTTATAGGAAACTTTTCAACGATTTCAAATATGCTACTCTTAATAATATCACATTTTTAGTTTAGAGGATATAACCGTTCAAAGTTGACCGACTTCCGTTTTTCAAAAAAACACACAATTTTTAGTCAATTTGTTGCGATTTCAGGTGTAATATCACGAAAAATAGGTAACGAATCGCCTTATTTTTTGTTTGTATTGATTGATGTATTTATTAAATGTATAATGATAAAAAAAAATAACTGTTTGCTTTGTGTTTCTCCTGGTAAATCACTATTTAAAAACTATCCGTTTTTTCACTATTTTTCAACTTTGACGGAAAATAAAAAAATCTGTATTTTTCTATATTTGTCATATTTGCAAAACATGTTCTTTGATTATTTCTTTACATAATTCAAAAGGTTTTATCTGCCCGTACGTGCCCGTTTGGCTTCTAGAGATAAAAAAGGTTAAAAAGACATGGTTGCAGAAATTGTATGGCGTGCATCCCTTACATGTTTTGACTGACAGTAGTTTGATCTAATAGTTTGAAAATTGCATTTTAAGTCGGTTGTCTTCCTGTGAGCCTCTGCCAAAGTCTACTCCCAATATTCTGTTACAGACACAGGATGCACAAAAAACTACTCATTGAAATTCGCAGGTACGCACCTCACTTAAAAATTACTTTGGAGTACAAATGGTCAAGAACAATATTGACTTATGGTCCCTCCAGGTAGGCACAAATCTCATTTAGACACGAGCATAATATCAAAATTGCATAATTCAGCCTAAATCCATATGTATGCAGGGAACAGGTAAATTTTTAGGCATGGTAGCATAAGCCTATATGTATATTGCAAAATAAGCATAATGCCTGCATTAGTCTATGACTGAAAGTTGGTGCAACAAGTACTGAAACCATGGCGTTAAACAATTTAAAATTATTTGAACTGCTTAGAAGGTCAACCACACCAAAGTTTTTCACGAAAGCTGCTTTAGAAGAACTTGATAGCTTATACGGAAATATTGAGAGAAGCGAAATTATAAAAAATAATTTTTATCTGATATATGCAAATATTAAGGCAAAATGGGTGAAATCTAATCGAACCATTCAGAACTTCAACTCCAAATACGAGGACTGGCTTAATGAAGACACCATCCTGGATATATTGGCAGTAGATAAACCCACCACATCAACCATAGGGGCAAAAGGCAGGCCAAAAAAAGTATTGAGGAGTGTTCAATTTTCACAAGAAAGAGGAAACTTGCCGATGCCACCAATGACTTGACCACGAAACATTTATCGGACGCGCTGTCTATTAAATATACAAAGGATAGTGAAAGAGTTAGGTCGCAGATCACAAAATCTGTTGCTGATGCAAGCCCACTGCGACTAAAAAGGATTAAGGAAAGCATTCCCACGCCCACAAACGCACACATTAAAAAGTATGGTTCCGAAGAAGACTTGGCCTTGTTTATAGACTTACAACTTTCCAAAGAAAAATATGAGATACTACGGGCATCCTTGATGCGACACGGGGCTGACGTTTTACCAGGATACAAGCATATTACGCAAGCCAAAATAAATTCACGACCACTGCATACGGAGTTTACGGAAGTCTCTGTGAAAGCCAATCTGCAGGATCTCATGGGCCATACAGCAAAACGGTTGTTGGAGAGTCTCCCTGGAGAAGGAGAATATAGAAGAGTTGGAGAAGGAAAATATATTGAATGCAATTACGAGTTCCACCTGACCATGGTTGACGGAAAAGTCGTAAACGAACTGACAGGAACAACCTCAACATTGTCATGCCCGATTTACAAAAAGAGTAAACGATTATATAAACGAGGAGAATTACGAATATGGAATGTCACCATTGCACGCAAGGATAAGGTGTATGGAGTTCTTGCTAAAACTGGCGTATACCCTACCACAACAAGATGAAAACTTCGATGAAAATACATCAATAAAGGATAAGAAAAAGATCAGAAAGAAGCAAATACAGGATGCTTTTTTTAAACAAGTTGGACTAAAAGTAGACTGTCCCAAGCACGGATATGGTAACTCAAATTATGGAAACACTTCTAGGAGATTTTTTGAAAATGATGAGGCAGTAACTAGAATCACTGGAATTGACAATCAAATCGTGAAAAGACTGGGAACGATCTTGAATGTTTTAAACTGCAAAAAAAATGTCAATTCTACAAAATATGGAGAATATGCATCGAAAACTGCATCTCTTTTAGCAGAAATGTATCCACAGAAGAAGTTGACCCCGACCGTCCATAAAATATGGCGCATGGCAAAGATATAATTGAGTACCAGTCTTTGCCAATTGGAGAGCTTTCTGAAGAAGCACAGGAGTCTCTTAACAAATTTTATAAAAAATATAGATTGCAGAACACATTCAAAGCATCAAGGGTAAGGCAAAATGAGGACCTCTTCAACATGTTGGCAGCATATTCCGATCCACTTATTTCTTTCCTGCGACATGTGAAGTCACGAATAGAGTTAGAAAATAATTATAGTTTAGCAATGATTAGTCTTTTAGATATACCTTCTCTTACGAATTGTGATGAATATTTTAAAGAAAATTGAAAAAATAAATTTAAAAAAGAAGTCATTGTTTTAATTTGTTGGGTAATAATTTAAAACATAAAACCCTAAAGAAAAAAATAAAAACAATCTAAAAATGTAAAAATAATTTTTTTTAGTTACCATAAAATTGATTTTTCTACAAATTTTAACTTTGATAACCCATAAGTAGGCCCCTACAAAGCGTGGCACCCTTTCCAAGCGCTCATTTCATAGGCTGAACAGTTATCTATCATATGCTGTTTAAACTGTTCAATTATGTTATTCGGTTCAAAAGATATGATTTTTGCAACAAAAAAACTCAAAGGGCGCCACTGTGCGCTGATCAGCACATCATAGTAGCTGTCACAGCACGCTTGGAATGAGGGATTACTTGAATTGTTTCCTTAAATCTCCAGAAATACAGCAACTTTTCTGGCAAAAAAACAGTTTACGATATATCCGGTAATATCGCGAAACATACGAATTGGGTTTAACATCTAATACAGATGTCTAAAGAAGAGGTGTAGGAAGTTTGAACTGGCTATGCAAGGTACGCCCTTCTTCAAACGAGCTGGCGGCGATGCCAGTAAAAGCTACTGGAATAGCTTTACTCAACTGCTTTAATTATACTATAGTTTATCACTAAATTAAAATAGTATTTAATTATACTATTTAATAGTATGAAATTGGAAAATTTAAAAAAAAAATCACCACTTACTTTTAGGCAGCAAATATAAAACTGACTTTCTTCGTAGAAGATTGTTTTGGTTTTTCTTATATACACAATATTTAAGAAAAAGTAAGACCTTATTGCACATCTGCAGAGCTAGACCTTTCTATTGATACACTTTTCATGAATGATGGTCATCACAAAAAAGCGCTTGCGTAATAATAATATAGATTGCTTTCCAAATAACAAGTTTAGTTTAATCCGCACGATATCACATCCTCACATATTACCTAACATGTACTTTAAGGGTCTACTAAAGTTTTTTAAGCGAATGTTTAGTGTTGTTTTCGTTATAAAAAGAAAACCAAAACCAAAAATCGAGTACAGGTTTCTGTTTATTGTAGATGAAATGAATGTCTATCGACTATTAAATCACTGTAGTTCTTAAGGCTCAACCAAGTTATGCGTAAGCAAACAAAAGCAGGAGAGCAAAAGTACGAACTTGTGCGGCACTATATGGAGTCGCCCAAGTTGTGCGTAAAGGCCAAAACATAATAGGCTCGAGCTGGCTGCAGCTAATGTCAAATTTTATACGACTACATAGAAATGATGCGTACAAACCATAATAGCTCGAGCCAGCTTTTTCGTCAAGTTTCGTTAACTTGATCTTGCTGCAGCCAGAGCGATTCAAATCGAATGCTCCGTAAGGAATCGTTTGTTTTAATTTATTTATAAATTTATTTCCGCAATTCATTCTAATAATTATAAATTCAAACGAACAAAACGAATTGATTCAGAAATTGTTGAATTTTCAAAGCAAATGTGAAAAGTAGTTTTGACATAAAGGCGAACTCTGCTCAAGTCATTTTGGTCAAATTAAGCATTTGACAGAACTTGAGCTAGGTTTTCGTTCATTTTGGACATTCGCTGCAGCCAGCTCGAGGCTATTATGTTTGGGCCTTAAGCTTTCCTTTCGTTCAGTTTCACAGTGCAACACGAAAAAAAAATAACCATATACGGACACCACTACGTGATAAAAGACTAAAAAAAAAAGACCCGTGTCTCCCAATTTTTCCCAAAGTCATGCACTTTTTTGTTTATGGGCCGTCAAAGATTTGGGGCCTCTGTATGATTTTCGCAAAAAAGTGATAATTTTCTCGGGCTCATATCTTGCAAACCGTTCAGAATTTCGATTTACTCTCTGAGGCAAAGTTGTAGCTGATGTCATAAAAAACAAACATATAAAACCAAACATATAAAATCAAAAAAACTTCACCTTCCAGATCAAAATCGCAAAAAACTTAAAAAAATCCGATTTTTTTTACCTCTTTTCCCGTGTTCAGATCCATAGGTAGCAAACCGTTCAAAATTCAAGGAAACAATCAACTACAAAAATTTACCTAAGATCTCAATAAACAAATTTCTAGAACATATAAACTTCCTTCCTGGGAATTCTTAACACCGTTTTTTAATTTCATTTGTTTTTTATTTACTTCAACATTGAGATACTATGCTATCTATTACAAAAATATTATAAAAAAAGTATTCGTATTATGTTTATAATGTTGATGGCCCTGGACTTGCAAATCGCGCTCTCTTAAGTTGTGGTCCATCTCTTCCCTGTTGGGGCTCATAATCGGTATCAAATGGATCTTCATAAGTAACACCACTTGCTGTACTCATTGCTGTAAATTCTGTAGTACGATCTGGAGTTGGCGGCCTTGGTGATACAAAATTTTCAGGTGCAAGCACTGGTAGTGTGGCTGTTGCAGTTGCTTTATAAATTTTGTTCTTCTCAGCATGTTGATTTAGACGACATGTGTAATTTACGCATGCATAGCAACTGGTTGCATCATGATCGCCTGGGCGATTAATCCAGTTTACCGGCTTACAATACTTCATAGTACCTCTGCCTCCACTCAACCATGCCATGAGATTGTTATAACATTGGCGACACACTGTATTAGGTGTGTAATTTTCACCGGTCAAGTCCACTTCGTCGAAAAACAATGTATATGCTCTTTTGAATTCACTAGTTAAAAGATTCTTTTCCTTCTGAAATTTTGTAGATGTTTTTTTTCTGGTTTGATGAGCGCAAACGTAGCAAAATAAATCAATTTTTTCACACTGCATACTGAAACTGTCAGTTGCCACTGTTGTGTACGAATTATGTTGTAGCACTTTATATAACTTTCACCGCGTCACTTTTTTCACTTTTGCGTGCTACCTAAACAGTGTTAAGAATCATCTCTAGGAAGTTTATATGTTCTAGAAATTTGTTTATTTAGGTAAATTTTTGTAGTTGATTGTTTCCTTGAGTTTTGAACGGTTTGCTACCTATGGACCTGAACACGGGAAAAAAGGTACAAAAAAATCGAATTTTTTTAAGTTTTTTGGATTTTGATCTGGAAGGTGAAGTTTTTTTGATTTTATATGTTCGCAATTTTTGTTCTTTATGACAAGAGCTACAACTTTGCCTCAGAGAGTAAATCGAAATTCTGAACGGTTTGCAAGATATGAGCCCGAGAAAATTATCACTTTTTTGCGAAAATCATACAGAGACCCCAAATCTTTGGCGGCCCATAAACAAAAAAGTGCATGACTTTGGGATACATTGGGAGACACGGGTCTTTTTTTTTTAGTCTTTTATCACGTAGTGGTGTCCGTATATGGTTATTTTGCCATGGCTTAAAAAATTACACACAGTGTTTCTCAAGTTTCGTTTACTTTGCTAAACTTGAGAGAGAGCGCTCGACTCCGTAGTTTGCTTAGCAGAATAGGGATGCAACCTGTATTTTAAATAATTTTAATTTTCTTTTCATTTATCTTTCACCACAATATGAATAAAAATCATTTTAAATCTTAATATTTTTGAATACGGCCTTTCATTATTTATATTGAAAACGAGTTTTTGAGCTCTAGGCCAATCATGTTGAGAACAAGACAACATGAAGAACAAAGAAGGCGACAGCCAACAACAACAACAACAACGGCTCTGTATAGAGCCAATCACAACAGCTTTGACTATACAGACTGTTTCATTGGTCGCTACACCAACTCATCAGTAGTCTTTTGTGTGGCTTTACACTGTGATCCACTCAAGCTACTTAGGTTCTAGTTATACTGCCAATATGCCGAGAAAGTTACCCGGAATTTTATTTTTGGCGGAGAACGCTTGAATTTTTTTGTAACTGAGTTCTTATCGACATTAGATGCAAGCTGTACCAAGGTTAACCTAAATCGTATCATACTTTTAGGCCTAGCCTTAATTCATGTGCATCTTCGAAACTCGATCACGTGGTTTGCCGCTATCAGAGCATATTGATGTTGTTCGTGATCGAGTTTCGAAGATGCACATGAATTAAGGCTAGGCCTAAAAGTATGATACGATTTAGGTTAACCTTGGTACAGCTTGCATCTAATGTCGATAAGAACTCAGTTACAAAAAAAAATTCAAGCGTTCTCTGCCAAAAATAAAATTCCGGGTAACTTTCTCGGCATATTGGCAGTATAACTAGAACCTAAGTAGCTTGAGTGGATCACAGTGTAAAGTCACACAAAAGATTACTGATGAGTTGGTGTAGCGACCAATGAAACAGTCTGTATAGTCAAAGCTGTTGTGATTGGCTCTATACAGAGCCGTTGTTGTTGTTGTTGTTGGCTGTCGCCTTCTTTGTTCTTCATGTTGTCTTGTTCTCAACATGATTGGCCTAGAGCTCAAAAACTCGTTTTCAATATAAAAATCATTTATTTATTTTTTTAAATTTATAGTTAAAGCAAACTTAGCAAACTTCAAGATTTTTTATTGCAAAATCAAGCTAACAAACATATATTCATTCAAAACATAATAGGGGTATTCTCTATGCCTACCATATGCCGTTGCACGGAGCAAGAATAGGAAATGTATAATATCTGCAATTGAGAAACAACATTGGCGGATTGTACATTTCCTATTCTTGCAAAACTGTTGGCAATCCTTATCAGCAAAAAACAAAATATTTTTTGTGTGTCAATTTATTGGAATTTATTCATATTGATTTTTTTTTTCATGCATACTGTGTTTTTTATTGAAAATTGAGAAGTGGTTTTCGAGTTTTGTTTGAACTTAAGAAAACTTTTCGTTTACTTCTCTCTGATAATTTTGTTTGCTTACGCATAACTTGGTTGGGCCTTTACAAACATATTTCATGAGATATTTAGAATTTAAACTTGTAATTTAAAAAAAAATGTATTTAAGTTGTTCCTTAAGTTACCAATTTCTCTTCTGCAACATTACTTTTTTTTTTTTTTTAGTTGTGTTTTAAGGTGCAAACATTTTGTGGTTCAAATATTAGAGCATTAGGTTGGTATTTATTACTTACAACCATAGTTTTTGTCAGAAAAAATAGCTAATAACTATGTACATGAAGTTGCCAACAGAAAAAAAAACAACATTTTTTGCAATTTATTAGCATATATTGCAAATAAGTTTTTGCATGGAGTCCTCACCTAAATATACCAAAGTTGTCACTTTTAAAATAGCTGCCAATGCCTCCAATTTTTAGCTATATGTTCAAAAAATTGTCACCAGATGGAGTCCAATACGCAGATTTAGATAAACACTGTCCTTTTAAAAGTTGGTAGTTTGAGTTATCAATTTATACGTTGGGAGTATCGATATGTTTTGAAGAAAAGTTTTTTAATTTTTGGATAGCAAATTAAGCCATATAGCAGGAATCCGTAGTTTAGTAAAATATCTTGAATATATGGTGGACACGATTTTTCAGAGCTTGTTTATCTAAAACAAAAAAAAATGCAAATGATTAATGTTCTGGTGAAGATTTTTGAAAATGTTGATTTTTACCAAAATGGCAGGTAAAAAACTGATTTTTGACTTAAAAAGTAATTTTTTTAGGTTATAAAAAAAGAGTATTTTTCTAAAATAAAAATTGAACGATTAACTTCAGTAACTAAAGTAAAGTAGAAAATAAAATTGTGGCTTTAAGCTGGAATTTTAAAATAATACTTTTAGACAGAGTATTGTTAAGAAATATTGGAAGAATCCAAATTGTGCAAAGTTTCTTCAGTACCATTTCTGGTACCAGAGATATAAAATCTTATATTCTTTTTTTGAAAAAGTTAAAAAATTGCATTCAAGTGAACATTTCTCAAAAAAAGAAAAATACATATGCAAAAATTATGCTAATTATTAATTCGGCAACTTTTAGGAATACGTTAGCAGTATAATCAATACCACCAAAATTTAGACTATTACGTAACAATCAAAAGTACTGTGTTATCTCGATTACAACTTTTGGTTCGAATATCCTTCACACAGGACACTGTGGATAAAAATCGTGAGTGGCATCGTGTTTACCAATATATTGTTAGTTTAAACCTATACTTACTTTTTCTTTAAGACATACGGAGTTTTTTTTATAAAAGTCAAAGCATTGTAAGGTCGTTATTTTTTACTGTTTTCCTCAAAAAACGACTTTGTCCTTGCGGGACAGGAAGACATCCTTTTTTTTTCTTAAAATTTTTTTTGGGTGATCTGGACAACCCCATGCAACTTTTGAGACCTCTTAGAATACGATCTAAATTTTTCGATACGCCCTAATGCACAACACAATTTGATCCTAAGAAGTTCGGTCAAAGTCCTTTCAAGGGTTCAAATGGCCAATGTGTTATTATTATGTAATTAATAATTGTCTTATACATAAAAGTCATTGGTAGACTCAGATCGATATTATTTAAGAGCTGACATCCTTCAAACGGAATTTGGTTCTTGTGCTTAATTAATCAAATACTTAGTGTGATCCATTATACCATCAATGAAACATAGCTGTCCTGGTCCAAGACCTGACATAAAGCCTAAAAATATTATTGCATCGGATTCGATGCTATATTTTCACATCGAATTCGAAACATAGCTGCTTTATTTTCACATCGAATTCGATGCTACTGAAAAAGTGTCTAAAAAGGCACTACAGTCCTTGTCGTCAGTCAGTCCTTGTCGAGGGCCATACATAGCATTACATATCGCACTCCATCTTTAAAACAGGCACAACTCAAAATTTACAAAGTTTTACTTTTTAATGATAAACTATTCATAGTGATAACCTCCATCAACTATCAAAATTTTGCTCTAATCTTTTTCCTCTTTATTTAAAAAAAAAAAAATAACTTTGTCTCCTTCTTTTGTATGGATTCCTTTGAAAAACAAATTGATTTTTTGCTTCTCCTGAAAATTTTGAGTTGTGTCTGTTTTGAAGATGGAGTGCGTATATAGTACATTGTGTATAGTATTGGAATTTGAGCTAATAAAAGTGAGTTTTTAACAAGTGTTTTCCCACTATAAAAAGTGAGTCTTTTATTTATGAAATGGTCGTTCGAGGTAAGCTGGGCAACGGATCCAAAACAATCACTGACTATCCGCATTATTCAACAGTAACTCGTAAATTTTGACATGCATACTCATACGCCTTATTAATCGGTATTCGGAGGCATATGTTGTAGAGAGGACGTCACAGAAAGTCTATAAATTTTAGACTCAAGCTAACATACCTATATATTAATATGCAAAGAAAAATTGTGTGGTACACTTTAGTTGGAGCGAATTTACTTCTTTTCATCACGTCACTTCTTCTCAACACATGAGAGCATTTCCAAAAGAAATGAAATTCATTGAATTTCTAAAGACAATGATCAATGGCGAACCAACCTAATTCCCACTGTATGGTGAAGATGTAGAAATACCGAAAAATTTAGTAGGAAATACAGGCACCCTCTAATGCTCAGGTTCGCCTCTAGCAGGGTTCACGCCGATCGCTATAAAACTGTATTCTGTGTAACAATTTTCGAATGGTTTCCTTCAGAGTGTAGACGAATTTTCAAGTTACATTTCAGTTTTTCCCGCTTGGAGCTATATGCTCCTTTTGAGAGTTTCGTCAATTTAAATGAAATTTCATCATGTTTTTACGGATTTAATTAATTTTTTTAAAAAACTCGGTTTTCAGTGAATTAATACACATTAATACTAATAAAAAAGACTGGTTTTCTCCATCAAATGAAGTAAATGAAGTAAAAAAAAAAAATATGTTAAACAAAATACAAGTAAAATGCAAGTAATGCATATAAAACCTCAGAATCGTTTTTCTTGTCCCAAAATTACACTCTAAAAAGTCGTTTGAAAATTATTACCATAAGCTGACGATCTTCAGGTAAAATTGCACATCGGTGTAAATGCTTGCATATAATATGTGTAAAAAAGGCTTTTACATAATCATTTGTTAAAACTACGTACATTAAAATACTATGTTTTCACATCATTTATAGTTTCAAATCTTTTTCATTGAAACTAAAAAATTGATGGCTTAAAAATGGTACATTTTTTCAACTACACACAAAAAGTTAAACGGTACATAATGCTTGTTTAATCTTTCGAAATTTTAAGCTACTAACAAATTATGGCGTCCTGCGAATAGACGCCATCTGCTCTTCATTCGGAACAAAATCGTTAGCGAGTGCGGCCACAAAGTTCAATAAAAGTGACAATAGCTCTAAGGTATAATTTATTCAATTTCTAAGGAAATAAAATGTTCGTAATAAAATTGATTTATATCAAAAGCATTTGCTTTTGCATTAAAATTAAAAAAAGTGCAACTTGTAAGTGCTTATTTTCAGATTGTTTTAAAGTATTTTCTTAATATTGAGCTTATAAAACACACATTTATAGTTCTGTACATACAAAACTTTAAAAGTGAATGGCCTTTTATTTTCGAATACGAATGCCTGTACCAGTACTTCTCGGAGCTGATGGAAGAAGCCCAACCGAACAGTGTATCGTATCAGCGATTGCAGAATATTTTGGGGATATTTGCTTTATATGGAGTTTGAGGCAAATATTCAAATTTGTAAATTGAAGCATTGAAATGATTTAATCTGCATATTTTTCACAGGCTGAATGAAATTGTGGCTCACATACCAACGAATACACCGATCGCAGCTTTTCTAAGTGTCTAATTTTAAAATGTTTAAGATGTACAATGCATTAATATGTAAATTTTTGCTTATTTTCTTCTTAGGGGGCAAACGCAGCCAGAGGCCGAAAAAAGGTCATGTTTGTGAATTTTTTTAAGGAAACCTATGGGATATTTTTAAATGAGGGATTTTATACCTAAAATATACACATTCAAGAGTATTTTTAGCTTTTTTTTTTTATTAAAAAAAATTTAGTATTAAGGTCGATACATCAGTTTTTGTAGAGCGCTCTGAAAAAAAGGTGAAATGCGGTGACCAAGATTGCTCCTCCTAAATTCATCTGACTTTCGAATGTAAAAAAACGATTTTTGACCAAAAATTCGTCATAGTTTTGCCTATAAAAAATGAACGAAGCTACTAAAAAATTCCTATGGCAAGTACGAGATTATTATGTGTTAAATAAGCCTGCAAAAAAATCAAAACAATCGGTTCACTGAGCTTCGAGAAATCTTGATCACCGACTTTGAAAACATGGTTTCGAGAAAAACGCGTTTGAAAATAAGCGCCAGCACTGCGCGCTCTAGAAGGCGGTTATATTCTCACCGGCTATATTTTTTGAGATATCGACTTAAAAGTTTTCACCACATATTCTTGAGACTTAAGGCTTTAAGAAAATGCAAAAAAAAGGGTCTGACTGCGTTGCCCCCCTTAAAAGACGAGGAAAGCAATCTTTTGAAAATATGAAAATTTAACATTGGAACCTCACCTTAAAGGAAGTCGTTATAAAAAATCAAATCATTTAATTTGAAAAATTGAAGTCATAGTTAACATTTTACATTAAAGATAGGTAACACTTATATTTTATTTTTTTTTACTTACAGAAAATGAGCTCTAGAGCAAGTATACCATTTATATTTTCATGGAAAAAATTTTAGTTGCTGATATATGTGCAGGCAATTTGGACCAGTGATGTTAACATTATTTGTTGAAATTACTGTGTTAGCCCCGAAAAATTACTGGTTTTGATGTGGAATTACTGTATCACTAAAATGAATAAAAAATCAATAAACATTAAAATTTTCATAATTTTTTTTTATTACATGTAACATATAAACATATTTTTGGAATAATTTTTAGTAAATAAATGACAAAAGTTCAACAGCATTTTTCATTTTCATGAATTGGGCCTAGTGAATTTAACTTGATTGTATAAATTGTACATTGCTTCGTTCTTAGAACGTAAATATTAAAAAATAATATAACTTAAATGTATTTCTGAGTCTTTAGTTGTTGATATCATTTAAAAGTAAAAACGTAACAAATATGTTTGGATAGTTAATGCATTACAAAAAATTAAGAATTTTAGATATTATTCATTAAAATTATCGTAAATGATGACAGATCTTCTTCAAAGTGTGAAATGTTGTCTTTGGAATTGTACGGTTGAACAATCCGAATTTTTTATAAAAGATTTGGTATTTAGAATTCCTTCTATTGTGCTTGTATTGAATCGGTTTGTTATGTATTTTAGTTTTATTCAAATTAATTGCTGAAAAATTCTTTGAACAGTTGTCGACCTATGTGGAAAGCAAAAAATAGAAGAAAATAGCTTTTTAAAAAGGGAAACATTAAAGTAATATCTCCTTTTTTTGCTTTAACAAACTTGTTCCCAAAACATTATGAAGTCACCTTTATCGATATTGTTTATTCGTCTTCCCAATCGGAATTCATTATAAATAACTAGCGTTATATTAATTTTCATTTATGATTTATGACAAAAAATTTAATGCCAAGAGGCATAGTTGACGGATTTTTATTAAAACATATGCGATCTTAAATATTCATATTTTTAAGACATTAAATTTTAACAGAATTAAAAGGAAATCTTTTTGAATTTGAATTGCACTTACAACATAAAATTAAAACAATCTCTTCGCAATTCAGCAATTTTCTTTTTATCTATGCTTAAACTTAATAAGTATCGACCTTTACCTTTACCGCTCATATAAATCTTCTAAAGGGGAAGATGATGAGATCTATTTTGAAAATCTATATTTCAAAGTATATATTCAGCGTAGCGACGAATAACTGTTACCAAAGCTTAGTTAAAAATAAAAAAACCGTTAGAAATTTGTTGAAAAAAAACAAATTATTTTTATTTCAATAAATATTTTATTTAGTTTTTAATTATTAATTGAAAATTTTCACCCTTATTTTTCTTTGCCAGCCGCAAACGCTTTGGAAAAGAAGCGCAGGCGGCACGCACGACAGTTATGTGGGAAAAATCCCATTTGTGGTAATTTTTAATTGTCCTTGGTAATTTTTTTTTGGGAATTCCCATGGTATTTTTTAATCAGTGTGGGAATTCCTTTGGTATTTTTTAATAAGCGTGGGAATTCAGTGTGGTATTTTTTAATTGCCGTGGGATTTGGGAATTTTTTTCTTCAAATGATTTTTTCCGTTTATTAAGCAAAAACTTCATATGAAATCATTGCCATTATATTCTCTGTTTACACAACGATTTTATGTCGTATGTTACGCATTTAAATTTAGCAGTTTGCGACCCTGTTTCGAAGTTCGTATGACCCCTTTTAGTCCCGGTTTCCACTCAAGTCTTGACGGTCAAGTCTTGAGTTCGGTGGTGCGGGAATTGTAACTAAGGGAAAGAAAGAAATTGACCGTACCATCAATTCTTGGGCAATTCGTTATGTGTTCGTTCGTTGTTCCGCTACTTTTTCTATTCATTTTGCGCATCATTGGCGTCATTTCATTTCATTTCTATAAGATGAAATGAAACGGCAGTATATGATACTCATCGTCAACTCTTGATGTGTGGAAACTGAATCGTCAAGTTTAAAAGCGAATGTCAAAAACTTGAACATCAAGACTTGACGAGTGGAAACCGGGACTTACATTGGTCAAGACTTGAATTCAAGTCTGTGAGTTTGTAGGCAATTTGCCGCACATCGGAAGCGACGAAAGGGTAAGAGAACACTTGCGCTGTACTTTTTACAATTTTTTTTATTCCTTTTGTTCTTTTCGCTGTGTGGACAAAGAGCTTCACATTATTTTTCGTTTGCTTGCGTGCGCTTGGTGTTCTGTAGCTGAAAACTGCAAGGCTGCGAACATAGTGCATGTGTATGAGCAGAGCAAATATATTAAAGCAATAAATCTTATGCATCTCTTTTGCGCCAGAATTCAATTCTTGACTGTAAAAGGTTTCGTCAAGTCTAAAAAAGAACGTCAAAAAAAGTTGATTTCAAGTCTTGATCATGGTAAAATTATAAGATAGGGCCGACTCGGAGAAGAATGGAGTAGAAGGCATAGAAAAGTGGGCTAGTTGTCAAAATCAGCTGTTCATCTCGAGTTTCTTTATGTTCATTTTTCGCAGTTGATTTTAGGTTACATTTTTTACAAGCTTTTCAACAAATTGAATACTTCCTCGGCATTTTATTGAATTTTTTGCAACGTTTTTACAATATTTTCTCTCAAATTAACACAAACTTAACACACGTGTCCGCACTATTTTCAACTGGAAAACATAATATTTTTATTTCATTTTAGGTTTCTACGAACTTCGCCATTGACAATTAGCCAACCTTTTTATTATTCTTTCTTCGTTGACGCATTTTACTCGTTTGTTTTGACAGTACTCGTTATTAAATTCAATAAGCTGTTCGCCATTCGAGTGATAAACTTGAATGATTTTTATTTAATTCGATTTCTTCATTGCTTTAATACACAAAAAATCTAAGAAGATTTCGATGACTAGAACCGATCGCATGGTACTGGCCTGGAAGCAACAAATTATCGAAGATGTGCGCCGCTGCGTGGAATAAAAACATCTTTGTCTTTCAGGTGCAAAATATGCGCAATAATCTGCTGAAAAATCTGCGACAAGAATGAAAAGCAAACTCAAGATTTTTCTTTGGTTTGGGACGCAACAAAGCTGAAGAAGTTGAAAGCACAAGCTTTTCAACAGGCTTACGGGACAGGTGGTCTGCCACTGAAACGCCAACGCAAGAGGTACTCGACTGGCCCAAAGATTACAGGGCGGTAGAATATGCGCGCATTGGTTTTGTAGCCTCAGAAACGGTGGTATTAAAAGAAGATCCACTTTTTGGTATTAAAAGAAGATCCAGATTTTTCAAGTTTCATTTTTTAATATTCATAATGCACATCTCCATCGACTGTCAAAATTTTGATTTAATATGATTGCTCATTAATTTTTAAAAAATAATTTTGTATCCTTCTTTTGTATGAAGTTGCTTGAAAACGAAATGGTTTTTTGACTCTCCTGAAAATTTCAAAATTTTGAGTTGTCAGTTTTGAAGACGGTGTGCGATATGTTTTCCTTTAAAATATGCACACCTTTTCCACTTTTTACCATTCTGAGAAATATGTTAATATATACGTACATAGTTCTCTTATTTTGTTATTTTTTTATTATTGTAACTTTTTGTGTTTACCTATTTCGCTTAAGAAATTATTTTGTGGTAGCAAACAAATGATATTCACCATCTCATATAAATAAGACTAAAAAAGTGATATGTATTACAATAAAGATAATGGGAAAAGGTCTGTACAAGAATTTGTACATTTTATTTATTTTTTATTTTCTGTTATATTTTTGAAAAAAGACAATAAATGCAAAATTTTTAATTATACCCGTGTTCCATTTATTTATTATACGTGTAAATTTTTCGAAAAAAAAATTTTTTTTGTTTGTTTAATGTGTTCTTTATAGTTTTAAGAATATACATACACATTTTTAAATCGATAAAACAGAATTTATAACGGTTTTCGTTAACCTATGTCTAAGCTCCATACAACGAATAAAAAACTTTAAACGCGATTTCCTCGAAACTAGTTTTTTTAAAACGGTTCGATAAATAACTCGAAATCTATTGGTTCAATTTCAAAGATGTTTTTTTGCATTTTGTTCGTTATTTTGTCCTTTAAGCATCCCCCTAAATTCAAGTATCTATTTTTGTTTTTTATACAAACAAAAAGCGCGCGATAATGTATCTATTTTTCGAACTTTTTACTTCAACTTCCGCCATAATTTAAAAAAAAAACCCCGGGGGTCTTTCGTAAGGGGAATGCTTAATATAAGGTCTATGTTTTAAAATGTCATTTGATTTTTTTGTTTCCGATACATGGGAAAGGCCATATCCATCGAACCGTTTTGGATGTCTTTTTTTCAATGCCATTTTCAGCGCCCTCTATATAAAAGCCAGAACTGTATTTAAAAAAAAAATATTTTTATAAAGTATTTTTTATGTACAATAACCTGTATAAATTTACAAAAAAAATAATAACTTCTTGTATCTAAAAAAATTTTTTGAAAACAGCTCCTGTTTTTGGTTGCTACACGTATATTATACCTTATTGAAAAAATTTGTAGTATTTATAGATTTTTTATTTATACATTTATGGGATTTATTGCGGTATTTTTTAATGCGTGTGGGATTTTTTTCGGTATTATTAAATTTAATGGGATTTTTGGTGGTATTTTTAAAAAGTGTGGTATTATTGTGGTAATTTTTTATGATCGTGGGATTTTTTGTGGTATTTTTTAATCGTGGTGGGAAGTTTTTTTGTTTACCTTTGCCGTGGTAGTTTTGGTGGTATTTAATTTATGCTTCTGTGGGAAAAAGGTAATTTCCGTGGGAATTTTTCCGAATTTTAACTGGCAATCTTGATGTCGTTGCATAACTTCTAAAGGCGTTGCTTGAATTGTTTTATCTTCAGGTGTTTTAAATTCTTCATTTTGTCCAGCATAAAGCCCCATATACAGAAAACTAGTGTATTCAGATCCGGGGAAGAGGACGACCATTCTTCCGCCGAAATAAAACGTGGAATTTCGTTTTTACACCAGCTTTGAACAATTTTAGCCTGCTGGAGCGCAACCTTGCTGGAAGCAAAATTTTGCATTACCAAATAGCTGCATGGCGTGTGGCAACATATGCTTTTTAAGAACATCTTCCAAATAGTAATTTGCGTTCATTTTAACGCCTTTTTCAATAAAAAGTAGCGGAAGCTTGCCTTTTTCTGAAATTGCCCCCATACCATAACGGATGATACGTTATGATACCGTTCAACAGCTTTTTTGCGAGTAGGAATATCAGCCATACTTGCTGCATACACGCGATAATTTTGAGCGTTATGACTAACTTGTAACAAAAATAATTTTTCATCTGAAAAAATTATTTCGCACCTTGCGTGTCGCCGAAGGAGCTGATCACTTCTTTTCATTCTCATTTCTTTTTGACGCTCTGTAAGACCGTGAATTCGCTTTTTTTTTTAAAGCATTCAGCTTTAATTTTTTTGTTAATAACGTTTTGTATAGCGTTGATTCCATGTCAAATCGGACGCTTTTCGAAACTCACATATTTGTAAGAATTTGGTACTTTGCACGTCGATAGTACTTTAAAAAATAAAAATATTTGCATATTTTTTTTTATAAATTTTTTTTTTCCAAGTTATACACAGTGGAAAATTAAAAAAATTATCAAAAAATTATCAGAAATTAGGAATAGGACATGTAGTCAAATAATTATATCTGCAAAACCGTTAGTCCCACAAAAAAATTATCAAGACTTATTTCAAAGATCTTGAATTGGTCTTCCTTTTGGTGTACTCTTTTGCTGACACTTTCATAAAAAATTTTAATTTTTTTGGCTACTAAAAATTCCATTCACATTTTTCATGGTCAGCACCACTACTTTTTTGGCGTTTTGAAAACATTGTCGTACTGAAGCACTCATTCTTAATGCACTCCCAAAATTTTATGTTGAGAATCAATGCTTTCTATTTTAAACGAACTTTTCAAAAACTGTCTACACAATTTTTACATACAAAATACTTTTATTTCTTATTAAAAATTGCGTTTTAAGCTTGGCGACCCTTGTGAAATTCAATCTAAAGAATTGACCATTCTTACTAGTTGTAAATTAAATTTACAATGAGTATTAAAAGCACTAGCAGTTTGGGCTATCGGCTTATCACAATTATAAAAATCAGTTGAAACCTGGATTTGAAATGAAAATAAATAGCATTTTTATGACCATCAAACAGGTTATAAAACATGGAATCCGGTAATTTGCGCACCTTGGCACTTTTAGAGCTTAAATAAGACGTAATAATGGTTATATAGAAAGTTTATTTCTGTAAATATTAAATGGACCTTTTTTTAATTTTACAAAATATTTTACCAATTTTTTCGTTTTTTTTTTTAAAAAAACATCAGCTAAAATATTTTCTTTTTATTTGATATGTATTACAATATCTATCTATCTTTATTACGCAAGCGTTTTTTTTGTGATGACCATCAAATCTATACCGTTAATGCGATTTTTATAAAGAGGGTATCAATAGAAAGGTCTTGCTCTGTAATAAGGTCTTACTTTTTCTTAAAAATTGTGTATTTAAATAAGAAAAACCAAAACATCTTCTACGAGGAAAGCCAGCTTTCTATTTAATGCCTAAAACTATGTGATAAATTTTTTCTCAAATTTTCAATTTCATACTATTGTATTATTAAAGCAGTTGAGCGAAGCGAAAAACGTACAAATATATTTTATATTGATACACTAGCCACAAAATAGCAAGTTCATGCAAAATCGCTATTCCAGGAGCCTTTACTGGCATCGCCGCCAGCTCATTTGAAGGAGAGCATACTTTGCACAGCTAATTCAAATATCCTATACCTCTTCTTAAGACATCTGTATTGGGTGATAAGCCCAATTCTACGCACGGAAGGTCAGGTCGTGAAGATAGCAGCTTATCCAACAGAAATTTAGTATCGTTGAATTATAACTCGCTCAGGAGACGTGCTACGGTAAATTTTAGTTAACGACAGAATAGATGTGCTATTAAGCCTCACAACGAAGATATTGCGAGCGCATTTTTGCGTTTTATCGCCATACGAGTTTACTAGTTTATTTTATTAGTGTAAAAATATTTTGTAATGTGTTGAGTATATTTAAACACCACATCCAGTCTGGTCGACCGCAAATTCAATACATTTCATACAAAACGGTCAGGACCTCATTTATACATGCATTTTTAGGACCATCAACCAGGTTAAATAACAAGGAAACCGGCAGTTTGCGCACCTTGGCACTTTTAGAGCTTAGAGTAGACATAATAAAGGTTAAATAAAAAATACATTTTTGTAAATACAAAATGGTCCTTTTTTTATTTTCCAAAATATTTTACCAAATGTTTTATAGCGCAAACATTTTAAGAGATAGGTTATTGAACATATTTTATTTAAAAAGATCTTATCTTAGTCATTAAGTATGCCAATTTTCAACTCTTTTGAATATCGGGAAATATTTTAAAAAAATAATTAAGTATTACTAGAAAACTCATAAGCAAAAATTTCAAGAAATCACCTTTTGGGCTAACTTTCAAGAATTTTTGCATTTTTTGTAGAAAGCGGAGATAAATAAATTCCTGAGATCAATGGATATTATTTAACAGTTTTAAATATTCAGAATGTAAAAATTCGATTTCGAATGGTCGCCAAGCTTAAAACGCAATTTTTAATAAGAAATAAAAGTATTTTGTATGTAAAAATTGTGTAGACAGTTTTTGAAAAGTTCGTTTAAAATAGAAAGCATTGATTCTCCAACATAAAATGTTGGGAGTGCATTAAGAATGAGTGCTTCAGTACGACAATGTTTTCAAAACGCCAAAAAAATAGTGGTGCTGACCAGGAAAAATGTGAATGAATTTTTTAGTAGCCAAAAAAATTAAAATTTTTTATGAAAGTGTCAGCAAAAGAGTACACCAAAAGGAAGACCAATTTAAGATCTTTGAAATAAGTCTTGATAATTTTTTTGTAGGACTAACAGTTTTGCAGATATAGTTATTTGACTACATGTCCTATTCACAATTTTTGATAATTTTTTTAATTTTCCACTGTGTATAACTTGCAAAAAAAATTTATAAAAAAAAATATGCAAATATTTTTATTTTTTAAAGTACTATCGACGTGCAAAATTTGAAAAAAAAATCGGCGTCATCAAAATCCACTTTTGGAGAAAAGCGTCCGATTTGACATGGAATCACCGATAGTTTTGTGACACACACCACATGTCGCTGGCGATATTTCTTGCTGAAACAGCACTATTTCGACGTATTCGTTCGCGCACTTTCTTCATCATTTCTGGATTTCTAACAGTACTTTTGCAACCGAGCTTTTTCGCGATTTTAAAGCTTCCAGTTTTCTTAAATCGCGCGATAGTACGAGACACAAATATTTTGTTGACTTTAAGATTTTTTAATGATTTAACAATCTCACTAGGTTTTGCACCCTTCCAAGGGCGTCCACAGGGGGGGAAGGGGGGCACTTTCCCCCCGCCCCGCCCCACTCAACTGAAAAATTTTATATATTTTTATTTCCTATTTCTTATACTATGTTTACATTACCTCGAAACTACACAGTTAACTTTGAAATTGGATACTTAACTGCATAGTTTCCCATACAAAATCTTAACTATCTCGCAAAGCAGTTAAGTTGAAACTGCGACCTAAACCACCTCATTTTGCTATGCAACATTGTGTTTCCATCAAGAACAAAAGGAAATTAAAAAAAATTACAAGGAAATGTCACATAAAAAACGCAAATAAATATTTGAAAACAATTCTTTTCTTTTGCTGATTCGGTCAAAGACCACCAGCTTAGAAAACACTTCCTGCTGATGATGAACAAAAACTTCTACAAGGCTTTTATCACATATATTGTAATATTTTTAATTTTTTTTTTTTGCATGAAAATTTAATTTTCAATATGTCTCAAAATTATGTGAATCAACGAAAAATGAACGTCAAATAATGACAAAGTTAACTACGCTACTGGCAGTGTAAACACCAGAAAAAGTTACTAAACTATTATAGTCAAACTACATAGTTAAATATGTAATGTAAACATGATATTAGGTGGTACGAAACTTAGTTTTATCTGACTTTTTGTTAAGATTTCATTAACTACTTATGGGCATTGTTCATATAGCAAATTTGAGTAGCGCTATGACACGCTCCGTTACGTTTGCATAACCAGCCCTGAGTAACGATCAACAACCGATTTTGTTCTCTAATTATCGTCTGTTGTGCAACTTTTGTTTTTTATTAATTGTGTTGTATATGTGGAGTCTAAATATTATTTGAGAAATCAACACGAAGTTCTTTGATGTGTGAATGGCAAAGTGTATCAACACTTTGTTCCTACCAAAAGTTGCGAGGCGGCCCGCAACCTTTGTTTAAAACAATATTGATAATTTTAAACAAAGTGTCAACGCACTTTGCCAAAGGGAGCTAGAGACGAGTCGGTTTCAAAAAAGCCACTAAGTCCTGTCTGAGTCCGTTGTCTAGTCGTCTGAGTCTAACGATGTCTGAGTCCTTTTCTAACTGCACTCAAAGAGAGAGCAAAAATAACTTACTCTCACCGAGTATTAGTTTACTTGAAATGAGAATTAAATCATTCTCATCCCAAGTCTAGCTTCTGTCAATTATTTTTACTAATCAAAATCTAATCTGTTCTTATATATAATTCTGTATATAATTTTATATATAATTCTGTTCTTATATATAATTGTAATAAAATATATAATAAATAAAAAATAGGTAATAAAATAAAAAATACCAAAAATAGATATAAGTAATACACAAAATAATTTTTAATAAATAACTGTATGATAAAAATAAGTAGCGATTAAAAATAAATAAAGAAGAAACTTCGAGAAATAATAAATAATATTCTATAAATAGTAAACAATGTATAATAAATAATAATAATGAATAAAAATAAAAATTAAACAGATAATTTACTATCTTAAATAAAAAAATTGTTTGAATAAATATTAACAAAAACCTAGCTCATCTAAAAAAGAGAATGAGGTTTAATGAATAAAAAGTTGGATATAACGATAGGATTTTCCCATTGCTAAGTGGGAGCTTAACAATAGGAACGAGGGAAGCCGAAAAAATATAAAAAGATATTCAACCTGATGAAAAAAGTGGAAAACGACCTATTGCCTATTGCCTATTGCCTATACCTAATGCCTGGTTAAAGTCGTGTAGGCGCGTTGGTTTCCTTTAAGAATTATTTTTGGCTACCACCAACTAAGCTCATCAGATGGATTTAAAAATAATAATTATTCTACCGATAGACTGAGTGTTACACATTCGAAAAAAAACTAAGGCTAATCAAAAGAAATTTTTAAAATTATATAAAACATTCATGTCTAATTAAGGTACTATTATCGTCTAGAATGTTAAAAATTAACATATATTCAACAATTTTTTTTCACTTTCTTTATTATATATGGTTATCAAACGTTTTTTACAGTATTAAATAGTTCTTGAAGATAACGACAAAATTTTTTTATTTTTATTTTCTATTAATTGTACATTTAATATAGGGCGCTGAAATTGTTCTTTTCGAAAAAACACTGCTGCTAAAAAAATGGCGGACATTTGAAAATGTTTTTAAAAAATCGCCTTTTTTCAACCTATTTTCAAATTCAAAAATTTTATATATTTTTTTGTGGTCAAATTGTGGTAAACTATCACAAGATATAAAAACGAACAAAATGCTGCAAAAATTATTAATAACGGAATAGTAGATCCGGAGATTGACTGTCCGCCAGTTAAAAAAACCTAAACTCGAGAAAAATGCGTGTAAAGTTTTTTTACACCTGCGAGCCGAGAGCGCGCTTCAATTGAGTCGTTATATCTCGGCACTGGCTTCGAATTTCGATTTAATATTTTGGACAGTTATTATTGAAAGTATAAAGAATCTTAAAATGTAAAAAAACAAAAATTCATTTTTTGAAATTTCTAGATGGTAATAGTAACTTAAAAAAACATTAAGCATGTTGCTCTGTTCATAACTGAACGAGCATTCAAGAAAAACGAATATAAAAAAATTTTTAAAATTTTTAAAACACAGGATAATTATGCACTCTTTTTATAAATTATACACACACACACACACATTCATACGAGCAAAAGAAAAAATCAAAAAAGCTATTTTAAATGATAATAAAATAAAATAAATACCTTGAAAATATCTTTTTCAGTCTGCACGGATCTTTAACTATATTTAAAAACGGACGACAATTATTTTAAATATTTTTAAATGCATTTAATAAATGTAAATATGATTTTGTAAACTAAAAGTTCGTTATACTGGAAGTAAAATTGAAAAATATGAATTTTCATATAATAACAATGTTTACAAAGTTTCACAGAAAATCTCAGGCAATAAAATTTCATAGGTAACATTCCAGGCTCATTTTCATAAACGTTCACACCAATGCATACCTTTGCCCCCCCCTCGACAAATTCCTGCGGACGCCCATGCACCCTTCAAATAAAGTTTAACTACAAGTTCTTGTTTAGAATCCATGCCTCTAAAAGTTATCGCACTGAATGAATTAATTTACTATCTAGTGTAATAATAACGGTATTGATACAACAAATAAAACAAAAACAATAGGAAGTGGCTATTTTTGCTGCGATCAGTACAGCAGCGCTTTGAAAAACGATAACAGTTATTCGTCGCCGCGCTGTATATATTTCAAATCTATGTATATCCGATGTTCCATGCCGAAAACAACGAAAGGATTAGCAAAGAAACGCATAGTTTCGCACTAAATTCCAGGGATGGTAAAATTATGAGAAGAACAGAAATATTCCAAATGTGATTTTAACAAATTTTTTCTAAGAAAACTTTATATTTTTAGCCAGCCATTGAAATTACTTGATATTTGGAAAGTTTACTGTCGTACTGTATGAGCATTCAAATTACTGTACAAAACAGTAATTACTGTGTCGTTAACATCAGTGATTTGGACTTTATTGATATTCTAACGCTCATAATATGTCATTTATTCATTGTTTATATAGTTTATTCAGTCAGCTTTCCCAGCCTTTAAAATTTTTGGTTCGATTCTATTATAAGCATTACCCCGATGTAACACAGGACCCAAAACAAAAACATATAAATAATTTGCAAAAATTAAATGACCTTATATAGAAACTTATTGCAAATTTTGAAAGTCAAATTTCTGTTAAAAAATATTTATAATAATTTTATGTTTTTATAAGACATTGAAGTTTATTGTTTATACCAATCTTTCTCATAAACCCTTAAGTGTACATCCTCTATAAAAATTGGATTTAAAAATGTAAAAAAAAAAATAATTGTATATAAAAAATATGTTTCAAAAATAATTTATTGTAATTTTATTTACAAGTTCATGTCTCGGATTTTTGAGAACAAATGAATGAAATCAAATAATTATTAATTTTTGACTTTTTATGAATTTCTGTTGTCATTAAAAGTCAGTTTTGAATAAATTTATTATGTAATATCATATTATTCTTCATGTAAGCCCTTCATGGTAGCTCTTTTGATTCTTTACTCTTTGGCATTCAGTAATATTATATATTTATTATATATAAATATAATAAAATTGTATGCTATATTATATATAATAATTTAGGTATATATGTATAAATTATAGGATAATACAAATTTTAATGAATAACACTGAGCTAGGAATCAAAAGGCGACCCTAGTGGGTGGTGCTCAAGCAAAGGTTAATAATAAACATAAAATGTTGAAATTGTGTTTAAATTTAAACAAGCAAGTAAGTGTTAATTAAAACATATTTGTATGTAAATCTTGAGCTTAATTTACACAAAATGTGTATTTTTCACGAGTATTTAAATTTGCGACCATAAGGATAGGCAACCAGTTTCCTATCTATGTGGGAGCAAATTGACACGAAAAACTTTAAGAGTGTATTATAATCTGATTTTTGGAGCTCGAACAAAAAATGTGACATCAGAGGGTTAAATGAGAATAATGGGATATCACTGAACAACTTTTATCGGAACGGTTTCTGAAGTCCATTGTGTGAGCACAAACTTACAAAGATTGTACTTTTATAAACAACTCAATTGTATTGTTGGTGATAAAAATATTTATTACAATTACGATAAAATCATTTGTGAGAATGAAACTGGGACAAACAGTTATCCAGTGGAATTTTTGAATTCATTGTCTGTTAGTGGCTTGCCAGCACATAAATTAGAACTTAAAGTAAATTCACATTTTTTTATTAGTAAGGAATTCGAATAATGGCGGCCGTGGCGCAGTGGGTAGAGTGCATGACCCACACGCCATAGAACCCTGGTTCAATTTACATCTGACACAGAAAGCTTTTCAATTGAATTAATTTTTCTGTTCCATCGTCACCTCTCTGCAGGCATTCATGATACAATTATACAAGGTAAGAGTGACAGTTTTTTGCCTTGCACCAACTGTCAAAAATAGTATAAATCAGAGAAAAGTAAAAAAAAATAGAAAATATACAGGCACAGGACAGTCGGTGCAAGACACTCGTTAGAAAATAGCCAGTTGTCACTCCTACCTTGTGTAATTGTATCACGCAGACAATAGCAAACCTCAGGGAGTAAATAATGCCATGTGAAGCTTCTTGAGAACATGCACATTAGCAGTTCGGAGTCGGCATAAAACTAGTAGGTCCAGTTCTCGATCAATTGCATACAAACATTTAATAACACGCACAACACAATTTGATCATGAGAAGTTCGGTCAAAGTCCTTTAAATGTCTTAAAGTTTATTATTATTATAAGAAATTCGAATACAAAGGAAGCATTGTTAAACAGCACTAGAATGCACGTAAAAGCATCATAAAATAATGCTATCTATTGCGAAGTGTTGATAGGGATCGCTCGAAGCATGCGAATTTTGATTCCTCGCATGCATTTAACCTTTTCTGGAACAATAATGCCATTTGATTTCCAGAGGACATAATTGCCAGTATACAATGCATTCGCAATAACGATTAATAAAGCAGCTATACGAACAATTTCCCAAACCCAGTTTCCCAAAATTAAAAAATAAACAATCGCCAAAAAAAGTTGAGGAAATTGGGAGATTTTACTTTTTTTGCTGGATGAAATTTCGTTTTTTGAGTATGAGTGATTTAAATTAAAACAAAACTTTTTTTGAGAATTAATTGTTGAGCTTAAGGCCAAATATGTTGATGAAGAAAACAACTAACAACAACAACAACGGCTCTGTATAGAGCAAATCACACAGTAGACTAGAAAGACTGTTTTGTTGACCGCTACACCAACTCATCAGTAGTCTTGCATGACTTTGACTGTGCTCCACTCAGTTATTGAGGTTGGCTAGATCCCAACTACTTAATGGGTAGAAAATTTCTAGGAAATTTGAGTTTTTTTAATTCAAAAACTTTTTTTATTGTGTTTTTTTTTGTTTTTGGTCAAGTCAAAGGTAATATTTTGCCCATGCCTGCGACAGCAACGCAGCTGACCACACGCATCGCGGTGAAGCTGAGAAAACGCAGCATGTCGGATCGCGCGCGTCACCCGTCGCCCCGCACCTTACCCCTTTGCCGTTGGAATTTCTTTTTGGAATTGTTTGCTTACCAAACAAACTGCTGTTTTGAAAAGAGAATTAGTATTTCCCTTGCACGAAATGTTTTATAGATTGCTAAGCATGATTCATTGATAAAAAAAAATTCGCCTGAAATCATTTCGAGCATGGGAAGTTTATGTCCTGGGAACGATGCAAAAAATTGGGCCATTTTGCATTTTTATTTGGGGTGAATTTTCGTTTTTTTGTTTTTAAATAATTTTTCCAAAAATTTTTGTGCTTTTTTCGCTTCATTTTGGTGATTTTCTTGCCGTTTTTCTTTTAGGCGATATTTCATAGCGCCTTTGCCAACTATTGCGAGTACGTAAAGTTTTTTATGAAGTTGCAAAAAAAAAAAAACGAAAAGAAAAATCGAATTTGATATCGACCACAGGCGATACGAGGGGTACTATTTATATTTCGGGAACTGGTAACACTAATGTCAATAGCTAAAATCTGGTATCACCATAATAAAGTTTGACATTTGTTAGCATAAATGTACTCAAAAAGCTTTGAAGTACAAGTGCTATTTGTTTTGTTTACAGGGTGTTTAATTTGTTCAAAAAATGGAAATTTCAAGAGAAGGTTTTCGTTGGTTTATTTCGATGTGGACTATCTCAACAAGAATATGCCGATGAACTCAGTTCTTTGTATGACGATAAAGCACCATAAAAAACCACAGTATATCGCTGGTATAGTGAATTCAATAGTTCAGTCGTCGACGAATTCCGTGAAGGTCTTCCAAAATCGGTTGTTGTGGACGATCTTGCATTATTGCAACTAATAATGCAAGATCGTCATGTGACATATCGTGAGATAGAGGCATCCTTGCACATAAGTTCCACTGCAATACATTCGATTTTGCATGAACACTTATCGGTAAAAAAAATTGCCATCTTTGGATACCCCATAATTTATCACTCGCTCAAAAAAGTCTCTCGTCAATTGGTGTAAGGAAATGATTAAAAAGTTCAATAGTGGTGCTTCAAAAGACGTGTATAAAATTGCGACAGGTGACGAATCATGGATATATGCGTATGAGCCGGAAACAAAACAGCAATCGACCGTGTGGGTATTCCTAGACGAGGCAAATCCAACAAAAGTTGTTCGCGCACGAAGCACTGCGAAGCAAATGATCGCCTGTTTCTTCCACTGCTCCGCTTGAGCAACGTAGGACGGTAAATTCTGAAGGGTACACGACCATTTGTCTGCCGGAAATCTTCGGAGAAATTCGCAAAACCAACTGCCAAAGACGAATCATTCTCCATCATGACAATGCGAGCTCTCACATATCTCGTCAAACATGTGTATTTTTGAGCAGTCAAAACGTCGAATTGATGACTCATCCTCGAGTATGGGCACCACTACATTTAAAACTTCTATGATGATTCTGTGTTTGTCTTTTGTCTTTGATTTGTTGTTGCATTTTGTGTTGCTACATAAGCCTTTGCTCTCAATTCTTGCTCTCATCGCTCCAAGAGCGCTCTCTGCCCATAGCCGCTCATCCTCCATACAGTCCTGATTTGGCACCCAATGACTTCTTTTTGTTCCCGAATATCAAAGGTAAACTGCGTGGTCAACGATTTACGAGTGCCGCAGAAGCAGTTAAAGCGTTCCAAAACCATGTTTTGGAGGTGTCTCAAGAGGAATGGAAAAAATGATATGACAAATAGTTTCAACGAATGCAAAAGTGTATTGATCATCAAAGGGTATATTTTGAAAAACAATAAAGCCATTTTCGTTTAAAAATGTTTTTTATTATTTGCTATTCCAGAAATATAAATAATACCCCTCGTACTAGTACAATTAATTTCAAAATTCAATTTACTATTATATATACTTCCAACCGAGCATACCCCTTCTTTTGTGGACTTTTTATATATTAAAAAAAATTTTGTTTATGTATATGACTTCATTTCGTTATGTCTTGATACTAGAATAATGAAATTCAGGACATGAATAGATTAGGTCAGCACCATTCACCTTAATGCAAGATGTGCACATATTGGCGTAATCGGGATTTACCGAAAGTAACTGGAAATGAAACTTAAAGACTATATAACAAAACTTTTATTAATTCAATTACTTATTCAATTACTTTTATTTTTTAAAACCCACCAAGAGGACTGAAGTAGGTCGATAGGTTTTATTAAACATTTTTTAATAATTTAAAGCGGCGCGCCCATTCAAATGGGGGGATAGATAATAAAAACGAAAAAATGTTACCTCTGTACTCACGCATAAAGGAACCGTGCTTATTAATTACCCGACTTATGCTAAAAGTGTTTTGGGAGAAGTTGCTCGGTCCAATGAAATTTCGTTCAGCAAGAATTTTATGATTTGATATTCTTAGCACCAGTATAATTAAAAAATACAGGCAAGCTCTTTAAATGGAGTTTGGAAGAAATAACCAGAGCTTTCACTCCATGCAGAAATTTACATTAACATCAATCTTTTGCGCAGACTCTACAAAAGTTTGAGTTCACCGCATAATCTATAGAGGTGAGTAACAGTAGAAAGCTTTCGAGTGCATTTTTAACTATCGGGAGTTGTGAGCTGGAAATTTGTCTCTTGAATTTTAAAGAAACGTTCTATATTAAAAAAAAATATTATGCATGCAAAGCCTATAGCAAACAGGTGCCTAAAAATAACTGCAAGTAATGCATATTAATGCATTCATTCATTTATGGAAGGTTTTAGGCAAAAGCGGATAGCATGAAGACATATAGAAGTATAGAAGATCTATTCTATTATAGAAGATTATAGAAGATCTAAGAAAGTTTATTAGATATCAATAAAAAATTTTTTTTTATTGTTAACTTTTCATCATCGGCTTATTTAATTTTTTTTTTTTTTTGTTTTTTACAAATATTTTTTATACATAAAGATAGCGCTAAAGTTTGTATGTTAAAAAAATAAACCCTTGAATACACATCTTTCACCAAAATGGAGTCAAAATATGGGATATGCGGGGCTGTCATAGCAACCAAGACTTTTTGGTTTTTGTCAGAATTGCAAACCAATTCTGATTTCATTTGGTGTTATCAAATCGTATTGGTTTTGCTCTTTTCGAATGTAAACAAAACCAATGTTCGAATCAGCTGTTTTCCACATTTTGTCAATGTATGTGGAAATTTTATTTATCTTTAGTTTGCAATTTTGTTTAGTTAAAGCATTTTTCATATTTGTATGAAATAAAATACAATTAGGGTATTCACAAGGTGTGCTATCATGTCATATAATCATAATGTTATAAAATTTTACACTAGTTTAAAAATGTAGTTGTTGCCTTCCATATAAAAATAGTACTAAAATATTACAACCCTAAAAGCTATGTTTATTGAGTGTCGTATTCCATTATAACTTCCAAAATATGCTTTTTGAACAAATCGGCTATTATTTTATCTTTTTCGCTTTCTTTTGCATTGTGATAACAAATATTTATTTTAATTTGTTTTGCATCAGCTGATTGAGAGTTGAAATAGCACAATAAGTTATAAGAGGTTGTTCACACTAGTTGTAAATTTTTATGTTTTCAACTTAAGACATTTGACTTTATGAGACCTTGTGAATACCCTAAATATTAATTAAATTGCGATTAGTATAAGGCGTTTCGTTCACTCTTTCATCATACTTTTCCTTTTGTGATTACAAGTCAGCAATATTCCAAAGCGGGGTGCTAGTGTTGGAAATGAAGACCTATGTTAATGTCTTTTTCAAAACCAAAAAAGGCTTCCAATGGAAGCAATGACTTAAGAGAAAACTCTAGAAGGAATTATTGGAGACCTCTTCAAATTCTTTCTGATGAAGATTCAGGCAATGATAATATGACTGACTCAGTGATATAAAAAACTAAAAATCTATATATACCACCTACAAAAGTGTTATCTCAATCCAGTGGTGATATGCATAAAACTTTTGATAGTTTAAATATTACTTAATATTGTGTCTAAAAGTTATCTATTGGCACTAAAAGTGTGAAACTTTGGACAATTATCAATTAATTATTGCTGTACTTAAAAAGAAAAATTTTCAATTCTCTACGCATGAACCAAACAATGATCGGCCAATCAAAGTCTTGTTATATGGTCTTGAGAGCAAGACAGCTATATAGATCAAAGATGAACTTGTTTCTCTTAATCTTAAATGCAGAGAAGTAAAAAAAAATTACTTTATTTCGCACGGTAGTTAAATGCGACTTTCAACGGCGAATTAAAAATAAACCTGTGCAGTGCAGAACAACTGCTTGGTCATGGTGGGCGATGTTAAAATATCAAGCCACGTTGCACAGTGCACTTTACACTGTGCGCGGACAAAAATAGCTTATGAAAAAAAGTCATGAGTTTATAAATCTAAATATGCAGAATCATAGTTCAGAGTATTAATATTCTTAATGTGAGAGGATTTTGCGATATCTTTTCAATTACGGACATGCCACACTTCAAAAGTGTACTTGAAAATATGATGATTTGTTTTTTACAATTTGAAACTGTGTATTTCTTAACAAGACGTAAATTTTAGTATAAAAAATATGCAAAAAAATTAACTTATATATGGGTCAATTGTTTTCTCAGTTCATCATGATACGTACGTGTAAAAATGTATTGAACGTCACGCGGAGTTTTATTAAAGCAAAAATAGTAAATCAAAAAATCCAAGTTTAAAATCATTGTTTTATAGGTTTTGATTAATATCTTTGTTTTCGTATATTTGCAAAATAAAATTCCTAAGAAAAAAAACTAAAAAGTGGCAAATGTATTGAACGTCACTTTTAAGAAGTATTCATTTTGTATTTCGTTTTTGTATATTTTAGAGTAAAATAGCAAAGCTATCGCCTGCTGAAAGAGCAAGAAGATATCGGGAAAAAATAAAGCTAGATAAGGAACGAAACGAAATGAAGAATAAAAACGAAAGCAAAAAGAATGGTACCTATGTATGACTTTGCCCTGATTTTTGCGTTTTGTTTTTACTAACTGATATCGCCCATTTCTCATTGAAGTGACCAGTTGCACTGACCATCTCCGATTTCTCTCAAATATTTTTCTTGCATTGGTTTATTGATTTGAAAACCAAATTCGAAGTTTACATTACATTTTTAGAATAATTTTAGAATAATACATTTTTAGAATAATTGTTCGCGGCCAAAATAGGGTCTATTTGGAGACAACGTAGCTCAATCAACTTAAGACCGATTACCGGTAATATATTATCATTGGAAAAGTTATTTCGTCTATTTTGAGGACAAGTACAAAATTTGTGAAAATATTGCAATAAGTTGACTCATTCTTAATTTATTTAAGTTCAATACCATGCCAGCAACATGTGCTATAATTTTTTTCTTTTTTATAATTTTCCTTTTTTTACGTTAGGTTATATCTTTCCAATGATATAAAATGTGTACCTGAAATTTTATGTATACCTGAATTATATACTTTATATTTATTTTTTGTTTTTTTTTTTTGTAAAAGAATAAATCTGTTTTTTGTTAAACTCCCAATTTGATTTAAATTATTTGGTCAAGCGCAACAAAATGTATTGAACGTCACAAAATGTATTGAACGTCACTCTGTTGAAATGGGGATTTCTGCAAAAGCTGATTTAACTGATTAAATAACTTAACAAACATCACAGTAAGCTTTCATTAACAACATTTTTCAAATTTTTAGTGATTTTTCCCGTATATCTGCTGTGTGACGTTCAGCAGAAAAGTCGTATAAAAACCATAGAAAAAATGATTTTTTTCAGGGCCTAAAAACAACTTCGAACTCTCCATTGATTTTCACTTAATTTGACTACTCTAACGGGAAAATTTTAAAAACTTTAAAAACAATACATGAAAACCTCTTTGTGTACGTTTTTTTTGCAGTTGACCCAAATATTTTAGCAAAAATCTTTTAATTAAAAGCAAAATTAAAAAAAATTGTTGTATTACTAAGGACCGGTTCTAGAAATCTAAAAAAAAACCAAAACTTTAAGAAGCAATAACAAAAGAAAAACCATTTGTGTTTTTTTTTAGTTTTAGTGTGTCTAATATCAACACTTTCTCAACATGTACCCAAAATTTGGTTTGCCGAAACTCAATAATAACGACTTTACGCTCACTTTTTGTCGAAAATAAGTGAGCATGTTTTGTCGAAAATAAGCAATTTTATTAAAAAAAAAAACACGAATTTCTCAAACTTTAAAAAAAAAATTAATTTGTTCTATAAGACTTTCAAATAAAACACTTTATCAACATAGTCCTAAATTTGGTTCACCGAAAGCAAACAAAAAACTAGTAAGAAATGATCTTCGACTGGGCCGAAGTTAAAATACCCCCACGTCCGAACCGAATTAGATTCAAAGTCTTAAGCAGTCAAAAAAAAGTTTATTTGTAAAATCATTTTCGTCATAGTTTTAACAGAAAATATTCGCTAATGAAGTCGCTTTGTATGGGAGGTGGGTGTGGTTTTCACTTGATTTTGTTGAATTTCAGACACAGAGTACATGTTATATATCAAAGCTAAAGCAAAAATTTAAAGTCCATATATTAATTTTTGTGGAATTTAAGGAGATTTTACATTTTTGATAAAATCACTTTGTATGAGAGGTAGGCGTGATTTTCAATCGATTTGGTTGAATTTCATACTCAGAATGTATATTAAACATCGAAACTCATATGTAAACTTTCAAGCCCATATATGAATAAGAGATTTTACCGTTTTGATAAATTTACTTTGTATGGGAGGTAGGCATGGTTTTAGTCCGATTTGGCTCATTTTCAAACTTGACCTTTATTTTTTAGATAAAAGCTTAAATATCAAATTTCGTGGCGATAGCTTGAAAATTACGGCTGTAATCGTGATCACAGACAGACAGACAGACGGACATGGCGAAATCGACTCGGGTGGTGATTCTGATCAAGAATATATATACTTTTCTATACCTGCCACGCCTCCTTATGGGCGTTACAAACGGAGTGACAAAACTAATATACCCCGTTTACGTTTTTTAAACGTCGGGGTATAACAAGTTATGGCAAATTATCTGAATCTTGTTTTCGCTAAAATGCGCTTCACATTCATACTGGAAAATAAGTATATATGTATGTATATTAAAATATGTCTAAAAGATAGTTTACTCTTCGCGTAGTAAATAATATATAAATGATATATTGGTTAAAATATATTTATAAATATATTATAATAAATATTAGTAATATTTGTACTAATATTTGTTACAAATATTTAAGAATTTGAAAGAATTTAGCTAACTTGAAATTTGCATTTTGATTTTTATTTTAAGTTGATAACGCGTAGCGAAATGTAAAAGAAATGCACATAGATTAGTCTTTTCAGGGGGCATATAAGTTACAAATTTTTAAAAAAATTTTTTTTTGGGAATTTCTTTTTATAGAAGGAGAAAAGATGTCGTTTTCAAATTTTGCATATATATTAATTAACATTAAAAAAATACAAAACAATTTTTTTAAGAATTTTTGAAGTGGTTTTTGACGTTATTTGATTTTGTTTAAAAAAATGTCAAAAAATTGACGGGGTGCAGGATATCACCAGCCTGGAACATCTGAGGAAAAAATAAAAAAAATAAATTAATCCTTGTTTAAGTGGCTATCACCTGAACTAGGATAATTTTTTTCCGCCGAGAAGAAACAAAATGGTGACCGATTTTGTAACCTCGAAAATCGACTTTTTTTAAATGGCCGCCATTTTGTTTTTTTCGGCGGAAAAATATTATCCTAGTTCAGGCGATAGCCACGTAAACAAGGATTAATTTGGTTTTTTATTTTTTCCTCTGATGTTTCAGACTGTTGATATCCTGCACCCCGTCAATTTTTTGGGGTGCAGGATAGTTAAATAAAAATGAGTTGATTGGTTAATTAATTGGTTTATTTTATTAATTTATTAAATAATTACGTATCAATGTAAAATTATTTTTGATTATTATTGCTATGTATGTTTAAGTTATGATATTTTGGTTAACACTTACTATCTTAACACTTTACCATTTTACCGATTAACTACTCGAAAGTCCTTTTGATAGCAAACACTTAATTTGGATTTTGATGAAGGCTTTATTTAATTGGCACTATGTGCCACTGTTTTTCACGGTAAAAAATGAACTAACTTAAAACTTACATACGTTTTTGGTACTTAGCCTAATTCTGCCGCTGCCGGCACGATCGCCGCTGCACCTTCAGATTGTCGCTGCACTTCAAGCTTGGGTCTATTGTTGTTGTCGTAGCAGTAGCTGTGCCTTCCTAAAGTTAAAGTGGTGCTGCGTTGTAGCTTTGTTATTGCTGTAGTTGATCTTGTTGTTTCGTTGGCCAAATTTATGCTGACAATTCATGTTCCAAGCATGTGTCGTCGCTGGTTGTTTTCGCCTAAGTGCATCTTTAGCCGATTTAAAACGGATGCGCGTGTCTTATTTGGATATTGTTCTTCTGAATTTAAATGTTTGGAGGATTGAATTGTTGATTGACTAACTTGGTAAAATTAACTATTGCTTGATGAACATGATGGAATTTGGGCGGATGAAGGTCTCATTTATCCAGAGTTGCATGACAACTGCTAACTTATATTGATTATCACTAGTGTCGCCTTTAGTCGAAATTCGACCATTTAAAAATTAATTTTTTTTTTTTTTGTATTTTTTTCTTTTTTTACTTATGTGGAAATTTAACCAAACTCATACCGCACCATACGTACCACCGGCAGGAAATCACAAAATTTTAACTCCATTCTGAGTGTTGAATCCCTTATTGCTATTGTCAATACAGGTGCGTATACCAATATTGACCTAAGGGATTGTTGTAGAATTGCACAGGTACTTGAACCTTGTACAATTATTGCTGCAGATGAAGATGAATAAAAATCTGTGATTTTATTTGTGAGTTGAGTTATTACTACTGGTTTTTATTGTTAAGTGTAAGAGGCTTATATACATTTTTACTAATAATACATTTGTAACAGTAACAAGAATAAAACGAAATATTAACTAAGTTGTTGTTGTTGTAATTCAGCGTCAGCACAAATATGTTTCAGTTGTTAACGATGTTGAAATTAATAAGTTGTTGTTGGTGTAATTCTGTATCAGCAAAATATAAATATGGTTCAGGTGCCAACAATTACATCGATATTCAACAATATGCAAATGCAGCATAACTGGATGACACACAAATTGGTGGTTTGTTTATGTTGCCCGTTGAGTTGAATTAAGGTGGTCAGATGTATTCATCTGAACATATTCCCCGGCGTTGAGCGATGTCGATCAACCTTCATTTTAGTAAACGGTGATGATTTCTGTGCCATCTTGTAGACTTGTATCAGGTGTATTAACGTGGATTGTCGGGGCGGGCTGGGGTGCAGAAATACCGATGCTACGAGGCTTTTGGCATGGTTTCCAAGCAACCCAGGAGAGAATACATATGATGAAAATAACGCAGGAATAACTTATTGTGTAATGATGAATGTCATGAGGCCGATTTTTGTTGAGTAAATCAACTCGAAGACTGGAGAGTTCATGCTGTATTGTTGATAACTGCTTTATATGCGGGATGTAATGTAGGGAAATGTTGTTGACTGCTGTTGTTGGTTTTCAAGGGAAAACTAAGTCAGATGTGAGCACAGTTGGAATGCATGATTTGTGACTGCTTGATTTAAGCTTTTTTTGACCTTGGATGTTGATTAGTGGTTGTTTAATGATGCAATTTTCATACATTGATAGAAGTCCAGAACGTTGAATAGTGACTGGTGTTAAGATTGCGCCGCAAACTGCGTTTAACATCACCTTGTCTTTGACGAAATAGATCCATGAGTTGAGGTTATGTAATTGAAGCCTGTGGGGCCCAGCTTCTGTGTGTTCAATAGAGCATGATGTGTTTGTTGTAATGTGGTTTAGTAAGTTTAATTCACACACTGCGATGGCAGATCTTTTCTTATACAGCGGGTGATTTTGTTGACATAAGTAGTGGTCTCTTTCAGTTGCTGTGTATATTCTTAAGTCGGCTTCCTTTAGTGGGAAATATTGATCTCAATGCAGGTTAACAATGAAGTATGGGCAAGGTGAATGAATTTTGACAAATAAATTGTTAAGTTGCCATGGCACCGGAATAAGATGCAGTAGTTCAAAATCTTCAGTGGATATTAATGGTAGCTTCAGTTTAAATTTCACGTAATTTGTGGTGACTCGTCCTTCGATTGACATCAAATTGTATTAATTCCTCGGTGGGTAGCTTAAGATGGCTCGGGAGATTTGCTTTAATGTTGATAAGCTTACGTTGCAACGGCACGGGTGAAATGAGCTCTGGGCTTAGCTTTCCATGGTAAGTATCTGTCAATATGTCGAGAAATGAGTCTTGAATGCGTTGAACATATAGTGTCTCCACTGTGGTTTGAAGACCCAGTTCAAGAACTGATTGACCATTACTTTGGTTGTCTAGTTCTTGTTGCACATTATCAAACCGATTATTTAAATTGGTCGATAATTTTTCAACCTTAATAAATTCTCCTTCGATATCTTGGTGGTTATTTTTCATTATATTTATCGTGCTGTCCAAAAACGAGGTCTGATTTTGAAATTGACTTTCAAGATGATCTTTATTTTGACGAATTTTTTCTATCGTTTTGGCGGCTTCTTCTGCGTACTGTAAATCAAGAACTCCGAATAGTGAATGAGCCACATTGCCGACGACGTTTAACGCACCTCTTCGAAATCGAGATGTATCATGAATTTTGAGAAGCTGTGAATTTTTTTTCAAGACGTTGGGTAGTTTTTCGTTATGTCCAATTCCTTCCAGTATGTTTGCGTGTTAATATATGTGACCAGTTTCCATTCGCTGGTAATGATTCCAGCAGAGCCAAGTTTTTCGAAGTAAATGCCAGGATCGGATGCAAGTGGCTGAATCTCTATTGGGGATGGAAAGGCAGGCGGCAAAAATAAACAAGTCCATAGGACTGTCATGAGTGCTGAACTTGTGCTGACTCGTATTACTTTTGGTTGTTGGGGACCTTCGTTTGGGTTTGAGGGCTTGATCTTCTTTTGCGTGTTCGTTATTTCAGTATGTCTGACCTCGGAGTTAATTTGTCGAGACTCACTTAGATGTTTTTCCTGTTCAGGTGTCTGAACTGGCAAAGGTGCAAGCCTGTGTATCGGACGTTTCAGTGTGCCAGTTGCTGTCCTTATATCAGCTACTCTAACAGCATTGTCGAGCCCGGTGTATGTCTTGACGATTCTGCCCAGTGCCCACTGTAGCGGTGGCAGATTGTCCTCTTGAATTATCACCATCATACCTGGTTTAACGTTGTCTGATTGTTCTTTCCACTTGTTCCTGTGTTGAAGTTAATGCAGGTACTCTCGTGACCACCGCCTCCAGAATTCGTGTTTTAGGTGAGACACTAACTTCCACCTTGTTACTAGAGATACATTGTTCTGTGTGGCATATGAATCGACTGATGATGTCAGCGGTTCGCCAATCAAGAAGTGTCCTGGATTTGGGCTGTTATATCTTCTGGGTTGGTAGACACTGGCGTTAATGGTATAGAGTTAAGTATTGCTTCTATTTCAACCATTACTGTTTCCAGTTCTTCGTATGTTAACGAAGCGTTTGCCACGCCTTTGACGAAGAGTGTTTTGGCAGATTTCACTGCTGCTGCCCATAGTCCGCCGAAATGAGGAGCTCTTGGTGGTATGAAATTAAATTTGAATTAAAATTTCTTTTAACGCTGATAGTTGGTTATTGACACCTACATAATTTGTTGCGTTGTCACAGTAAATATTCTGGCAGCGTCCTCGTTAGCCGTTAAACCTTTTTAAGCATTCGATAAAGGCATCTTTGGTGAGGTCGCTGACAATCTCAATCAATCAAGTGTATCGCCCTTGTTGCAAAGCAGCAGAATACTGCCACGTGGGCCTTTTTCCTCGAACTGTGAAATGAGTCCAGAAAGGACCACCAGAAAGGAAAGACTACTCCTGAATTCATAAAAGGTCGAGCAGGCTGTACTCTTGCCGCAGGCAAATCTCCCATGATCTGTTGGTATGAATTGGGCCTTATCTTTGTGCAGCGAATGCAGTTGTGCACAATTGTCCGAGCCATAGATTTTGCCTTGATGATCCAGAAATGTTGCTGAAGTTGTTCCACTAGTGTCTTAACTCCACAGTGAAAATGTTCTTCGTGAAACCATTTTATGTGCATTTGGATAATGGATCATTGTATGGAATGATCATTGGATGTTTGGCATCGTAAAAAATGTTGGATGGATTCCTCGAGACGTCCTCTTGCTCGGAGCACCCCTTCGTCGTCGAAGAATGGATGGAGGCTGCTAAGCTGACTGTTTTTGTTGAGCTGGCAATTCTCTTTTATTATCGTGACTTCCTTCTTGAAATCTGACCACTGCATGGCACGAACTATCACTGAAAGCGCCCTTTTGAGTTCTATGGGTGTGAGGAAAATTTTGGCTTCGCGTTCTTGAACATTCTGTTTGGCATGTCGCGTGAACGCTAATCATGTACGCTACGATTCTTGTTAACACTTTAAATGAATTTTTGTTATTGATATCGTATATGATATCATCTGGCTTGTTCTTGACAGTGGCAGCTGCGGATACTGCCACCTGCCTTCTTTCTCATTTGTTATCTGACCCTGGTTTCTTTGAATATTTCGTGGGCCATCCTTCTACCTTTCCATGCAAAAATTTGGGTCCGTATAACTATAGATTGCAACTGGGTAATTCATACGTAAGTAAGCCTCTCGATAGAACGTTAGCTGTATTTTGCTTGGAAGCAACGTGCCGCCATTGTGCTGCCGAAGAAAGCTCTTGAATCCTTCCGGTTCTGTTGGCGACAAATGTTTTTAGGGTTCATGAAGTGGAATTTATCTCTGAAAGAACAATTTCTGAATCGGTCCAGAAATAAACAGGAGCATCTGTCAACTTCAAGTCGTGCTCTACCCTTGTTACTAGCTGTGCACTGAGGAGTGAGGCGCAGAGTTCTAATCTCGATATGGTTTGTGTTTTTAGAGGGGCCACACGAGATTTTGCGCATAATAGACGTAGAATGACTGTTCTGTTATTGTCAATGGATCTGACATGAACGGTGGCTCCGTATGCTTTTTCTGTGGCATCAGCAAAAGCATGTATCTGCAAGGAAGTTCTTGTTCCTTGTTGAAAGATGTGCCTGGGAAGATGCACTCTTCGCAGAGTCTTGTCCTTTTGAGACGTAATTCTGGGGTTAACTCGTGATCCTATTTTAATTTTGTTTACCAAAGTTGCTGAATGAGGATTTTAGCAGTGACAACTACTGGAGATAGTAATCCTAATGGGTCAAAAATTTTCGCAACATCTGATACGACCGTTCGCTTCGTAATTCTAGTGGCCGGTACAACCATGTCAATCCCAATGTTTTAACTGCGCTGTTAATGTCATCGTCAAAATCAAGATTGTCTTCTTGGTCTTCGGCTGGAACTGACTGCAGCAATTTTGTATGATTGGCACACCATTTGCGCAACCGTAATCCACCTTATTGTAATATTTTTGTAAGTTGTTGTTGTGTTTCCAATGCTGTAACTAGACTATCGGATCCTGTGAGACAATCAGAAATATAGAAATCATTTAACAGCGCGTCAGATCCTAGTGGATATTGAGAACTGTATTCTTTGTCTAGCTGCTGGAGGCATTTTGTTGATAAATAAGGTGCTGAACGAGTGCCGTATGTTACCGTGTTAAGCTGGTAGTATTGTGATCCTTCCTCCAAACTATGAGTTGATATCTCCGGTCTTCAGGATGGACCAGAATTTGTCTATATATCTTTTGTATATCTGACGTGAAGACGAATCGTGGACATCGGAATCTTAGTAGCACCGTTAAGAGTTCACTTTGAATAGTTGGTCCTGTGTACATTAAGTCATTAAGAGCTAGCCCTGTAAATGTTTTTAATGAGGCATCGAACACTACTCTTAATTTTGTGGTGGAACTCTCCGGCCTTGTCACGCAATGATGCGGGATAAAGTAACATGATTGTAATATGCTTGCCTTGTCGATCCTTGTCATATGATCCAATGATTCATATTCATTCATAAACTCAGTATATTGTATTTTTAGGTTGGGATTCTTTGCAAGACGTCGTTCTAGTGAGTAAAACCGGTTGACTGCAATTTTCTTTGATTCACCTAGCAAAAACGGGCTATCTGCAAAGGGGAGTTTTACTACGAATCTTCCTTGGCTGTTTCGTGTTGTGTTTAGCGCAAAATGTGATTCAAAGAGTTTTTCAGCTGTTGTAAGCACCTTGTGCTCCGTAGGAGCTTCTTCCAATTGCCAAAATATCTCCACCTTTCGGGTTAAGTCATCGTGATCTTCGGTACATATTCCGCATGTTGCCCATGACGATTTGCTGTCGCTTACCTTCCCGGCCAGAATCCATCCGAATACTGTGTTCTGCAAGGTGGGGAGTCCTTTTGTAAGAGAGATGTGCCCTTCTGCCAGCAAATTATGATAGAATTCTGCTCCAATCAGGACGTCAATCTTTGCAGGAAAGTTGAATTGTGGATCTGCTAATACAATATTGTTTGACATAGGCCATGTTGAAGTATCCAACCGCTGAATTAGATTTTCATGAACAATGCGCTTCTAGTGGAGTTGAATACTTGCTGCTGCGTGATTGTAATTTGACGTTCACGCGTGTTCGGGCTTCTCTCTTCCCATTGCTTATGCTTTCAATCATCATTGTTGCTGGTTTGAGCTGTAACCCTAGTTGTTTTGCAACTCTTTGCGTGATAAGATTGACTTGTGATCCTGAATCCAAGATGGCTTTACATTCTACTGCCTGTCAATTGATGATAACTTATTTTTTTTTTTGCATCACTCATGTCCACATTATAAATCAATTCGGTGTACAAATCCTTAAAGATAACCCATTGCATGTAGTTACCATTAAATTTAGGCAACGTTATCCTTGGCAATGGACCATCTATATCTGTCTGTGATCCTCTCGGCGAGTGTTATGATTGTTCCACTGTTGTGTGCTGATGAAGCTGAATCAATACCTCTTCTGCCTTCGCCTCAAGTTCATAATAGGCCTGCAGAGTGTAGTCTTCGATGACATCTTCATCAGTTGACTTCCACAGCGCCGCATTGTTTTTTGCTAAAGCCATCATGTGCTTTTCTATTACTGCTGCCTTGATGGTGTAGTATGATGCAGGATGGTCTGTTTCACGCTGCCCCATCACTTCATTCAAGTTTTGTGTCAGTGCTTGAATTAAAGTGCGCTGATTCCTCAGCAGCTTTCGTCTTTCAACACTATGTTCCATGTTGTTCGTTGATTGTCGATCAGCATTCCGTGAAGCAGTTTGCGATTATTTCAGCGGACCCTTGGCTTGACTGGGTTCAGCGTAATTCGACCTATAGAGCTCTATTTCGTCTCGGAATTCTCGCTATCTTACACTGATGGCTGCATGCATGTCCTTAGTGAAGTATGGATGCTCCTCTTCGCTGCCGTAGAGACTACGAATGATGTTATCGACTCTATTGAATTGAGCCCACAACTCATCGAGTTCGAGCGTCCGTCGCTAATATGGCGCCTTCTTGCAGTTGGCAAGTTTTTGCAGAGCAACTGCGGTTTCATCCTGTTGCTTTACCAGCTCTTCTAGGTTTATTGTGGATGCGGTGTGGTGCACAAGATGTTTAAATAAAGCCTTCAAATTTTCTTGAACGATTGGTATTCAGTGTGGTTAATTTTATTCGCGTCGTACTTTTTGCGAGCACACAGCTTACGAATTTAAATTTCCACGGTTAAATAATGGATATATTTATTATGCATTATATTTTTCTTTTCTTATGATCCTTATGCTTTTATCAAAAGGATATGATCACGTCGGGGTCACCAGTGTTGAATCCCTTGCTGTTGTCAATACAGGTGCGTGTATCAATATTGACCTAAGGGATTGTTGTAGAATTGCACAGGCACTTGGACCTTGTACAATTGTTGCTGCAGATGAAGTTGAATAAAAATCTGTGTTTTTATTTGTGAGTTGAGTTATTACTACTGGTTTTTATTGTTAAGTGTAAGAGGCTTATATACATTTTTACTAATAATACATTTGTAACAGTAACAAGAATAAAACGAAATATTAACTAAGTTGTTGTTGTTGTAATTCAGCGTCAGCACAAATATGTTTCAGTTGTTAACGATGTTGAAATTAATAAGTTGTTGTTGGTGTAATTCTGCATCAGCAAAACATAAATATAGTTCAGGTGCTAACCATAACATCGATATTCAACAATATGCAAATGCAGCATAACTGAGTAACAAAACAAAGCAACTTTTAAGGGATGACACACATTTGTTGTTTGTTTATGTTGCCCGTTGAGTTGAATTAAGGTGGTCAGATGTATGCATCTGAACACTGAGTTTCCATGTTCTGTGACTTTTACTTCCAAAGTTACTCGATATTAAAAACTGTGCTTGTATGGGCGGAGCCACACCCCCTTAGCAAATTTCTGTCCTAGTGTTCTAGTAGATAGACATCATCAAGCGATAACTCTATTCTGAGTTTCAATGATCTGTGACTTTTACTTCCAAAGCTATTCGATATCAAAAGTTTGGTTTATATAGGCAGAGCCACACCCCCTTGGATATCACCCATATGGATATCACCAAGTGGCAACACAAATTGAGTTCCATTGTTATACGGCATTTACTTCCAAAGCTATTAGATAAAAAAAATTTGGTTTATATGGGCAGAGCCACACCCCCTTGGATATCACCCAGATGGATATCACCAAGTGGCAACACAAATTGAGTTCCATTGTTATACGGCATTTACTTCCAAAGCTATTAGATATAAAAACTTTAAATTTTATGGGTGGTGCCACGCCCCCTTTTCTAATGAGAGTTCAATTTTTCCAGTCGAAGAACACGACTAAATATGAAGTTCCTTCCCCAGTTTCATTGATTTGTGACTTATAGTTTCAAAGTTATAACGAAAATTTGTGCTGCTGAAAAGTGTCACGCCCCTCTTTTGACGCCCATAAAATGTAGCCAGTGGAATGGTACGTATGATTTCAGGTCGAATACCGATTTCCGCGGCTGTGTGACCTATAACTCTAAAGCTATTCGATATCGAAAATTTGGGTTGTATGGGATGTGACACTCCCACCATATTTATTCGGTGCACTCCTTCTCCCCACTCTTATTGATTTAAAAAAAAAATTATCAAAATCGGTTGAGACAAAATGGTTTTTAACTGTTCTGCCTACGCCTATTTATATATAGATTTATCATACAACTATTAGAGTAAAGTAATGTAGGGTTATATTAAAATGCGTTTTTATGTCAAAATAAAGCCAATGAAAACAACCGTTGTCTTTAAAACAAAACAATAAACAATATAAAAAAAAAATTTAAAAAAAAAGATAAAGTAGTTTCGACTATGTCGTAACACAAGACGTAGAATTATTTAATTCGCTTTTGATGACATCTTTTTTAAAAAATATTTAGCAAAATATTTATTCCATACCCTTGAGCATATGACCTTTAAAAGAGTGCCGGAGAGGGTTAATATGTATGACCGACACCCATTACTTTTGCAAAGGAACATTTTTGCCTTTGACACCTATTCCCTCCGACCACTCTTTAGGGGGGCTCCCATACAAATTTTATGGTTTTGTCGATAAATAGGTAGCAAACTTAAACAAGCAAACAAAATTTGTTCAATGCTACCAAGTTCAACAACCCATGTGGAGAAACGAAATATCAAAATTTCACTGTCGATAATATGCCCGGATATTTAGTTGGCTGCGGAATTTTGACGTTTCAATCACAGATTCTGTTAAAAAAACATGCCCCAAAAAATTACTCAGTATTACTGGGCTACGCGATTCTATTAAAAACAACATGCCCCCAAAAGTATGATTTTTTGTTTTTTAATTATAAGATTTATATTTTCAAGCTAGATGGCGCTGTCTTCACCGTCGAAAAAACCGGAAACTGCGATAAGTAGGTAGCAAACTTAAGCAAACAAAAACATCAAATGTTGGCTTTATATTTCATGTAATTGTGTAAAATTTATATAAGTTAGAGAGTTCAAACATGAATTTTTCTCCCAGTGAGGATCAAGCAGACCAACAAGTGCTAACATCAACATTGTGCGATCAGTACTTTAGGCACACCAAAGGCTCAAATTGTGATATAAATACCGACACTTGATCACTATCAACCACCCTCAAAAAAAAAATGAAAATAGTAAATATATTCACATTTTCGTCGGAAAATTTACAACAGTGTTCGTATATGCTTAAAAATAAGCAACTCGTAAGTCAAGCAAGTTTTCGTAATTATTAAATAAGTTGCTCTGCGTTTTAAGCAACAATGTTGCTTCAAACTTGTAGAATGCCATAGCAGCTAGCCTGGAAAAATTAATGAACTCAAAAATTGAGCTGCTTGGACGGTAAGCATCAGTTACGTTACGTGATGATTAGAGGTGGGTAACTCAGTGCGGTGCTATGGCACTGTGCTGACTCTCTGCAGTGTGCCAAGTGTGCTAGCACACTACATTGACTCACATAGTGAGTCACGATGAAGACCAGCACTTTTGCGCTTAAAGTGTCTATCATGTATTGTGTGACACTCAGTAGTGAGCATGTGTACTAGTACACTACGTTGACACACATAGTGGCACACCCAGTAAAGTTGGATTTTGTTTCACTTTGGCTCACTTGCTATAATTGACAATATGCATTTTTAATTTATTTGCATTTAAAACATATCACGACCAAAACAGCCCAAATTTAAACAAAATAATAAAATGCAATTTGTTTTATAGCCTATCCGCATTGAGTGCAACAAGAACCGAGCGCCAACTGTCAGTTTTAATTTACATCACTGTTAACCCTGTACTACACACGCGTGTGAAGCAACCTTCGTCTTTTTACGTAAACACGAAAGAGCAAATGAGACAAATGCGGTTGCTGTGGTCGCAGCTGATTTGCATGTATTTTTTATGGGACGAATATTCAACTGCTTTTGCTTTTCGACTGCGAAGTGCTTTTTTCGACAGTGACACAATTGTGCTAGCACAGTGTGCTGACTCCTAAGGGTGCACATGTGCTAGTGAGTCAGCACACCAAAAATTGTGCTATTACCCACCTCTAGTGATGATACTTACAAGCAGAGTCATAAAAACATGCTAATATTGCGTTACAGTAAAAAAAAGCTCAAGCCTGTGTTAGATAACACGGGCGCATAGGTCAGACGTAGAATACGTTAGTCATTAACAGCCTTATTCAATAGATTTCCTTAAACAACCTTTAAACGCTTGTTTAGTTACGCACTGTTTAAGGCTTTACGCAGCTTCTATGCAACCTTGCTAACATTGTTATTCATAAACATTTTTTTATTTTCTGCTTATGATTGTAAGGTTTGTGTCTGAACTATAGAAAATCTCTACAAAAATTAAGAATTCCTATGGATTTACAATGCCCGCCGCATAAAAAAATGCTGCAAAGGGCGCATATGGAGCATGTCTTTGATATTAAAAGAAAAGACAAACAAAAATCATGGTTGTATTTACGTAACCTTTAAACGCCAATTTCGGCGTTTAAGTTACGCAGCTCTTAAACAACTACTAAAAATGTTTATGAATAACGTTTTCTTGTTTAAAGCCCGTTTAAAGTTACGCTGCCTCTAAAATGTGTTTATGAATAAGGCTGTCAGACATTGAGGATGTCTTAAAGACGTGGCCAACTGGGTAAGCAAAATTTTGTTTCTCTGCTTCGCTTATCAATGTTGTGTATGTACACATCGTTCGCTACTTGGTCATTATACTTCTTCTCTTTCTCACACTGGTTCTGTGATGAACACACAGATAATCGTACTGCTCTTACACATGATGTTATAATACATAAAATACAAAGCATATGAAAATTAATACAAAATTTGAAGGAGTTAAATTTTGATTTACTTATTTAAATACAATGATTATTTAAATACAAATCAAAAGAAGACATATTAAATATGTTACGACCATACTTGAATTTTCTTCAATGCATGCATAAAGTATTAAAAACTTATAATGAAAGTGACAAACATTTTCTCAAAATTTTGTGCTCCAGATCAACCCCCCGTATAACGTATTCTACGTTAAAAAGACAGCAAACGAAAATAAAGGAGACTAAAGTATGGAAACTATATTTATTGGTAGATTCTTCATAACTTTTATTTTTTTTCTTCATTCACAAATATCAGATGTATTCGATGAATATCCAAATTTATCAAAACAAAAAAAAAAAAAAAAAAAAAATAACTGGCCATTTCAGCCCTTGAAAGGACTTTGACCTAGCTTCTTATGATCAATTGTGTTGTGCGTGTTATTAAGTTTATACACAATTGACCGAGAACCGGACCTACATGCTTAACGCCGACTCCGAATGGCGATGAACGTAATGTTCTCGTTCTTAAGAAGCTTTGCATGGCATTTTGATAACTCTCTGAGGTTTGCCATTGTATGCAGAGAGTTGGAGGCCGTACAGAAAAATTATTTTAATTCAAATAATTTTCTGTCGCTGCTGGGGTTCGAACCTGGGTCTCCAGGTTCTTTGACATAGAGGCCATGCACTTTAACCCTTCAGTAGTCGCGTACCTAAATGTGACGAGAGTGGTCGCGCGGATTACATATGTAATCCGTTTTTTTAAAGTTTAAAATTAGAGATGGCAATTTGAAAATGCTTAGTTATTTGTTTTAATTTTTATTATTACTCTATTTTATATTATATTTATTTAAAAAAACAAAATAAACATAATTCTTATAGTACGTAAAATCAATGAATATCGATTGCAGACAATTGTGAAATTCATAATTTTGCATGACTGGATTACATATGTAACCCGCGCGACTACTGCAGGGTTAACCAACTACGCCATGGACGCCACGATTTATCAAAACAGGCATTCGCAATTCCATTGCCGTTTGCACCCACTTACTTTGTGAACCTGGGTTTTCAAAATATGTTGTGACAAAAACCAAATATCGTAACAAGATTGATGCTGCATCAAATATGCGGGTTCAGTTATTAAACGTAACGCCCAATTTTAGAGAATCATGGAGTCAAATAAACAGCTGCATTCTTCACATTTAAGTTTTTTCATTAATTTAGTTTATTTTTTGTATTTTTATTAATAATTTCTATGGTGAATTTTTATTTTCAAATTTTGTTTAATACAATCAAATCTGAAATACCAAAACATTACATGTTTCATTTAATATCTCATTAAATTTTGAAAAGTCGTTATTTAAAAACTATACAGGGTTCCGCTATAATTGGCAAAAAATTTGAAGGTTCCACGACCAAAATAGTTTGGGAACCACTGGTCAATGGGTATTATCCGCGTGCTTGAGAAGCAATGCTTTCGATTTTCTCTTACGTTGTTCCTTTAACTCTACCGTGAAAAGGTGTCCGGTGCGGCTTTTATATGCTCTGAGCCCCAAGTCATATTTAACCCATTTCTGGCCGGTACCCGAAATACTGAAAATTTTTTAAACCCTTTTCAAGATATGACATTGGGAGGTCGAATAAGGTTTTTCAAGTGAAAAAATCAAAATTTGTTTTACCGTTTAGTCGGAAAAATTTATTGCGTATACGCAACATTGGCGGTTAAGCAGCATGAAATAAACAACATTTTTATTTTTATACCCTCACGTTTAATAAACGTAAAAGGGATATATTAAATTGTCACTCCGTTTGTAACGTCCATAAGGAGGCGTGGTATATATATATATTCTTGATCAGCATCACCGCCCGAGTCGATTTAGCCATGTCCGTCTGTCTGTCCGTCTGTCTGTCTGTGATCACGATTATAGCCGTAATTATCAAGCTATCATCACGAAATTCAATATTTAAGCTTTTATCTAAAAAATAAAGGTCAAGTTCAAAAATGAGCCAAATCGGATGAAAACCGCGCCTAGCTCCTCTACAAAGTGACTTTATCAAAACGGTAAAATCTCTTAAAATTCCACAAAAATGAATATATGAACTTGAAATTTGCATAAAAGCTTTGCTACTTAATATACACTCTGAATATGAAATTCAACCAAATCGGATGAAAACCACGCCTACCTCCCATACAAAGTAACTTTATCAAAAAACAATAGCAAATATTTTCTGCTAAAACTATAACGAAAATGTTTTTACAAATAAACATTTTATTGTTTGCTTATGACTTTGAATATACTTTGGTTCGGCCGTGGGGGTATTTTAATTTGGGACCAGTCGAAGATCATTTCTTACTTGTTTTTTCTTTGCTTATCTTACTTTGAAAATTGTAGAATAAATTTCATCCATATTTATTATTTTTATCCATATGTATTAACATTTTTTTATTCATATTTTTGTAAAATTTTTTAAAACACTGTTGTGGGTGGAAAACAAATTGCATTTGAAGCATCGAAAAATGGAATTACTTTTGTACACCTTTTTGTTTTTGTCTTCATTGACAATATGATGCGGCTGAATGAAATTAGGTTGGTTGGGATCTAGGTCTTCATTGTCAGAAACTTTATCGGAATCAGATTTGTTATCAGGCTGTTGAGTGGACATTAGATGGCGGACAATTTCCGCTTTAAAATTCAATTGTGATAAATGTTTTGTATTTTTTGTTATTTTGCACACCATGACGTGTATTTTCCAGGTATTCACAACCGTGCTGTTAATAGTATTCGTCCAAAGTGGCCACCACCACATCTTCCCTCGTACCACAACTCTATAGCTAGCAACTCCATTATCGTGGAGATCGACGCCGTCCATATATTTATTATATTCAGCCATAACGTATGGAAATATACGCAACCATGGCAAGAAATGGGTTAAGAATGCGAGAGATCGATTGCGCCGAGATATTTTTTTTCCGCGACAAGATTTTCTGCTTTCGCAACGGTTTTCGCTTGATTCGAAACAACACGCGGACGCACTGTGGTCTAGAATGCGATTCTAGAAAAAAACCAACATATTTATTTTTTCTTAAAAATGGATTTATTTTTTAGGTGAAAGTTGCCCATTCAAAAGGCAACTGAAATTTACTGATTATTATGTTGTACATGGTGGCAACACTGCTTAGTGCCGTTCACTCACGCCACGTGCTTGCTCGTCTGAAAATAGTGCACTTTTGTAATTGTGATTAAAAAGTAATTTTATTAAAGAAATTCATTGTTTTTTTAAAGTTTACTGATGAATAATAATATAAAAGGTATATAAACAATTGTATTCACATTATCAACTCTTTATGTGTATGTTTAAAGAAGATATTTGCAAGGATTTTTATTTCATCAACCTGCAATTTAAATAGTGAATAAAATACTATGCGCAAATTTGCGGCTGAAATAACCTATTTTTTCCAAAAAAGTATTATATTGGTTGCTAGAAAAATTAAAGCCTGGGTGCATACACCTGCAAATTTAAATTTTATTTACATTTTCAGGACCGGGTCTTGTACCAACTTATAGTTGAAACTTCATGTAAAAAAATTTGATATCTTCATTAAATAAAATATATGTATATTTTGTCAAAAAAAAGTTATTCCTGGACAGGTCAAACTTTAGACCTAGACCATCTACAGACCCAGCCGCACACACACACCAAATTTCATCAAAATCGGTCAAGCGGTTCACGAATCTTGAATTAATTCGCGCTAGAATCACATTCTAGACCACAATGGGACGGCTGGAATTTGGACGGTCGATTGTTCCACCAGTATCCTCAAACAACTTCATGGTACGATGCACAAAACTACGAGTGACTCCGATTGTCACGTTAAAATATACGGTTGTGTCCACGACATAGCTGTTATATTGCGATTACGATTAGTAATCAATTAGATTAATTTTTAAAAAGAATTGTAATGATTATATAATCCTTAAGCAAGAATTTTATGATTTGTAATTGATTACGATTAAAAATAATCAAAAAATAATAACGATTACTTGAGATTACGCAAAATAATCAAAAATAATCAAAAGTAATCAAAAAAATAATTCGATTACTTTTAAAGAATATCTTTGATTCTTTTTTGATTATTAACAGCTATGGTCCACGACAAGTGTTAAGTTAGATGTTTTAAGTTTTAAGTTAGTTAAAAATCTAAAAATTAAGTTTTAGATGTTTACATAGTTACACTTAATTGAAAGCTTAAATTTATTGGTACTGACAATGGATTTAATATTATACGGAAGTGAATTCCATAGTTTAATGACGTTGAAGACATTTTGAGTTTAGGCAATGAAATGAAAAAAGTAGTTTATGGAGTTCAAGTGTCAAGAATAGATTGGCCGTCAAATTAACGGTTACCAGCTTGCCGTTTCTAGAGGACACTATGGAGAGGTTTGGGTCGGCTTGAGACGATTTTGATATGGATAATGCTGGCCTCACTGGATCGACCTCCAAAACAAAAATATACAAAATTTTAAACTACCTGGGTAGATTTAAAGCTAGATACTATCCGGGTACTCAACAAGGCTCGAAATAAATCGAGAGTTATACTTTTGAGCGCCTGAGATTGCGAGTTGGCCAAGTTAACCTAGTTTACTTTTTTTGATTATTTTTTAATAACTAAACGTCAAATATGACTTTGTATAAGACCTCTTTGTATAACATCGCATAGAGTATTGAGCAACTTGTTTTTGACTGCGATTGCTAGGTCATCGGTCACTCTCCAGAGAAAGCATAATATATTTACGGCCAGAGGAGCGGACAGAGCATGCTTGATGCGTGCCTCGCGACATAGATCTTACGACGCTTTATGAGCTCAGTTCAAATAAAATTACTCTGCAATTTGAAATTTTATGAATGAGAATTATTTTAGTTTCGTTCACACCTAATTCAATCAATGCAAGTCGTATTGATTGAGGCGTAAAGTTATTAAAGAATCCTATATCGAAGAAAGTATGTTCTAAGAAAGTATCATAACTAAGGTGAATAAGTTCTGCAAATTTTTGTTTTTTTTTTTTTTTGTCAGGGCCCTTCTTTAGTATTCCCAATAAGCTTTTTTTGTGTAAATTAACAATCTATCCTTAACTAATCCCTTTGGAGATTTATCGTAAAAAACATACTTGATTTTGCTGTGGTCGAAATAAGTGTCTTCTTTTAAAATCTTCCAATTTTGTCGAAGATTAGGGCTGAAGCTATGGTTGTGTCCAAAATTTTTCTTCTGTTTTTGGTTATATAAGTTGTTTCTTTACCTTTACTAATTAACTCACCTGTTGTTTCCCCGTGCCAAATACTAAATCAAATCTAGCTTATTTAGGGGTGGACTTAAATGTATAATCGCAGAGTAGAATTTCAAATGATGAAGGCTAATCTGGATCACCCTCATTCGCTCTATATTTGTGATTACCTATGACCATTGTATTGGCTTCATCCTCTTTAGTTGCTATAGAAGAGCATCCTTACATGACATAGTTTCCTCAATATATGTCTTAGGCTGTGGACATAGTGAACGCGTGGAGCTGAGCCGAGCCGATTGATAATGAAAAATGCATAAGAGCAGTGATTCTCAAACTATTTGACGAAGCCCTAAAACAATTAAAAACTGGTTTGTGTGTATTCTTTATAAATAATTATGTCTCTTGTTTATGTTTATAATAAAAAATCAAATGTGATGTTTGAAAGGGACCTTATCTTCTCAGACCAAATTTTGCAGGAGAGCTAAAAATAAACGTTTGGGTAGATTTTATCGGTTTTCAGGTTAAGGTTGGTACTGCCCAGACATGTTCTAAGTATTTTACAATGCATTTTAAGTCGATTATTAAATCAGAAATACCAAAAAAGAGATTCTTTCCAACATCTACCTGCTTAAAGAAAGAAACCCTTATCTTCCTCAATGTATTTTAAATTGCAAAGTTAAGGCCCCTTTTAACATAATTGTAAAACTTTGAATTCAAAACTTGAGGTTTCCATGCTAGAACTTCCAAATGCTGTAAGTAAGCTAATTTTTCAAATTTTTCAGGCTTGATAGAACAGATTTGAATTCTCAGTCAGGTTCGGCATCCAGTCTATTGCAGTATTTTATTTTTATAGCTGCATAGGTTAAGAATCCTGTTTCGCACAAGTAAGTTGTTCCCGCTGAACGGAAACATTCAGGGCCTTTGTGGCAAGAAGTAAATATTCATCCAGGATACTGCACCTCAAATCATTCAGAGATATTGATGATTCATCAATTTCGTTGGCATAATTTTAAGCTTTGCAAGTTGCGTACAAAAGGATTTTAAATCCATGAATTCATTTTAAATTTTGTATTCTTTTCTTCTGGAAAATACGTATCAAAACATCCGCGCACAGCATTGAGATCTAGCATCAATTCTTCAAACATTTAATTTTATTTTGAAAGCGGTTATTTTTTTACTAGCGTTGAGCACTGTTGTAACTTGTAATGACAAATTTAATTCATTCAGTTTGGTTTTTTAAACATATCTACCATAAAGGATAGTCTATCAACCAACTTCTATCATACTAAAGGGCCTTTCAAATTAAAAGAAATACCTGTAAAAAGTTTGTAACAACGTTCGAAGTTCAAATAGCCTTGTTAAAGTTCTATCCCAAGATAACTTCTGTATGGATCAGTAGTGTTTTGTGTTTGCTGCCATAATCTTCAGACAATATTGAAAACAATCGGCATTGCAGTGGACGAAATTAATAATTTTTACCACTTCATCCAGAGCCAATTGTAGATTTGGCAACATTTGCCTAATCGCCAGTGTCTGTCTAAGAACAATACAATGGCTTCAACTACAATTAGGCGTTTTACTTTTTAGCAAGAACAACAACATCGCCACAAAAGGTGTCTGCATTTACGATACTATCGAAACTTTTTTTTTTTATTATGACCAGTATTTTCGAAAAGCGCCCACGGAAGCTTTGCGGAGCCCTAGGGTTCCGCGGAACACTCTTTAAGTATGGCTACATTAGAGCAATAAAGAACTCAAGTCATGCATCTTTTTTACCCCAATATGTTTTTGTTTGTTTTTCGGACGCTGTCTGCTAATAAGTCCGCTCTTGCGGTCACTCTGCACGCAGCCTTATATGTACGGTCTAATCATCAGTTACCGAGGCAATGAACTACCTGTCCCTGCTATCCACTTTGAGTAACACCTTGTAGAAGGCTTAAAAGAGGACTCCCTTTTTCTCCTCCAATTTCTTCAGACATTATTAGGTCTGTTCCCGTACTTTTTGGGCTAAAAATGGTAAAACTGTCAAAAACTTGAGAGTAAGGAAAAATTTCTCAAAAATATTGAAAAACACAAAAAGTACGGGAACGCTTTTTGGACTAAAATTGTGTAAACTGTCAAATAAAATCGTTTGTTTGGTGTGGAGCATTGGCAGTGCAGACGACATGCTAAAGATTTTGAACAATATGAAAATCAATTCTCAAATAAACATTACTATTTATTTTTGCATAATTTACCATGTTCTTGGTTTCCATTTCAGCAGTTTTTTATTTATTTCAAAGAACTTTTATTGTTTTGCAATTTCTTTGCTAACATGTAAACATATGATTTTAAGCAGTTTGACACTTTTACCATTTTTGCCAGAAGAAATTTCTCGGACTAAAACTTGCAGCTTTTGACAGGGAGGGGAAATTTTTTACTCTCTCAATTGCACTCTCTTTTACCATTTTTTCGAGTACGGTAACGCTTCTCGGACTAAAACCTGTAAAAATAGTAAATTGGACTAAAAATTTAGAGTACGGGAACAGACCTATTATGCATGTAATGTGGCGGCCGTAGCGCAGTGGGTAGAGTCCGTAACCCATACGCCAAAGAACCCTGATTCAATTTCCATCTGACACAGAAAGTTTTTTTAATTGAATTAATTTTTCTGCTCGGCCGTTAAAAGCAGAAACTTGATTTGACTGTCAGAGGCACATTCAGCTTGTCGATCTTTATCTGGACTCACTCTTCTGTAGACATGTCCGAAACATGCGGTTTATATCTACTCACCTTCTTTTTGACGAGCCGATATCTTCTCCCTCTCCAGAGCTTGCAGCTTGGCACTGGCCAAGATCTACCGACTATGTTTAAAGCTGCTTTATACAGGAAAGCAGACCTATCGTCATCACAAGCTATGAAGAAATTCCATCGTAAATACAAAATAGATGCAATTGATTTCAAAAACATAAGAACGCGAGGAATAATTAACAATGCCTTGAATAAGTAAAAAATGTAAACATGCTATTTTACTTGTAAGAAGACCGATCTTATTGTTCAGCCCATAAGTCTTCGTACATAATATCCTTATTTACTTATTGGTTAGAGTTGAGAAAAATGACAAAATAATTTTTTGCACTGCATAATACCCAAAAAGCGACCCTTAAAATACATAATACATGTAAGTAAAGAATCCTTAACCATTCAAAAACCAAAGTAATTGTGCTTCACTGAAATAGCATGCGTTTGAGAAAAATGCATAACAATAAGTTTTACAGTTTCACATAAAAATTGAAACGTCATCTTTACGATTTTTTTATTTTTTGAAAGAGCGCTGCTTTCCATATCATCATAGCAAACCGTCAGGAAAGGACACTGAAAGCAGCTCTAAAGAAGATTACATCAAAGTAATGTTCCTATGAGTGTAACTGTCAAGGCAGCTATAATAGAAAGAGGAGACAAACGTTTTTATTATAAGCACTTAATTTCGATAAGTATTAAAATATTTAATATTCATAAATAAAAATATAGCGAACCAGCAAAATAATAAAAAACAATTTTTGAATAAACACACAACATTGAGAAATAATATTACGTTATGTTGGCTTTGGAAAGGAGTGAGAATATTCCTTCCTGGCTCTCTATGATTCAAAAAACGCTGCTGGTACTAAAACTGTATGTTTGCAGATGACCTGTTTGCACGGCATAGACCTTTACAATTTTTTCTTAACATGTATTAACACTGTTCAGTAAAAGTTTTTTTTTTTGTGTTTCACTGCACTAAGCAATAAAAAAAAAAAAAAAATAAATAAATAACTGGCCATTTCAGCCCTTGAAAGGACTTTGACCTAGCTTCTTATGATCAATTGTGTTGTGCGTGTTATTAAGTTTGTACACAATTGACCGAGAAATGGACCTACATGCTTAACGCCGACTCCGAACGGCGATGAACGGAATGTTCTTATTCTCAAGAAGCTTTACATGGCATTTTGATTACTCTCTGAGGTTTGCCATTGTCTGCAGAGAGGTGGCGGCCGTACAGAAAAATTATTTTAATTCAAATAATTTTCTGTCGCTGGCTGGGGTTCGAACCTGGGTCTCCAAGGTTCTTTGACATAGCGGCCACGCACTTTAACCAACTACGCCACGGACGCCACTAGTTGCACTAAGCAATAAAGCCACAAATAAAAACCCTTGGCAATTTCAACGTTTAGAAATACTGTTATATTTAAAGTCCGTCTCTGTACTTTCACAAGGAGAAGAGAGACCAGTGACGGGGAGCAAATGAAACAATTGTTGTTTTATTTTATAATTTGTTTATTATACAACTACCACTGTCTAGGCGTGGCTGCGATTTTATAGTTCAAGATAATTTTGTTACGTTTCGTTATCTAAAAAAGGCCCGCGTTTTTTGAAATGATCAAGGAGAAACCGATTAATTATTGCCAGAAGTAGAATTATGGATCTGGACGATATGTGGTTTCAACAAGATTAGGGCTTTGTTGCAACAGAAATTTCCAGGTCGCTTTATCCCCTCAGCTAATATAGCAGTGAAAATATAACCATCTCTCGGTTTTCGAGGTATAATTTTGAATTTTTTAAAGTATTTTTTTGGAGGCTGTTTGACTGTTCGTATATTACCATGAAGTAAGGAGAAACGATCTGAACTTTAAATTCCATAAAGTCTAATATATACGAGTAATTGCGTATTTATAGAAAATATATTTAAAGATTTGTTTTGTATTGCAAGTTGGGACTAATTCGTACCGTAATAAAAGAGATGGCGTAGGAATTATCATTGTTCCATTGTTCGTTTAAAGCAATTATTTCCCATAAAACTATTATCAGTAGGCGTCCGTGTAAGTTTTCTTGAAGCGTAAATATCAACACTTTTAACTTTACTGAATATGTTGAATTTTGTGCAGTTTCAACTTCATAACTTTAATACTTAAAAAGTACTGTTGAAAAATACGTATTTAAGTAGAAGTACATGATAACTTTTTGGGTGTTTTGAAAGTGGTGGTTTTGACTTGACAATGAAGACCAACGCCGTAGGTATGGGGGGATCGGGGGGTTAGCCCCGCCATCCTCCCCTTAGCAATCCAGAATATTTTTCTATATTAAATAAAAACGCAAATATACCAAAATATTTAATTTTGTCATATCGCTCATTTTCTGCAATAACGTTACAACTCAAAAAACTAGATTTTTCAGGAAAAGCATTTTAAGTTTTGAACAGACAAAGGAAATTAAATCACCATTTTCAAAATATGGACAAAACATCAAATATACAAGTTCTACTGTAATGTACATGGTTTAATCCATACAAAGTGACAAAAAAAAACTAAAGATTATCGATATCGAATACGATCTAATCGGAAATATATTGAGGTGAATTAATCACAAATTCTACTCTCCTGCAAAAATTAAAGAAGATATCGTTACCAAAATTGTTGTTGCTGTGTAATTAACTCAATTTTTATGTTTTATGGATTGTAACGTTATTGCAGAAAACGAGCGATATTATGTGTGAAGATAAATTGCAAATAGTGTATTATTAACTGCTTATTTTTGTTAGCAGATATTAAGTAAAATATAATATAATCTATAATTTTATTTTGCTTCAGTAATCCCCCCCTTATGAAATACCTATGTAGGGCGTTGATGAACACCCATCTAAAACACTTAAAAAAATGCCTGAACTGGTAGGAATTGATTTCTTAATGATAGGAGAACGTATTGAAGCAATGTAAATTAACCAAAAGTAGAAAAAATTGAGTCCATACGAATTGAAATCGAGTAGCGTTGAAAGACGATTTTTTAACATGTGAACTCTGAACGGAAAACGAGGTTCCGTTATTTTTATTTGTTTCATCGAACTGTCACGAGTAATGAAAAGTGGATCCATTACGGCAACCCCACATGCAGAAAGTCATGGGTTAAGCCCGGCTAACCATCAACATAAACAACGAAAACAAATATCAATGGATACCATTCGTGGTTATTGCTCAGCATTTGGAGGGATCAAAATAACAATAAACAACTTGCTACAACAACAGCGATTCATTAGCCGCTACACCCAGTCCACTAGTTTAAGTATCTACAGATTACACAACTCAGCTCAACCAAAGCAGAATTATAAGTGATTTTCACGAGATTCACATTCAATCGCAGTTACGGTGCGCAAAATTAGAGTAAATTTTCCTTGTTATCATGTGCATTCTTAGACGTGTGGGTGCACCATAATAAAAAAACACATTGGACACACGAGAGAAGTGAAGCATTATCGCATTTTCATAGATTTGATGATTGAATGGCTTTTTTCGATTAAATTAATTTTTAAATTTAAAACTTTAAAATGACAAACTAAACTAAAAACCACACGGTAATCTTCACACCAGTAAATTTTATTACATTTCATTATTGTTTTTTTTTCTGTCACTTAGAAAACGCACTTGTCAACACACTTTTGGTCTATTGTTAATTTTTCCTTCGCACTATGAAAAAACAAAAAAATCATGTACATAACAACAACAACACAAACATATTCAGATCAACAAAAAAAAAAAAAAAACAAAAATATGTGTGTGGCCACCACGTACGGTAGAAGTGAAACTTAAACCTTATTTAGGATAAATGATTTATTCTTTAATATAGTCTTACTCAAAAAGTCCCATTTCATATAATGACAACAGTAAATTAAATCTGTTTTAATACAATTTCGAAAAGTTTAATGTTAATAAGACAAATAAGAACAATCACAACCATCACAACAAGTTATACAATCACACCAAACCCACCATGCCATACCATACCATCATTCCATGATTATCATACTACCATATGTTACCATCACACCATACTATCCTATCATACTCGTCATACTGTATCATAAAACTATGTGATATGTAGAATTTTGTTTCAAAAACATTAAGATATAAGGAAAATATGTGCAATACAGAAATATACTCTGTGCAAGGGTGTAGGCAGGATGAAAATTAAAGGGGCTAGACCTTATAAATTTCTTTTTACCATATCTTTCATATGTTTATAATATCTTTTTACCATATCCAGTTTCAAAGAAAAAGGAAAAACCACATATTAAAAAGGATTAAAAAGGAGTTGCATATAGAAACTACTTTCAAAGCCATGGATTATATAAAAAATCTCAGATTTATGGGGGGCAGTTGCCCTCCTGCACTCCCTGACTACGCCCTTGACTCTGTGTGCTCTTTTTTTTTTTGGTAAATACACTGTTTTTTAAACAAGCATCACTGCAAACTGCTCTTCTGTGGTTAATCAAACAGTGTCCAACCAGCCGAATGTTGTACAGTACTCAATTCGATTTTCTGAAATTAGACGTTTTTCTTTATTACATCTGAGCTGAGCATGAGTTGTCAAAAATAGATCTGCGTTTCTTTTTAAGGTCTGGCTTAGCTGTGTTCAATATTTGTGTTTCTTTTTTGCATATCGACTCATAACCGCCAAAATATCTTAAGCGCCAAAAAGAAAATTTTACAGGAGAAGGTTTTTTTTTAATTATCTTTGCTTTTAATTTTATCTTTTATCTCTTATCTCTTTGCTATTAATTTTATTTTAATAATTTTATCTCTTATATTGATTAATTTCTTTTAGAGAATTTCATCTTAAGCGACACTTTGCTGTCATGAAAAATGTAAACAAACATGTAGTGTGTACTTAAGCTAAAATTGCTTTTGGTTTAAATTCATAATCTTATTTCGTACACCTATGAAATTTTGACAGACGATGTAAACCCTCGCAAATTATCGACTTTCATCAAAAAACATAAATCGGATATTATGTCGCTTAAGATATTTTGGCGGTTATGAGTCGATATGACCAAGGTCTGATTTGTCGTCAGATGCTGTCGACGAGCTCAGAATTTTTTTTCTGATCACTAGGCAATCGGCTGTCATTTTATTTCATTTGGAATACCAGAGGCAAAAAAAAATATAAACACATTCAACAAATACCAGACACCATGAAATTTACTGATTTTAGCTTATATAAAACAACAAATCACATATTTTAGGATTTTGATTTATTAAGATACCCAAAATGTTTCATAAACAAATCGGATCAATCTATTTTTGATCTGAGGTTGTCAGCTCATGGCATGGTCGATTTTGATCAGTATCTACTCAAATGTGTGGTCTGATATAAAAACGCAAAACGGCTATTACTGCACAAAAGTCTGAAATATACTTAAAAATGTTGTGCATTACAACTTTGTTACTTAGCAGCAGTCAGTGTTTGTCTTTTTGTTTAAGGTTGATGTTTCCAATATGAATATCAAAGACATGCTCTATAGTTATAGACATATATGGACGAAAGATTCACTCAAAGTTTGATTTGATGCTGCCAAACAATTTTCTTGGAAACTTCGAGCCAAAATCTGTCTGAAAAAAAAAATTTGCTATTGGAGACAGAATTTGGAAGAATTGTAAATTCTTGGAATCTACAGGTGAACATAATAAAGAACAACTTATTAATTGGAAATGGACCAGACACGCGGATCAAATGCATAGAGTGGGAGAGCAGTTGGAAAATAGTAATAAAAAAGAAAAGAAGCACTTATCTCTTAAACCAGCTACTCAGAACCACTGTCTGCGAACATCTATTGACCAGGAAAAACACTCAACTTTTGAAACACCACAGGAAGAACTAGCGAGAGCAGAGTCAACACCTGAAAATCCAAACAGAGCAGTGACCATACCGGATCCAGATGTTGAGTTGCGCTGTTACAGCCGAGTCAGTAAGCCACCAGACAGACTTCAGTACGAAAACAACAAGTTAATTCTTTAGATTAACGAAGATTTTATAAAAGTAATATTTCATTATGATTTAATTTACACACTCAACTTAAAAAAAAAACAAACAAAACTTATTCAAGATTCCAGTGTATGTGTAAATTTAACATACAAAGAAATAATGTAATGAATCCATCCATTCTTTTCTTTGTATTATTTTTGAACTTTGAAATAATTTTATTTAAATTTTATTATTATATTGAAAACAAATTTGAGCTTCAGGCCAAGTATGTTGACAACAAGATAACATGAAGACAAAGAAAGCAACAACCAACAACAACAACAACGGCCCTTTATCACACATAATTATTTATCTTCTTCTTTCTTATATATAAAAATCAAATGCGTGTGCGTTAGTCTTGCTAAGGCTTAGGAACGGCTTGGCCGATTTTAATAATTCTTTTTTTGTATTGCTTGCCTTAATACAGATGAGGTTTAGAAAAAAAGGAAATTACGAAAAACTCGAAGGAACAGCGGAAAAATCGAAAAATTCGAAATTGGTCATTTTGTATGGGAATTGCCACATCAGACTACTTTAAATAGCCAACAAATATTAACGGCTGGACGGATTTAACTCAAATTTTGCTCACACATTACTTGAATCCTAGATTATGTTATGGCATACTTAATTTTGACCACGCCCCTTCTTCCGCCCCTTTACAAGAAACGCAAATTATCCTACTAGCGTACTATTACTAGCGAAACTGTTCGTCTAATTAATTAAAAGAAAATTCTGTTATTTTAACACCAAAAACATTCACATATCTTTAAAATTGCACAAAATTTTAGTACAGTGCTTTTTTTAACAACATCGTTTCAATAGAATAACAAAAAACTATCAGAAATTCGTAATTCTTACTTTCGATGAAAATAACTCCGTTATTTGAATATATTTCATTCAATTTCTTTTCGTTTATAAATTCAATTTAAGCACTTAATAAACCTTATTTGAAGAAAGCTCCAACATATTCACTTTTTACTCCAAGAAGGACACAAAAGCTGTCATTTCAATAAACAAAAAAAATTTATAAAAAATTATTTGTTTGCCCATTGTGAGGATCGATCCTTAGACCACCTCATGGCTTCAAAACTGACGGTTGAGCTGACTATTTTTATTTAAATTAAAATGTACTACAAAAATATTTTCCTCCGCAAATTTCCTCCTAGAATTTGCAATAAAATGATATGACAGCACAATCCTCTGAATTCGAATTATAGCAGCCTATTATATTTTTCTTAGACAAAAACCAATCGTATCTTTTCTCTTTCTATCTTCTGTCTTGCTAAAACTCGGAAATGGCTCGGTCGATTTTAAAAATTTTTTTGTTCGCCTCAATACTGATGTGGTGTAGGAAAAAAGAGAATAAGGAAGAACCCAAAGCGAAAGAATTCAAATTGGTAATTTTTCGTGTCGTACAGTGTTCATTACAACTCCAAGGAGAGGACGAGGCTGACATACATAGGTCTACGAAGTCAAATGCGCGGCGAGCTAATACACGTGTAAAGTGTAAGCCACATTGACCAGCGAGCGACAGATGATGAAAACAGTCAGATTGTCATGTCCGAATAAGTGGCATATATAAACAAAACAGAGTGGCGTACATAAAAACGCTCATAACTCGAAAACGGATGGTCCAATTCGAGCTGTCTTTTTCTTTTTTTTTTTGTGTTCGTCTCCGCACAAGCTAGCTTTTAACAGGAAAAAAATTGGAATTTTCTCGGAAAATCGATATTCCATACATTTTGAATGGAAAAATAAAAAATATACAAAAAATCGTTTTGATTTTCATAATTCAAAATGCAATTTCTGGACAATTACATTCGTTCAAATTAGTTGATTGTGTCCAGACGAAGCAACCAATTATCGAACAGTGTTACTGAATTGTTTGATTTGCAAGGATTACCACCACATAATTTACCACCACGTAACTTACCACTGAAGGTTGGATCTGCTACTATCATGCTTCGGAGCCTCAATCAACCGAAATTGTACAAGGAAACAAAATTGGTGAAGCAACTCAAGAATAATGCGAATTCAAGGGCGAGGAAGTGTTCATTCCAAGAATTCCATTGATTCTAACCGATTTACCTTTCGAGTTCAAAAACGTTCAATTCAAATTCAGTTTGAATTGCATTGCCATGACAATCAATGAATCACAAGGTTAATTTTTGGAATAAATTTTGGGACTATGTGCTGAATTAAATCAAATCTAAACTTATTTTCTACCTTAAGAATAAAGAGAGCATACGAGTAATAACATAATATATAATGTATATAAAGATAATGGAGCGCAAAGCAGTGCGATCATATAAAGCGAGATTCATCTTTGTTTACTTTTGCTAACGTTGTCTATCAAAAAGCAAAAGTGATTCCCTTAACCTCCTTTCATTCCGTGTAAATAAGGGATATTAGATTGTTTCATTCAATCAATAATTGAAATTCGATTGGCACCATTTGTTATCGATCGCGAATGTTCGATAAAAAATTAATTTCGGGTGGAATCGTGATTGCTCGAAATTATTTCAATAATAAAATTAATTTAGGGCGGGACGAAGTTTGCCGGGTCCTCTAGTATGAAATAAAAAAATTAATTGATAAAAAAATATTTGAAAATGCAATAAATATTATTATTACCTTGACTAGCTCTTGGTACGTGTGCTATCATGACTAGATAAATTTTAGAAAAAATTTTAAAAATCAATTATTTTCATCGATAATAACTATTCCTTCTTCAATCCAAAAGTCGATGCTATCAATCACTGGAGTTGAAGAAGCTGGAAATTTTAGGGACTCTTCGAAATAGAATTCTTCAACGGATTCTATGTCGACCCATTCAAGTGTATCCTCATTTCTTATGCAAAAAAATTCGCCTGGTGTTTGAGAGAGTACCCGTAAAGGCTGCACCTGTGCAGCAGCAAGTTCAGTGCTTTTATGAATATGCTTCCTTAAAATTGATTTATTTAAATAGTATGTTCTTTTTATACCAATTTATTTTAAATTAAATAAAACTCACTTATGAGAATTCATTGATGTTTTTGAAACGAAATACAAGCCGCAATACAAATATAGGACACAATCTTGAACTGATTTCAGAATTTCAATTTTTTCAAGTTTTTTTTTATTTTTGGTCACGTTACTATATGTGAGACCCCTCCCCCCTATCGTTTCTGATCGTAGTATATTTTAAAACCCCTCCATCCCCCTAAATTGGTAACGTAATTTATGAACGACCCCCAAGGTATTATTATGCGTTATGGACAGCTCAAAGAAGCTTACTTTACATCAGTCTGTGACAGCCATTTTAATTGAATTATCGAACTACAACATTGGGAATTTAAAAATAATTTAATAATTTAATTTATTCCAATATGGATATACTTTGGATCAGTCAGATAACAATCAAAGTTAACGTGTTGCAAAATGCGCATTTTATTGTTATCCCTGATCATTGGAATTGAATTTTACACGAAACTATTTTATTTGTTTCCTGTAGTTACACTCAAATCCAGTTTTTTAATTAAAACTTTCAAATGTTTTGAACTAACTACTTTCCATATAAGGTGGGTCGTATGGGTGGCTGAATGTTGAGTTCATTGCGTAGGCCACTCTTTGCGCGAAATGAACACAATAAAAATTCAACTAGAATGCCTTTCTTTTGTTCTTGTTCATCTAAATAAATAGAAAAATTCATTTCATTTGTATTCATCGCCCATAAAGTTGAACAATGCAACGCGGCAAACAAAGAGAAAACAACAATAAAAACTACACCAACTACATGCAAGCATTTAATACATCCCAATAGGCAAATAAGCTAGGCCTCTTCAAAGGGAAGGAATGCATTTGGTGTCAAAGCAGCTGACTTGTTCCCTGCGTCGGTGAGCTTTTCGTTAAGACCTGGGCCCTACTCTGTATTGCGATGCGAAAAAGTAAAATCGCAAAATAGCGTAATCGGCACTCTGTAATCCGATAACCACGTGCGATTTGCTATTTAAATGCGCATCGCATTTCATTTTCGCAACGCATTGATTTACGCATCGCAATACGGAGTAGGACCCCTGCTTTTACACTACCCAAGGCAGTACGGCCGTAATGTTTTACCTAAATAGAGTGGTTTTCTTAAAAAGCCTTTATGGCTGCTATATCAAAGATAATGCTTTAGAAAAAATCTAACCAAGCAAGATGAAAAAGCAAGAGTTTTTAATTACTTGGGTGGCCCTCTTATTTCGACCAACTTGAACTCGCCGATGAACTTAATTTCTTAAGGATGATATGAGCCTATATTAGAGAAGAAGAAAGCTAGATGTCAAAGTCAGCTGTTCATTTTGGGATTTTTCTGAGATTGTTGCATTTATCGTTCGAGGCACTTATGTTATTTGCCTGAACCATGCACGCAAAGAAAAAATACGTTTTTCGCCAGTTGGGAGCAAACGAACTTCGTTTGTAGTGCTTGAAATCGTTATTTGCAAACGTTTCAACAGTTGTCATAATCAGTGTTGCCAGAAATTTTTGGGGAAAAAGGCTAGATGTGCTTTAAAAAAGGGCTAGAAAAGGCTAGATGGCTTAAAAAAAAGGGCTAAAAAAAGGATAGATTTTTTTATATTATTTTTTACTTTGTGAATATGCGTACACTAAGGGAAAAAAATATTAAATTTATCCAAAAACTTTTTTAATTTATCCAAAAAGCGAGTCATTTTTGCACCAATAACGCATTTACTTAAATCGACTACGTAAATATTTAAAATTTATTTAATTACTTTTTTATTTAAATAAAATATTAAAATACTTAAACAGAATTAATAAAAAATATATTAAAATTATGCACGAATTTTTTAAATATCTTTCAAATATTTACTATTTGAAAATAAAACTATCCCATTTAAAGAAAATTTATATAAAAATATTTAAATTAAAAAGCAATATATTTAAATATTTCGCATGAGCTGCATCCATCAAATGCCATTGCTTGTATATTTTATTTTTTTTTATTTCTTTCGTTCTCAAATTTATACTATTTTTGACAGTTTTTTGACCAAATGTCAAAAATAGTTTAAATTAGAGAAGGAAAAAGTGGAAAACAATATATAAATCAAAGTAAGCAGGCAAATGACAATCAGTGCAAGACATTCTTGAGAAAATGTCCGATTGTCACTCTAACCTTGCATGAGTTGATCATACGACCAACCATCGCAATCGCAAAGAATCTTTGCCAAATATCCAGGCTATATTACCCTTGAAACATTAACTAAATGAGAACTATAAGAAACCTGCAACTGCAAGAAATAAACTGCAGGAACAGAGTGCGGTGCTGTTGCTGCTTGTTGGAATATGTGTGTACGTGTGCGTTGCTGTTGCTGCTTGCTTGTATGGAATATGTGTGTACGTGTATAAATAAAATTCAAATACGGAAATTAAAAAATAACCATAAATTTTCAGAAATTACTTAAAAAAGAACCATAGAAAACTAGATTAGTTTTTTATGAATTTCAAAAAAGAAGTTCAGTTTTTATTTTTGGGAAAAATGTTCACGAATTTAATCTTCTATAGCAAGCACTTTTAAGCAACAGAATAAAAAATCAAAAATTAAAAACAAATTCTACCCAAACACTTTCGAAAAACTCTCACCTTACGCAAAACCTTTGCTTATAGTTCAGTGGGTAGTACTGCATAAATACCTTTATTTAATTTATTAAAAAAATAATTGCTATTTTTGTTAAATAAAAACTACATACATATATGTAGGTAAAAAAGTAAAAGATTTATTTAATTTGAAAAAACCGGTTTTCCCGGATTTTTCTGGTCGAATAATTCGAAAACCGGTTTTGTAAAAATTGAACTATTCGTATAATTGTAATTGTACTATGCATAAACTGCTTTTTTTAAAGTCAATACAGCTAACAACATCGCTGCATCGACGAGCGCTTTTACAAGGCCTGCTAGTTCAAAAGAAGGTAAAAGTACTCGTTATTTCTCTGTGATGTGTGCTGGAGTTGGAAATGCTGTGTTCTTGTTTATTGTTTATTAAGGTTTGAATGTTTTCATAGAACATTTAAAAGATTTATTTAGATGGGTTTTAGTAAGGAAAAGTAAAATAATTGATTATAGAAAAAAGGTGCTAAAAAATATTATTTATTCCTTGCCGAAAACTAAAAAAACTAGTAAGAAATGATCTTCGACAGGGCCGAAGTTAAATTACCCCCATGTCCGAACCAAAGTATATTCAAAGTTTCTCCACCCACAACGACTGGCAGTGTCATTGGGCCATAGTTTTCCAAAATTGATGCTGGTGCGACTGTTTCAGTGAATGCTTTACCGAACGATGTTGACAGAGTTTTTTTTTCCTGAAATTGATATTATGGACGTAGGCGACTGTTATTTTCAGCAGAACGGTGCCCCATGCCATACAGCTGGTGAAACAATGGCTCTATTGGGTAAAAAATTTCCTGGACGTGCGATTTCTCGAAATGAACACTTTGATTGGCCGCCGATATCGTGCAACTTAACACCAATAGACTTTTTTCTTTGGAGGTCTAGCAAACCAATGCTCTAGCAAATATTTAAGCACTCAAAGACAATTCGCTTCGCGAGATGCATCCGCTATTATACGAACATGTGCTGAAAAATTTCATCAAAGGAATGACCATGTACAAAAACATTCGTGGCGGACATTTGACAGATATTGTATTTCGTTACTAACCTCAGAGTTTCTACTTTGGTTTAAAATAAAATTATAAGCTTACTTCACTAAAATATTTATTTTATATTAAAACAACACCTCTTGTTGAAAGACCCTATTCATCAAAAAATTATAATTTTTTCAGGGCAGAACGCAGCTTCAAAAAATTTTTTAATGATTGAATACCAAAATGTTGAAAAAAAACATAAAAAAAATGCATTGAATTCACCATTCCTAGTTGAAATCGAGATAAAGCGAATCACAATTGCAAATAGGTGCTACTATGGTCTTAGTAAGCAATTACTAGCAGAGCCTTATCTCGATCGACAAAACTGGCACTCTACGAGACGCTTGTTATACCTGTGCTTCTTTATGGCTCAGAGGCATGGCTTGTCTCGCAAGCAGACGCAGCCGCTCTTGGGATGTTCGAGAGAAAAGTTCTTCGAAAAATCTTCGTTCCTATTCGAGTTGGCGACGATTATCGCATTCGAATAGACCACGATCAGTATGAGCTATACGACGACATTAAAGTAGTTCAGCGTATAGCAATCCAGCGACTACGTTGGCTAGGTCATGTCCATCGTATGAGTGACGATGCTCCAGCGAATTCATATCTGAACCGACAACTGCTAAGTAGGTTCCGTATATCATTGCAGTCGAAATTTGATTTGAGTGATGGAAAAGCATACCTTCGGATATGTCTTAGCAAATGTAACCTAAATAGTGAGAAGAGAGGAAAGTAGCAAATAGCGACAGGAAAAAAAAACTGCTTGCCTCCAATGAAGCCATAAAATCAGGCTTCAAAAAAGGAAAAAATAAATTGTATCGGCAAACTTCCATAAAAAAACAAGTCAAACAAGGAAACATAAATGTTTAAGAGAGCATATAGGTTACAAGTTAAAAAATTTTTTTTTACAAATTTGTTTTCATAGAAGGAAAAAAGATATCATTTTCAAATTTTGCACACACATTAATATTTAAAGAATACAAAATAAAATATTTCAGAATTTGTCCAGATAGCCACTTAAAGCGTAAAGTCGCGTAACGTCAAGAAACCGCTTCATAAATTCTGACAAATTTTGTTTTTGTATTCTTTAAATATTAATGTATGTGCAAAATTTGAAAACGATATCTTCTTTCCTTCTATAAAAACAAATATGTAAAAAAAAAAACATTTTTTAATTTGTAACCTATATGCCCCTTAACTTTATTTAATACCAATTTTAATTTTATTAATTTTTTTTGTATGGTCTATTTTATTGAAATGAAACAAATGATCTCAAATCAATTATCTTCAAATGATCTCAATTCAATATATGTATACTTGTATAATTCAATAACTTTTTTGTGAAATGTAATGTTTTAAACTTGCAAAGTAGCTATAACTTTAACTTTTTTGTTAATATATTTTATTTAATGATTATTTCATGATTTATAATTACTTGCTGTGGGGATGTTAACATTAAACGAAGTGCAATAATTAAGTCTTATGAAGAAAGTACTGTACAAATTCTCACAAAAGCGCTTTTTGAAGGCCTTTTAAGCGTAGCGAGTGGGAAAGTACTTTAAAATCTTCTCATTCCATACAAGCAAAACAATGGTGTTTTCAAGGAGTGTGTAAGGCCTATTGAATCCTAGCGCAGGCCTGCTAAAAGGCCTTTGGACTGCTGAAATTGCTTATTGGGCGATTATGATATATGAATAGTACAACATAACATTTAATACAGGGATTGCCAAAGAGTAATTTTTGAAGAGTGCAACAACAATTGCAACCGAAAACCAACAACAACAGCAAATCGTTGGATACGTAGTACAATAAGGAATTAGCAACATAAAAAACACAAACAAAAAGCAGTCGGTGACGAAACATACGCAAAATTACCAACAAGAAACCTTCAGCGTAGCAAGAGTTGTGCGCGGTCGCATGCGCTAATTTACCAACAATGACAAGAATAAACAACAACAAACACACGCTGTTTTGTTACGGTGCAGCTGCGCCTGTGAACGATTCGGCGAATTACAACAATCATAGAAATATTGTAAAGTTGTTGTAATAGAGTGGAAAGAGTTAGGCGATGGCAATCACTGTATTAATATACCGTTGTGAATATTCATTTGCGGCAAATACATCTCGCAAACGAAATGTAGTTGGCGAATTTTTCAGTTGAGGTAAACAAAAAAAAAAAAATTTCTTTGCGTGTAATTACCCAGAAAGAAATTTGCTGCTTACAAAATCAATGCTGTGTTACACACTATGAAACACCAGGAAACTCACTCCTCAAATACCCAAGAACATACATAGACTACATCACTCAAAAACTTATATTCCACAAAAAGTTTGATGTATCAATCCCCTCCAGATACGAATGGGAGATTGGAAGCCCTCCACCAAACAATGCCACTAGAATCTACACTGATGGATCAAAACTAGATGGGAAAGTAGGGGGAGGAGTCTACTCTGAATCCCTAAACATTAACCATGCCTTTAGGCTCCCCGACCACTGCAGTGTCTTCCAAGCGCAAGTCACTGCCATACATGAAGCAGTCACTTGGCTTCAGATGAACGAAATATTAGCAAAAGATATTTGCATTCTATCTGATAGTCAAGCCGCTTTGAAAGTCCTGGAATCTGTTGAAATAACATCAAAAACAGTCCTAAGTTGCCGCAGATCTCTAAATGAGATGGCAGAGCAGCTCAATATATTCCTATGCTGGATCCCCGGACATAGAGACTTCCAAGGTAACTGCAAAGCAAACGAACTCGCTAGAAACGGTACCATCAAAGCCCTATCGACAGATAAGGAACAAATTGGAATACCTCTCGCAACATGTAAGCTACTGATAAATGAGCTATCCCTTGAAAACACCAACATCAGGTGGTCAACGGGTAGTACATGCTGTATAACGCGTCAAGTTTGGCCAACACTGAACTGAAGACGCTCAAAAGAACTAATATCCCTTAGAAGGGACCAAATAAATATCGTAATAGGCGTTCTAACAGGACACTGCCTGATTGGAAAATATGCCCGAAGACTGAATATTCCCCATAACGACTTCTGCAGAAGCTGCAGACATGAGGAGGAGGTTGAATCCACAACACACCTTCTCTGCACATGCCCAGTGCTGGCCAGAAAGCGCCATCTCTTACTAGGTAACTGGTTCTACAGAGACCTAGACGAACTCTCAAAAACTTCGTTCTACCGAATACAAAGCTTCATAAATATCTCCAACTGGTTCAGATAGAGTGGAAATAATTAACCCCTGGTATCACAACATGCCAAACTGGCCTAAGTGTGTCTCATAGGAGACAGCCACGTCAACCTAACCTAACCTACATACTATTAAGCACGAAGGGCTTCAAGTTCTAATACAACTTTACATTACTTTACACTGGTGTTGGCCGCCTCAAAATCAATGAATTTCCGACACACATCCGAGGCAAAGTATCAACTCTAGATACTTTTTGCATCCGTAAATGCATGGGGAAATGAGTAGACTTTCTACTTCCTCAATGTAACTGCGTGCGGAAAACTATCGATCCGACCTACAACAATCATTTGTTAGTATTCAGGGAAATAAGTAGACTTTACCCCTAGTCTCCACGATACATCATTTTTCCTCATTGATGCTCGGAGCAATACTTCTTGGATTTAAAATTTTTATTTATAATACATTATTGTTATTTACAGTTAATGAGTATTATTTTGTTAAGGCCTTTGATCATATGCTGCTTTAAGTATCGATTTTTTAAAGTTTTTAAGGCTTAACGAATGGCTTCTCCGTGAACCTCTCCTTTTTTAACGCTTCTGGAATATATAAAATGTCGCTTATATACAGACATATGTTAGAAATGCAATGTTGCTTACCGAAATTAAATTGCATGATTCAAAGGATTATAATCTTTAAATGGCTTCTTTCCTGAAACGGCATCATAATTGAACTTGGAAGCCAGACACGGTTCAATTATTGTATAAAAATTGCCTACTTGCCCTCTGGGCTTCAAAATCTGCTTTATAAGTTTTTTGCTTTATTATTATTTATGTTTTTATTCCACTATAAAATTGTTTTGTTTATTCTTAAACAGAAAATGTAAAGAAATGTTGTAAATGAAAACGTCAAAGAGGTATTGACAGGAGTTGGCGACGGTATTTCGCACTGAGGCCGCTTTATAGCGGAATTACAATGCAGCAGTGGCAGCGATCAGCTGTTATTTTAGGAGCAATGTTGTTCAATAGTAACGCTCAGATAACAGCAGCGGCAGTAAGTACATAGTACTGCTGAGGTTAGTTCTATTTCTAAATTCAATGCCACTGCCGCAGTGCTACAAAACAAGCAAACGAAAATAACTGAGGGAGGCAACTTAGAAATAATTAAAAAAGAAAAGAAATTAAGCGCGATGGAAGAAAAACTAATTGAGTTTGTTCGAAACAATAAAATTTTGTATGATAAAAGGCACGGTGGTTATAAAAATATAATAAGTAAAGAAAAGAAATAGAAAGAAATAGCAAAAGAAGTTAATGAGCCAGGTAAATAAAAAAACTAAGTAAAAGAAGCAGGTTAATTCAATTTTGTATATTTTCAGTGGGAAAGGTGAAAAAAAGATAGAAAACGATTCGGGACCGATTTTATAGAATTTTGAAAGAGGACAAGTGTGCCTCAACTTCTGGAAGTGTCCAAAAAGTGACAGCAGTCGACTAGTATAAATACTTTAATCAGCTGGCTTCTTTAAGCGAATGCGAACATACGAATTCGAGGTATATGCTTGTTAGGAATTTTGCTCAAGTGTTCACTTAAGGATAACACCTTTAATTATTTATTTCAGCACTATTGGAAATTTCAAAGACATGGAAGTTCTTGAATGCGAAGAAGACAACCCGCAAGTGTGGGAATTTTCTGATCAGGAAAATACTTATTCGTCTTCCACACCCCGGTCTTTCAAGAAGAAAGCAGAATTGGAAGTTCACAAGGAGATGCTTAGTGCAATTACAGCTTTCAAGAACATAGATGAAAAAAACAGCGCAGTTATGCTCTTTATGCAGAGCGTCGCCTTACAAGTGGAAGCTGTAGATTTAAGGCTGCAAGCGACATTTTAAATTTAGTCCGAGATGCAGTAGCTGATGCAAAGCTTGAGTGCGGTGTAGAGAAGTTTGTGCATATCGTTACCTTAACATAAAAAGGCTCTATCTCATTATGCCTTCTTTCATAGTAGAAGAAAGAAGTTTATTAATCTTCCGTTACTAACATGCGGTCTCACAGACCGAACACATACTTAAAGCTTTCTGTACACCAGAGTTGAGCTTTTTGTGCTTTCACTCTTTGTATACCTTTCGGTTGATCAGGGTTCTGTTTTCTGCCGGTGTGTATAGATCGGTGCTTATTTGTGTTTTTTCCTTAGTAACTTTTTGAGAACTTATAAATTCATGTAAACTTATGATATAAGGTCTGTTCCCGTACTTGAACATTCGTACGAATTCGTACTATTTTCTGCGATTTCCTGTTCCCGTACACAAAAAAATTCGCAAAAGAGAGCGAAAAGGTGAAATAGAAATTTTCAAAATTAATAAGAACAGTGTTTAGTTTAGAAAGAAGTGCTGCAAGGTCGAAAAACTAAGTAAAAGTGTTTTGAGTGCGGCAGGTTCCTGTGTTTGGAGCAATTGTCCCCATATGCCAAATTTATCCATTTTAAGCTGAGAATGAAGACTAATTACTGATATAATTTGCATTTCATATGTAATTATATCATATTTAAAAGAAAGTTTTTAAAAAAAAATGAAACTTTATTTAAATTTTTAAACTTACATAAAAATAAATAAATTTTCTCAACTTTTTGTAATTGAAGAATGTATTATTAATTAAATTTTGTTATGTCGTTTTGTAATTTTTATTTTACTTTTGAATACAATACCAACTAATAAGAATTAAAAATACAGTTAAAAAAATATGTGTTCAATGTGAAGATATAAGCATTTTCTGCACTTCGGTCTGAAAGACCGATGTTAGTAACCGTGTTATGAAATTTATGTTAGTAACGGAAGGTTAAACATGAGATTCTGCAGTTTCCAATTTTTTTTACACGCATTTTTTGTATTAAAAGCTGCAATCAGTTATAGTGTAACCACATTCTTACTGCAAAAACTTCAGAAATTTTTTTTTTAGTTTTTTCCTTCTTCTATAAAGTAAAAACAATTAAGATAGGGCCTTTCTATTTTTAGGTACCGATATGCATGTTAAAATTTATAACATAATATTTCTTAAGAATGTTGGACATATTTAAGTTTTTTGTATCTATGTAACTTTTATTTAAAATTAAAATTGAAATTACATTAATATGAAAAAACTAAGTTGAATTTATATCTGCTAAATATTTTTTTAAAGTGTCGCGTAAAGCAAAGGCTTCCCCTGGTGCATTATAGCGAGAAAAAAGTTTAGTTTGCGGAAGAGGCTTGGTGCATTTTCTCCAAAGTCCAGGAATTTCGTTGTTACCGTTGTTATCTCATTGATCTACAGCATTTACAGGGCAATATTCTCCGTCATGCATTTTAACGATATTATGTAAAAGAACAACAACTTTTACAATTTTTATAGCATTCGTCATGCATTCAATTTTTAAGCATTGCAGACCATCCTGCAGTATACGCCAACGCATGGTCAAAATTCCAAAAGTATTTTAAATTTTTGACCTAGACCTGGAAAGCGTTTTATTGAATTCTGCCTTGTCGTCTGGAAGTAAACGTCCCGGATAGGGCCGCATTATATTTATTCTCAAGGGGAATGCTGCATCCGCTACAAAGAAATATGGAATGTTAATGTTTGCATTTTTGACAATGGATTTGTGCGGTAAGCTTATTTCATTTCTCAAAAGCTTGCTCCAAACGCGCTCATTTGTAAAATCCTCCGTCACTTTGGCTTCCATATGCCTCGAAGTCCACAGCAATAAAACAGTAATTACTGTCGCAAGCAGCGACATGCTATAAAAGGATTTATAGTTAAAATATAAAGATCCTGAATGAGGAGGACACCTTATTTTTATGTGATTTCCGTCTATAGCACCAACGCAGTTTGGAAGTCGAGTCATATTGAAAAAATCCGTTGATATTCTTTTCCATTCTAGTTCATTTGGTGGAGCAAGAAATATCACATGAAGTTCTTCCCATATGTAATTGCAACTTTCCAACGCAATATATCGAACTGTCGACACCCCCATCCTAAACATCCAAGCAAGAGACTGTCATTTAGCACCTTGAGCCAAATACCTGTTAGAAAAGATATCACTTACAAAACTATTGCATCAAGGAAGAATAGTTATAGAATAGGAAGAATCAAGGTACATTATAACATTAAAGTCAAAACAAGTCTGCATTCAGGTACAGTTGACCGCCGAATGGAAGTTTTCTTCAAATTGTTTTAAACAATTTCTAGAAGCATATTGAATGTTGGCATACTCATCCTCGTGACTTTCCTAAATTCTTGGGGGTCTTTCTCCTTTATTATTTGATATGCTTTTTCGAAAGAAACCATGAATTTGGCTTTCCTCTTGAGTATATATTTCACTCGTTCATATTCTAGAAGATTAAATATACAATTTTAAATTATTAAAATAAAGCTATAAAGTTCAATTAGATCTTTTAACGAATTCATTTTTATTTGTCACAAAACCAGCTGATCACTGCTGCTACCACTGACACTGCCATTGTAACATCGTAAGTTTAAAGCAGTAAAATACGAAACAGCTGATCACTGTCACTGACACTGCCGCTGCCGCATTGTAATTACGCTATTAGAGAGCTTCATAGGCTATATAACTTTGTTGTTGTAAAATTTGCTCAAATGTGAAAGCCATTTTAAACTGAGCCTACCTTGTTATTGTATCATGGTCTCTAGTATCATGGTCTCTATATCGCAGCGAAACCTGGAAGTCTGAACAATTTTATGAGCGAGGAAGGCCTATTAAATTCATGCGAAGGCCTTCTGGTTGCGCTTCAGACTTCTGTCATTCCTGACTGGGATAGAATATAATGTGTTGATGTTCGTTGCAAGCAGCAAAGTGTAGTAAATGACAAAAACAACGAATTATTTGCAATGAAAGCAACATCATGAAGAGGAGGAGGAGGAGGAGGAGAAGGACGGAGAGATGACACATAAAAAGTGGTCAGAGTAAAAACATATCGAAATGCTGTCAGGTGAATAAAAATTGTTGTTATTTAACGCTCAATATAGCAGAAAGTTGTTGATTAAATTTTTCCAAATGCTGAATTGCATTTTGTAAAGTTTTTCTTTTAAAGCACATAAAATTTAATTTTTAAAATTAAATTGTAAAACACACCTAAGGGGAACTGTAAATTTCAATAGTTTCCATACCGTTTCAAGATCTGGCACATTTTGAGAGATCTTAGGCGCCTGCTACACGTTCAATATTTATCGTGATACTTGGATCGCGATCCAAATTCATGGATTGATGGATCGCGGTTGAGTGCTAGACGTTCAATATTTATCGCGTCAGTATTCATACATTTTTTGCTTAGAATGGTTCGCTGTTGCAAGATGTTGAATGCAAAAAAAAAAAAAGCCTGTGTAGCTATCTTGCTTGCTTTGGTTTTAAAAAAGAAAGTAAATAGAAAGAAGTGGAGTAAAATGTGGTTGCTGGAACGCGAAAAATACACCCACTTAAATTTAATGAATGAGATTCTCATTTGTAGGGAAATGGACGACTAGGAGAATTATTTCCGAATGTCTAATGACAATTTTGAAAAGATTTTGAAACTAGTCAACCCATTTTTGCTAAAGCAAGACACTGTCATGCGGAAAGCGATTTCGCCAAAAGAAAAATTAGCCCTGACCTTGCATTATTTGGCAACAGGAACATAAGTATTTATATGTTATTGCTTACATTTTTTTATCTTATTACATTTTCCAGATACTTTAAAAATGAGAGGTTTACTTCTATCATGTCACGACAGTCGATAAGCGAAGCTGTCTTAGACACTTATGAAGCATTAATATATGTTCTTAAAGATTATATTAAAGTAAGTAAACAGGTGTATTGTATTGTGTTAATATCTTTTTAATGTTTATTTGGAACTTCAGGGTAAAAATATATTTTTATTGATTCTTATAACTAAAAAAAAAAAAACTGAATGTAAAGAACTGAATGTGGCGTCCGTGGCGTAGTTGGTTAAAGTGCGTGGCCGCTATGTCAAAGAACTTTGGAAACCCAGGTTCGGAACCCCAGCAGCGACAGAAAATTATTTGAATTAAAATAATTTTTCTGTACGGCCGCCACCTCTCTGCAGACTATGGCAAACCTCAGAGAGTAATCAAAACGCCATGTAAAGCTTCTTGAGAACGAGAACTTTCCGTTCATCGCCGTTCGGAGCCGGCGTTAAGCATGTAGGTCCGGTTCTCGGTCAATTGTGTACAAACTTAATAACACGCACAACACAATTGATCATATGAAGCTAGGTCAAAGTCCTTTCAAGGGCTGAAATGGCCAGTTATTTATTTTTTTTTTTTTTTTTAAAGAACTGAATTAAGGAAATATAATTTAATTATAAAAATATATTCTCATTGATTCTTATAAGCAAAAAAAAAACTGAATTTAAAGAACTGCCTTGCGTAGTCGTAGTATATACATCTTCATCAGTATATCAGTTGCACCTATGTTGCTTTGGTAAAACGAAACGGGAGATTGGTACTCATCTCGCTGCCCGCTGTGCTCATTGGACTCTGACCTAAAAGTATTATATTGCGGTGATGGTGTGGCTAAAAAAACATTTTCCTCCGGTGATGACACTGTTCTGTTCGTAAACGCATTGATTTTTACAGAATTTCTGTTCAATAAGCCCAGCTCTCCTTCGAACAAAATGTCATTTATGGCCTTTTCTGCGAATAGTTTTTCGGTTGCTTCTAGTTTGTTTAATTTCTCACTCCAATATATTGCTGTTGCATTTATGTTATTGCTGGATGATTGTGGTGTCTCCGCCAGTAATGAACAGGCTTTTTCAATGAGCTCATTTTGTTTTGCAATTGCGTTGCTTTTTGCTTTCTTTCTCGGAGGAAGAATGGAACTAACAGATGAAAAAGACGAATCATGTAAATGTTGCACGGAAGCACTACTCGCACCAGTTTCTTCAGTATCACCCTCATATTCAAAAAGCATGCCCTGAAAATAAAATAATTATTATTTAATAATAATTAAAATAATCTTATAATATTCTAATATATTTTTTTATTCTTTTTAGATGCCAACTACTGAAGACGAATGGGAAAGTGTTGCTGAAGATTTTAGAAGACTCCACAATTTTTACAATTGTGTCGGAACAATTGACGGGAAACATAAAAATAAGGCATCCACCCGGCACAGGATCCCTATACTACAATTATAAAGGGACCTACAGTATCGTCCTTATGGCAATTGCAAATGCGAAGAAAGAATTTATAATGATTGACGTCGGATGCAATGGACGAGTATCAGATGGTGGTGTTTTGTTTTACACAAAGTTTTGGAAACATCTTGAACAAGGCCGTTTGAATTTGCCACAACCGTCAGCTCTACCAAATACTTTGGAAAAGTATGCATATGTCTTCATAGGAGACGAAGCCTTTGCTTTAAGTCCAAACCTAATGAAACCTTATCCACAAAAAACAGTTTCAAAAGAAGAAGAACTATACAACCGTCGATTGGCGAAAGCTAGATCTGTGGTTGAGTGTTCTTTTGGCATACTTGCTTCAAAATTTGGGATTTTCCAGAAAGCTATTTGTCTAAGTCCCCAGAAAGCTGCAAAGGTGACAGCGGCTTGCTGTTACTTGCACAACTTCTTAATGAAAAAAGAAACCATATATACTTCAAGTTGTACTGGTTCATCAAGTTCTACTAATTTTGAATTACAGGGTATGCAGCCCAATGTTGGACGCAACCCAACGAAAAATGCTAAAACTATTAGAGATGATTTTTGTAAATATTACAACCAAGAAACATAAATATTTGTAAAGCATGTTTATTGTTTTAAATAAAAATGTACTTACCACATTAACAGGCTTTTCCGTTTTTCTTAAGAAGCTCAATGCGCAAAGCTAATACATCCTCGACGGTGGCTGTGGGCTTAATTTTTTTAAATATTTTGAACAATTTCTGGTGTGCAGCCAATTTCTTCGTTTTGTCACTATATTCTTTAGCCGACGAGTCCCACAACTCCGGCAATGCTTCTAAATAGAGAATAAACTACTTCAAAACTTGCTTTTCTACACTAAGCTCCGATTCCTCCGGAAGCACAAACTCGGTTTCAATGAATTCTTCCATTTAAAATTAAATGCAACAGTTTTTTTATTACTTTTCACAATTTGTACTTCGCTGTCGTATACACAATCGCGTACTGATGAAACAAAATATGCTACACGTTCAATATTTATTGACAGCATTGCGATCCGCGATCTAGATTTCAAAATATTTAAATATTTTGCGATATGGATCACGATCCTTCAATATCGTATGCTACACGTTCAATAAATATCACGATTCACGATATTGATCAATATATATTGAACGTGTAGCAGGCGCCTTACAATTGGTTATGCTCAATGGAGAGAAAAAAAATGCCTTTCACGGCGAGTGTTTTCACGAAAAAGTTTTCAAATTCGCGTTCATTTCGCACTTTTCGTGTCCGTTAAATAGAATTGCTAAATAAAAATAAAAAGAACTCATGTTAAAAAAAAAAAATTGGCTGTGTAGTGGACACACACGTAGGTTTTGACGTGGCAGTGATTCTTTATCCTTGCCTTATTCTTGTCCCTATCCTTTCCTTTGTTTCCAAAACTTATCCTCATCCTATTTTTAATTTGTCCTAATATTTTTTCTAATTCATGTCCAAAGTCTTGTTTTAATCCATCATTAAATTATTGACTTAATCTTTTTTCGAATCCCTTTCAAAGTTTGAAAAGGTGTGTTTTACTGTGACTTAATCTTTGTCCTAATTCATATCTTAGTTCTTGTCATAGGGACTTTTCTGGTTTCATAGTCCGGTTTTATTGTTTTATTTTGTTGTTTGTGGCCATAATTGGTTGCACGAAAAAACTTTTGAAATCATAAATTTTTGTTGATGTTGTTGTTGTTGTTGTTGTTGTTGTTGTTGTTGTTGGTGTTGTTGTTGTTGGTGTTGTTGTTGTTGGTGTTTTTGTTGGTGTTGTTGTTGATGTTTTATTTGATTTTTATTTTGCTTTTACTTTTCCTTCTACATTGGTTGTGATTTTCTGTGTTTGTATTAACTTTGCCTGTTTTTTTTGTATTTTTATTTATATATACATATCGCTCATTTGCTCGAATAACGTCATAACACAAAAAAGTCGATATTTGAGTTAATGATGCAGAAATGTGTATTTAAACATGATCTCTGATCTGTCAAAATATGGTATTGCTATCTTATTTACTCATTACGTGGCAGCAAAAAATGCCGTTATTTCGTTTGGCACCTTACTCTCTTTATTATTTGCAAGAACGTCTTATCTCAGTTGCGCATCGATCGTTTGAGTGAAAGCACGCTTTAGTTATCAGGAAAAGTGACATATTATTAGTAGTGACATTATTTTTGGAAAAGTATGTATATTTTTATCGTTGTTAATATTCATGAATATTGTGTTATTGTGAGTTATGCCAGTGTAATTGAAAAAATTTCTTTAAACCAAGCTCGTCATAACGCAACATGTGTCGTTATTGATAAAAAAAAGTATTGTGAAGATTTACCTTTTTTTTGTTATGCCGTTATTGTTGATAACATGAGTTGTAATAACAAGATATATTTAGAAATTACAAACAATGTGCCGTTCTAGTCGAAAATATAGTTTACTGTACAAGATTTGGGCTGTGTATAATTCATAATGATACGTTGTTGTTGATTAAATTTTGTGTGTATAAAATGTAGTTAAATATTTTTAGATCATCTCTAGATGTCCACCGCTGGAAACTCTTCATATTCATCATCATCTAGGAACTCATCTTCCTTTTTAGAAGACTTTGACAATTCCGAAGATGACAAAAATTACTTACCCGAGAGCGATAATAACAGTGATAGTGATGACGAAAAATGCAAAAAAAAGACTACTTCAACTACTGCATTCAAATCGTTTCTGAAGGAGTGTGTGCATGAAGAAACGGATAGTAATGAAATAATTTTTGAAAATATCACTGAAATTCCTAACATTGGTAATGATGAATCAGGCCCAAGCACATCCAACAAGAAATCAAATACTGAAAACTCATCCTTAAATACATCGGAATTAACTATATTAACAAGTCCAGTTAAAAAGGGAAGAAAGAGAAAAATAAACCAGAGTAGTTGGAAGCAAGCTTTAAGAAAGAAGAAAAGAAACAGTGGAAAAGAGTATGAAACACACACAAAAAACAAAACTATTAGGGCTGAAAGACAAATGAAATCTATGTGTCCCGAAAGCTGCAAGTTTGCGTGTTCAACTAAATTCACCGAAGATGAAAGGAAGCATTTGTTTTCTTCTTTTTGGGCACTATCCGACATCGAATATCAGCGACAGTTTATTGCGAATTCTATGAAAATAGTTGAGCCACAATACCGCTACATTCGTATTGGAGGTACGAGAGCACAAAGGCAAAAGAATGCTGCATATTATTTCAGACGTGGCGATGAGGAAGAGCGTGTTTGCAAATTATTCTTCCAAAACACGTTAGATATAACAAACCGTACAATTCGTACAGTGTTCGAAAAAAGATATAAGGTTGCCGATAATGTTCTAGAGCCCGATCAAAGAGGAAAACATGGAAAGCAAAAAGCTCTCGATCCAAAAATAAAATCTGGTATTAAGGAATTTGTGGACTCAATACCGAAAATTGAAAGTCACTATACTCGTGCAAATACTTCAAAAACATTCATTGATGGGAGCAAATCGATTGTCTCTCTTCATAAGGACTATGTGGATGTATGTAAAGCAAAAAACGAAGCGTTTGCGAACTATGTATATTTTTACCGTATATTTACTCAGAATTTCAATATATCTTTCTTTGTACCAAAAAAAGATCTTTGCGAAATATGCACAACTTATAATAACATGGACGAAAATGAAAAAAAAAGTAATCAAGAAATGTATGACCTTCATCAGAATGAAAAGAATTTGTCAAGAGAAGAAAAAAGAAATGACAAGGAGAAAGAAAACGTTTTTGTGGCTGTGTATGATTTGCAAGCCGTTATGCCTTTGCCTAAGGGTGAGGTATCAGCTTTTTATTATAAATCAAAACTTAATGTATATAATTTCACAATCTATGACATCAAAACTAATAAATGTGAGTGCTTTGTTTGGGACGAATCGAACGGAAACCGTGGAGTTAATGAATTGGGCACTTGCGTACTTAAATACCTAGAAAATTTGTCGAAAACAAATGACGCTGAAATTATATTTTACTCTGACAACTGTGCTGGTCAACAAAAAAATAAATTCATGATTGCTTTATACCTCTACGCCATCCGTTATTTGGGAATAAAATCAATAACACATAAGTTTTTAATAAAAGGTCATACCCAAAATGAAGGAGATTCAGCCCATTCCTTAATAGAAAGGGAAACAAAAAGAATGTTAAAGAGTGGTCCCATTTACACGACGGAGTCCTATATTTCGATTATACGATCAGCAAAAAAGAAAGGTGATCCATTTCATGTTAACGAATTCTGTTTTGATAATTTTTGGGATTTAAAAACACTTGCAACTGACATTGGACCTTTAAATATGTCTGAGTTGAAATTGTCAAATGTTAAGGTGCTTCAAGTAAGACGCGAATCACCGATGTCAGTTTTTTACAAAACTTCCTACACTGAAAGTGATTTCAAAAACGCTACTGTTATCAGAAGACAAAAAAAGAAAGATAATATTGTTGTCAGCTTAAGCAAAGCTTTCTTCAAAAAACCAGAACTTTCAAAAAAGAAGAAAGACGATTTGATTGATTTGCTTAATAAGAAACTTATCCCACCGTTTTACAGACCATTCTACGAGAATTTATAATTTTTTTTAATTAAGAAACAAAATTTAAGTTCCATTTTATCATATTTTGAAATGTTTTTTAGTTACAAGCCTATGAATTCAATTATTATTATTGTTTAGATGATATGATCAATAAAAACAAAGTTCCTTTTATTTTTATGTTGGCATTTATTATTTAGTACAATTGTAATGTTAAATAGCATTAAGAGTAATGTGTTTTTTTGCTAGTAATAACGACACATTCTTATTAATGACAACATAATGGATGTATTTTTGCAAAAAGAACGTCATAATCCAAAGTCGCCAAGGTTTTTGTTTGATATAATCGATTAAAATAATAAAAAACACCGATTCATGCATACTTATGTTGAAACAGTTTAATAGTGCATCCGTTTTCTAGGAGTTCCCTGACTTTTAGTAAATTCCTTAAATGTGACAACACAATAAAAACTTTAAATGCGTTTTCTGCAAAATGACGTTTTTTGAGTTATGACGTTATTCGAGCAAATGAGCGATATGTATATATATTTTTTTATGTATAAAAAATATATTTAAATTATGCACGAATTTTTTAAATACATTTCAAATATTAACTATTTGAAAATTATCGCATTTAAAGAAAATTTATATAAAATATTGAAATTAATAAACAATATATTTAAATTCAATATGTTATTAATGGTTTTATAGTTCTCGTTTGGTTTTTGTAATAAAGATTATATAGCCTAGATGTTTAGCCAAGATGCTTCATGAGTGCGGTGGTTGATATTTTGTGCCATAATATTGCACCAACTGTCAAAAATAGTATAAATTAGAGAAGAAAAAAGTAGAAAAGAAAATAAAAAACAAAATATGCAGGCAAATGGCAATCGGTGCCAGAGTTGCCGGTTTTTTATACTCTTTGATCGCCATTTGTCGATACCTAGACCGCCAAAAATTGTTTTTTTGTAACTTTAAAAAAAAAAAACAAATAAAACCATAAGAAATATATAATGTTGTAAATATATTTATTATATTTGTATATATGACTAGAAATTGCAGTTTAAACTATATATAGTTAAAATAAAGTATAATATAAAAAAATAAAGTAAAGTAAAAACTAAGTATAGAAAATACCACATCTATAACAACGTCCAAAAAAATATTGATGGTTTTTATCAATTTGTAAGCCAATTCCAATTCTTCACTGTCTTCAAGTTCAGAGTCTTCGGGTTTTGGGTACATAATTTTAGAGCTAAAACGTTTTAATATTTCTTTTGTAGGCTCAAAACTTTCACAGCATGAGCCTGAAGTAGCTCAAATTGAATTTTATTTCGTTTCTTAGTTTTAATGTTGTTCATAATAGAAAAAACTCTTTCTGCACATGCATTACTAGTTGGTATCAAAAGCATTTTAATTACCACTTCAGCAAGCTCTCTGAAATATTTGTTGCCTATTACATCCTCATATTTATAAATATGTAACCAGAAAGCAGCAATATTTTTTGGGACGTTGTTTTGAAAATAACTATTCCAATCAACAAAAGGGAGTTTATTCCATTGATTTTCATATTTGCTTACGGAGACTGTCGGATCCCAAAACCCATTAAAAATTTCAGAAACAGAAGAAAATTTTGCATGTTCAATAATATTGATGCATCTTGCAGGACACAGAACCTTGCATTTTCTGAAATTTTAAATTTTTTTGGCAACCGAATAGCCATCTCAAGCAGATTAAAATTCAAAATAGTGTCTAATGACTTCTTTTTAAGAAATATCGTCGAAATATCGCAAAAAAAAGTTTGAAACCGCCACTTTTTCGTCATCACGCCAAAGAAAATTCCTTTCGCCAAAGTGGTTGTTCAAATCGCCAGTTTGGCGAGATATCGCCATATCTGTCAACACTGATCGATGCAAGACATTCGTGAGAAAATATCCGGTTGTCACTCATACTTTACATAACTGTATCATGCGATCAACCATCGCACTCACAAAGCATCTCGGCTATATAATATTCATAACAAAAAGCAAACGAGAACTACATATAAGAAATCGAAAGCAAGAATCTTAATCCAAAAAACTTCATTGATGACTGCAGGAACAGAGTGTGATGTTTAGTTTAGTTTAGTTAAGTTTATTTCCAACTAAATGTTTAAATCCACGTAAATATTTAAATAAAATTTATTCTCAGGCGTGGATAATGTTAATCTGTGTTATTTCCCTGACTATTTAAGGAATTTAGGACACACATATATTTATTTTGTAGTTTTTTATATTAAAATATTTAAAAGTTTTACTGCTACAATACTATATTTCACTAGGATTTCTTTTTAAGCTAGGTTTTTTTTCTATAAATAGTTTTAAAAAAATGTTGTTTACTCTTTTTTTAGTATTGTTTTTAATATATCGTTATTTTAAGAAATTTGTATTATATTAAATTTTTATTAAATATATAAAATTTTTATAAGAAGCGTTAAATTAATAAATAAATTTTTTATATATTGGGAAAAAATTCCTCTAAAATCAATTATAGCAAAAAACCGATTTGGATATTTCAGCTCTTAAAACAAAGTGTCTAATGGTCAATTATGTTGTGTTCGTTAATAAATGTTTGTGCACAAATTATCTAGAACTAAATTTGTATTTCTCTAACTTTTTAGATTTAAAGTGACGAAATTATTTATCAAGTTATAGAGTTTAAGCTTTCGTAGACTAACAAGAAAACAATGCATCGATCGAATTTTGGTGAAGAAGCACCACACCCAGCGACCATATAACGCTGGTTTAATGATTTAGAGCGTGGTCGTCGTTCTCTCCAAGACAAATTTCGTGAAGATCGTCCAAGAACAGCTGTTGTGTCGGAAAGCATCAATGCTGAGCGTGAACTTTTGGAAGAAGACCGGCATGTGCCATACCGAGAGATGGAGTCATCCTTGTGAATTAGTGAGACTAGCATACATTCGATTTTACATTAGCATTTAGGCGTCAGGAAGATTTTTTTCCCGTTGGATTGAATGGATCTGGATCTATACTTATGAACCCGAAACAAAGCAGCAATCCACTGTTTGGGTCTTCAAAGTGAGCAAAACTTAACAAAAGTTGTTCGCGGACGGAAGCACATCCAAGCAAATGATTGTAATTTTTTTTAGAAACCGGTCATCAGCTCAAACAAAATAGTTTTTGAGCACTTTTAACGTGAAATTGATAGGTCAATCGCCTTACAGGCCCGAATTGGCACCCAATGACTTTTTGTTACCTCACTTAAGCAACAAATGCGTGGCAAACGTTTTTCTACGCCTGAACAGTCCATTGAGTACTTCAAAAACCTGGTTTTGGAGGTCCCAACTTCAGAGTGACAAAACTCTTTCGATAATTGGTTCAAATGAATGCAAAAGTATATTGATCATCTTGGAGAATACTTTAAAAACAAAAAAGCGTTTTTACTGATTAACCACTGTTTTTTTATTGTTAGACGCAACACTTAAAAGGCAACCCTCGTCAGTTGTTTCTTAGAAATTTATATTGATAAATACATACGAATAAAAATTAATATTGTAAAATTAAATGAATTTTAAAAAAATTATTGCTTGTCAAAATAATATAATAAAATAATAAAAAAGATGAGTCAAAAATTCCTCAATTAGGGAAATTTACCTCAATCTGGCAACACTGCTCCATACCCAAAAGTCCAATTCGTAATTGTGACGGGCTGCTTTGATTTGTTTTTTCATCAAATCAGAATGGCTCAGTGTTTGATATAGTTGGCGACAATGTTGAAGTTGTAGACATCTATTGCATATATAAAAGAAATTAATTAAATTAAATAGTCTTGTTCATTTCTACTTTCCAGCTCGACAAATTAAGCATAGTTACCTATTCAACATTAGGGATTTGATGAATTATGTTTTTTAAATGTTTTTTGCTCGTTCAATTTTATCTCTGGACAGCACACGTCTGAATCTGGGGTCGAGGAACAAAGCCGAATACATTGCATCATTATCCATTAATGTTGATTGCCTTAACTTAATACGGTCGACAAGAATTTTACTGCTTTCGCTCCCTTTAGACTCTAGCTCGAACATCATCTCTAGCCATGCTTTATAAAAATCCCCTAAGAGCAATTGACTACTTTGTAAACGTAGCGTCAAGATGTGTACAGAAGCAAGAACAGATACAATGGTTTCTATTTGCATCCATTCCTCACATTTCAGTTGTCTGGATACTGTTTCGTTATCTAGGCAGAACTCTTTCACTTACCCTTCAACATTATAAATGTCGAGCTCCAGCGTGTTGGAACGTCCAGTTGAGGTTTCGGCACTAGGTTTTCGATTGTGTAGCTATAAAATTAAAAACAGTAAGATAAATGGAGAGAACATTTTCAATCATTCGATTGGTATTATTTACCGGAATGAAGCTGATCGCAGCACTTTAGCTAGTTCGCGAGCTTTTCTAATTAAACTTTGGTTTTGATCAGCTAAAAAGTCATTTATAGCCAATTGAAGCGCGTGGGTAGCGCATTTTAATGATATTACGTTCTCATACACAATTCCATCCGTAATACTTTGTGCATAATTATTTGCACTTTCGTCGTCTTGGCTCTTTTCACTTTTACTTTGTGACAATAACTCCACACAATTTAATAAATTTCTTGCAGTGTCAGTCGTAATTGAATATATTTGTTTCGTGTTAATATTGAAATTCTTCAGTATATTTTCAATTTCCGACTGCAAATTTTGAGCAGTATGTTTTTTTAATTCCACCATTGGAAGAGTATATATAACGATCTTTTTATTTGCGATCAATTAAGCGTTCACTCCTAATATTGACCGATCATTTCGAGTAGCCGTGTCCACTTTCAAACTTATGATTCTACCTTTTAAATTATTTGAAATGCATTTTTTCACTTTATCAAATTTTTCGTTAATAAAATTCATAATGTTTCGTGAACTTATCGGCTCCATTTTCAAACCATTGAAAATTGGATTCGTTAAAGTCTTGAAGCCTTCGAATCAAGAAATTTCAGAGGTCGAGCTTCGCCGGTAATCATATCAATGCAAGCATCACCTAATTTCGCGCCATTTCCATTATGAATTTAAAATGCTTGTCGTCATTGTCTATATCACTCTCTAAAACTTTGCACTGTTTCGCATACTCGCCGAACATATCCGCATGGGAGTTTTGTAAATGTCTTTTTAAATTGGTAAGGTTGCCGATATTCACAACTTTATTGCCGATTTTACATTTAGTTTCACCTCCGGCTTAGACGTAATATTCGAGAATGTAAAAATTTCGTTTACGACCCATTTTAACCAAATTTAATGATAATGGGCCTCATTGTTGATTCCGCGCGGAATTCATTCCGCTGCGGAAAACGTTTTCTATCGACAAAATTATTTGCATTGTTGGTTCCTGCGGAACGAACTGTGTTACCGGTGGTTTTGACGGCACTTCTTAATCGATAAAAAAATGATTACTTTTTCTAGCTAAGTAGTGATGTATAATCTCGATTTCTTTTGGTATTAGATACCACACTCGAAAAAGTATGCAGCACTAAGTTGCCATTTTGGTCGATTGTGAAAAATAATTAAACTGAAATTTTTAAAATTTTGAAATGGACACTATTAGATTATTTTTTGTGGAGTCTGATGACGAAGATTTCACTGATATGAGGCTAGAAAGAAGAGGCTTAAGGTGCAGTGCAAATGATATTATGGAAATGACCGACAAGGAGTAAGTATTGCTTCAGAAATTTGTATTGCATGTTCTGTAAATAATGCAATTTTTTTAAATATTTCAGTTTTCAAAAAAATTTTAGGGTTAACAAGGATGCTTTTAAATACATTTTAAGCGAGTTTGAAAGTAACATTGTCCAACAGAAAAGACAGGGTGCACTCACCGCCTAAGATAAGCTTGCTGCTTGTTTAAGATTTTTAGCAGAAGCCACTTATCAGCACGGAATCGGAAAGGACTTTAATGTTAATGTGGCGCAGTCTACATTTTCATTAATTCTTTCGGAAGTTCTAGACTCTCTGGAAGGACGCCTTTGTTCCAAGTGGATCTCATTACATATGGACAGAGATGAAGAACGTGACGCCAAGACAGCGTTCTTCCAAACATGTAGTATGCCTGGAATCACAATGGCTGTCGATGGTACTCATGTGAAAATTAAGGCACCCAAAAGTGACAAACACCTGTTTTTCAACAGAAAGGGATATTATAGTATAAATGTTATGATTGTAAGTATTTTTAATTTTTTAATTATGCATTTTACTTTTTTAAAAATTAACTTTTTTTAGATATGCGACCATAGTCTTAAAATTAGATACGTATCTGCGCAATTCCCTGGAAGTTGCCATGATTCCCATATATGGGAGATGAACCATGCAAAACCTTATTTTGCAACAAAATATCGGAATGGAATGCAATCAATTATTTTAGGTAAACATTTAACGTCATGTTCTAATAATAATCAGATTAATCACTGGTTTTAGGTGACAAGGGATATCCTTTACAGCCTTGGCTTCTGACATCATTCAGAGAGCCAATTGATTGTGAAAGAAAGCGTAGATTCAATACTGCACACGCAAAGGGAAGAATAGTCGTCGAGCGTACTATTGGTGTTTTAAAAAACGTCTTTAGGTGTCTTATATCGGAGCGAGGACTGCATTATGACCCAGCAAAAGCAGCTAGAATAATTAATTTATGCTGTGCTCTTCACAATATTAGATTGCATTATAATGTGACTCATGAGGATATTTCAATACCAACATATGAAGAAGACGAAAGTGGTAGTAGTGTTATTGGTGATTTCGCTGCTGATGAAGCTAATGAAATAAGAAATAGAATTTTGGAATATTTTTAATACTTTTATTTCAATTTTATTTCAATTTGTTGAAATTTGTTTAATAACCAAAGCAATTTATTTAATAAAAACATTATTAAAATTAAAGAAAAAAATTCATTTGACAAAATAAAAAGTAAACATATAATACAAATTACTTCAGTTGTATTTAATCTCTGTAACTCTAACTCTAAAAGTTTTTTTTTTATTTCAAGTTTCTCTTTCAGTATTTCTTTTAATTCTAATTTGTGCTTTATTTGTGCTTCCAACCAGGGTTTAAATTGCTTTCAGCAAAACAGCAAAAGCAACGATAATTTTGCTGCGTAGTGCTACCTAAAGTTTTTAAAGACAAGCATATGCTGCTCATTTTGCTTTGCTTTCTAAATCTTCGAAAGGCTAAGCAAAAGCAGCAGCACTAAAAAGAATTTGTTTTGCTGCGTAGTGCTACGAAAGCATAAGAAATTATTTTAGTGCTTTGATTTTCATTTTGCTTTTCTAATTTGTCGCAGCACTACGAAAGCAACAATTATGCGCTCTGCTTCGTTTTGCTTCGGAAGCATTTTATTTTCATTCGTTTGGCTTTCGGGATTTACTTGTCATCGTTTTTATGCTGTATTTCAGAGACGCATGTCTTTTTGTACGTTGTTTTTGTACCAAGCGAATGCTTGGTGTTGTTTTTGTTGTGTGTAACGGTTTTATTGTATATCTATCTTTGAAAGTTCTAGAACTATTTTATATGCGCATCCAAATTTATTTCTGCAATCTCTTTAAAACTCATGCAATAAAAAAACCGTTACACACAACAAAAACAACACCAAGCATTCGCGACTGCGTACAAGTACGCATATTATACAAACAACAACGTACAAAAAGACATGCGTCTCTGAAATACAGCATAAAAACGATGACAAGTAAATCCCGAAAGCCAAACGAATGAAAATAAAATGCTTCCGAAGCAAAATGAAGCAGAGCGCATAATTGTTGCTTTCGTAGTGCTGCGACAAATTAGAAAAGCAAAATGAAAATCAAAGCACTAAAATAATTTCTTATGCTTTCGTAGCACTACGCAGCAAAACAAATTCTTTTTAGTGCTGCTGCTTTTGCTTAGCCTTTCGAAGATTTAGAAAGCAAAGCAAAATGAGCAGAATTTTGTTTGAGATAGTGCTTTCTGCTTTGGCTGTTGCTGTTTGATTTTCAATAAGCACAGCGAAGTAAAAGCAAAAGCAATTGAACGTTTTCAAGTTTTTTAAACACTGCTTCCAACTGTTTTTGTAGAATTTTTGCTTGCTTTATTTTACTGTCACTTATTTTTGACAAACTCCTCCTTATATCTTTCATTGTTTTGTAGTTTTCTTCATTTTGCTTTTTTATTTCTTCTAAGGTCCTAGTTACCTTTGATGCCAGATGTTTCTGCACGGATATCTGCTCTTTTAAGAGGTCATTTTGATGCTCAACTCGTCGTCTCTTGGAGTGTGACAACTTGGAGCTGCCAGTCGCAACGTTAAATTTTTGTTCTGAGCTGTTTCGATTTACGCATGTTGCCTCTTGAATGCATACTGCTGGCTGTTCCAAATCAAATTCGACGATCTCTTCAATAATTTCTTCATCTATTTCAACACCATCTGTATTGAGGGTTGAATTGGGATTCCCAAAACTATTAATAGTTGGGATTCCATGAATTGAGGCGCTGAAGTTAAGTATGCAGCTTACATCCTCTTCTATTGAACTTAGTGGAACCCTTTTAAAAGGGCCACCACCAGTTCCTTGAAGCTGCTGCTTGTTTTTGCAAAGTTTCTTTTTTACACCGGATTTGAAATCTGTCCAAACCTAAAATCGAACATATTAGTGGATATTAAATGCAACACACCAAGTTACATTACCTTCTTCCATCCTGAGGCATCTTTTTTAGGAGGCCCGCATGCATTTAGTCGTACTGACATGTTTTCCCAGAATTCGGTCAATTCTCCTGGAGCTCTTTGACTGAATCCCTGCGCAATGTCAGTATTTTCTTTCATCCTCGCAACCAGTATCTCTAGCTGGTTTTTGTTGGTGTATTTTTGCTTCTTATTCCTAAAATAAACCAATTTATAATAAATTTTATATAAATTTGCAAATTGTGTCGGAAAACTTACATGTTTCTTATGTTCTAATAATACGAAAATTTCAAGACTTGCTTTCCGCAAAAAAAATGTAACGAAATGAAAACACAGTTAAATGTCGATACTGCGGAATCAACAATTCAATTTAAAATTGCGGAACAAAGAAAAAACAAAGTAGGTAATGCAGTTTCATATGAAGGAATCAACAATAGAAAATGAAATTTCCTCACGGAAAGATTGCGGAAATGCTGCGGAACGGAATCAACAATGAGGCCCAATAATTATATAATTTAAAAAAGCACTGCTCAGTTATTTCACATATGTAGCAGTAATCTGCAACGGTTAGCTTTTTTGCTACTCTGAGTATATCTGAAAAAAGTAAGTAATAAAATCTACCCAATCCTTTGCGCACACAAATCGACTCATACTCACTTCTACGAAGCTGAATATTATTGACGCTTAGAGACGTTGGCAGAGAAAGAGCAGTACTCAGAGTACACTCCAGAGATTTGCACAAGCCCAATCGTTATTTTTTGCCACTCGAATAACAATCGTCGTCAGCCACAATCGTATACAAAAATTAATGCACGCGCCAGAGAACAGCTTGGTTGTATTCAAATGGCGTTTCGAATGTATCTTCAATATACGAGCACCGAATGTGCCTTCTGCATTAAAATTTATGCGCGAATACATGCATCAATCGTTGCGGATACGAATACCATAGAGTACGAGCGGTCGGGATTACGGATGCCTACGGCACAATAAAACCCAACGCAACGAGACATGAGCAACATTCGCCAAAAGCAATGAATATCCATGCTCATGGTATAATAATACAAGGTAGCATTGACAACTGCTTATTTTCTCTTCCAAAAGAAAACATCTCCTGTCAAAAACAGCTATTTGTGAAAATGCATCTGCAGCTGCTGAAGTTGTTTTTTTTTCACTTCGACGTTTTCAACATTGTTTGTGTTTTTAATAGCCGATTATGAGCGAGTATATTTTTTGACAGGAGATGGCTTCCCAAGCAACTGTCAATGCTACCTCAAAAATGATAGAAAAATAGATTGCGCGGATCGTAAAAATAACTTTCAAGGATCTGCGCATTTACGTCACGATAGACTTACGATACGAGCTTACGATATGGCTCTCTGTCAAGTCTTGTTCAGAATGTGAACAAATAGAGCCCGAACACAATACGCGCGACGAGCGGCAAGCGCCAATTGTCACTTTTTTTACATGTATTTCTTATGGGACGTATTTTGGAGACTTGTCGCTCAACATTGTCGCGCGACGTTGCCGTCGGCTTCAATTTAATTTTAATTTGACGGGCAGCAAGAGCTAGTTTTTGCCATTGTTTACATTTGTTATTACCGGTCACATTCAGCAAACTGAATTGTTGTGAAATTTATGGCAGCGATACCTTAGTGAGGGATGTTTTGCTTAAACTGTATTCAGATCTGTAAAATCTGCATTCATATTCAGGATTTTAAGTACAACTGAATAACGACAGTAGGTCGTAGCAGTCGCTTAGCAAACACTTACGCGTTTGCTAGCTAGCCACATAAATTGGTACGTTGTGGAGGCAATTTAGTTGAGTTGCTAGCTCTAATAGATTTTTCTTAAACCTACATAAGCAAAGATATTAAATAGGTTTTGTTATTTCAATTAAATGAGGATTCTACTTTTTGTCAATAAAATTACCAGATCTCAAACAAAATGTACCGGAAGTTTAACGTTTACATACAATTTGGCCACAAAGTAACAAATGGTAACATTGATGTCACAAATGCGGTAAATGTGCGTCAAACGTGACCGCAGAGGTCCCGGGTTCGAATCCCAGCTAGGCCATGATCCTACGCTTTGACCTTTCGCGTTTGCAATTTTCTTTCACTAAGTAATCAGCTGAAATTGAAAACTCATCAATATTTACGACTTGGAGTCGTAGTTTGTGGATGAGATTGCCTTATTATTGATTTGAATTGATTGCCCCTTCGCTTACACTAATCTACCACCCCATTTCGAACCAAAGCAGACTTGACTGAACAGGTATTACACCTAAAAACCTTGGTTCAAAGCTTAAAAAAAAACATGATAAGGTTATGTATGTTATACTCTGAAGTACAAATCATACTCCATTATGTGTGTCAAATTAAGTAAATTAAACAATACAATAGAAAGCTTACGTTTTATTATAAAATTGACCTTATTAATGCTATAGAACTTACAAAAAATAATAACTTTACATTAGGAAATAATTGTGTACAAATACAATATAATAAAATAAAATCATAATATATATCAATCAATACAAGTACAAGTAAGTAACCTGTTCAATAATGCATTATCTACATTAGCGAAGATTGTCAAAAAAATATTCAATAATAATAGACATATTGAATTACAGGGAGTGCCGAATTAGTCAGGGGCCGGATTACCAGGGGTCCAGTGTAAAAAAAAGATGAACGCTGATTGTTCATTAAAAATTTGATTTGTAGACAGTTCTTCTAATGATACTCTTAATGAACATTCCCTGAAAGTTTGTTATTCTGTCCAATTTGCCTCATTATCTGGTTCATTACGAACACTTTTCTTATTTAATTTAGTATTGCTAATTGTTGTATTAAATTGTTGTTTAAAGCAATGTGAACAAAAACCAAGACTCGAAAAAAATAAAAAATAAAATTGCCGCATTCGAGGCTCAGAAAACTCGGACATTATGCATTATCGGCCGATGCATGCACAGACAAGGACAGTTTGGTGCGGATTGTGGAGTAATGGCATCATTGCACCATTTTTCTTCGAAAATGAGGCTGGAAACAACGTTTCGGTCAACGGTGGACGTTACAGAGCTATGTTAAAAATATATAAATAAAATGGCCATTTCAGCCCTTGAAAGGACTTTGATCGAACTTCTTATGATCAAATTGTGTTGTGCGTGTTATTTAAATGTTTGAACACAATTGATCGAAAACTGGACCTACTAGTTTTATGCCGACTCCGAACGGCTAATGTGCATGTTCTCAAGAAGCTTTACATGGCATTATTTACTCTCTGAGGTTTGCCATTGTCTGCAGAGAGGTGACGGCCGAATAGAAAAATTAATTCAATTGAAAAAACTTTCTGTGTCAGATGGGAATTAAACGAGGGTTCTCTGGCGTATGGGTCACGCACTCTACCCACTGCGCCACGGTCGCCACGCTCAAATAACACATGGTTCAATAAGACCCGAGACTAAATAGTAGAAAAACCTTTTTTGCAAATATTCTTCTTTATTCATCAGCATAGGTTCCTTCAAGAGCAATACATTCATTCCACCGCTTTTCTAACTTTTCAATACCGGTTTTGTAGAACGATTTGTGCTTCGCATCAACGTTTAGCATCATTTTTGTCTGTACGACCAAGTTTAAACTCAGCATACCATCGGCAAATGGTCGTTTTTGACGGAGCAGAATCCGAATAAAACTCTCGAAGCCATTGCTCAGCTTGGAAGGTATTTTTTCAATAAAAAAACAGTCATAGATTAACACAAGGAATTGCTTTGAATCCATTATTTTGAAAATATCAACAGTAGCGTTACTTAAATCACTACAACTTCTGAACTAAACGTTAGATTGCCATGAAATTTGTACACGTATTGTTTGAAGGTTGGAACTATCGAAATATTATATCGATATTTCGTTAGAGGTGCCACCTAGTAGTTAGTCTCGGGACTTATTGGACCATGTGTTATATTAAATTAAATTAAATTAGTAAGAAATGAGCTCCGACTGGGCCAAAGTTAAAATACCCCCACGGCCAAACCAAAGTCTTAAGCAGTCAATAAAATGTTTATTTGTAAAAACATTTTCGTCACAGTTTTAACAGAAAATATTCGCTTTTGTTTTTTGATAAAGTCACTTTGTATTGGAGGTGGGTGTGTTTTTCACTCGATTTGGTTGAATTTCATACACAGAGTACATGTTATACCCCAGCGACAAAAAAACCCTCGCAGAGTAAAATTTTTGTTATTTTTTAGAAATTAGAATTTTAACGTTGTTAAATAAACTGATGTTGCTTTTAAATTAATTATTGAACGTTTTTATTGAACACAGAGTTCATTTTACATTTTATTTAAAAAGCAAAGTACTGCAGTTGAAAAAAATAACAAAATATCCAAATTCGAAAAGTTTTGACACGAAAAGAAAATTATTTTTAAATTTCGTAAATATTTTAAATTTTGTTTTTTAGAGATACCATGAAACTATAATAAATATAAAAGTTAAAAAAAAAATAATAAAAACACAAAAAAGCATGTTAGTATATCAATACTTTGTTGCGCCGCCTTTGTTAGTAATGACGTCATTGATACGTCTTGGCATTGAATCATACAGGTTTTCCAAATAATTTTTTGTGATATTGTTATACCAGACTTGTTTTATCACATTTTTCATATTTTCAAGAGAACTTGGTCTTTTTTCTCTTATTTTCTGACCAATCATGTGCCAACAGTTCTCAATGGGATTCAGATCTGGACTGTTTCCGGGCAGATCTGGACTGGACGTAATACCAAGAAATTCCTTGTGTTTTTGTACCTAAAATGGCAAAAATGCATTAAAGTTTATTAAAAACAATATTAAGTTTGTTGCTGACACTGCTTTCCTTACCAATTTTGCTCTATGGCATGGAGCCGAATCATCCTGAAAAATTACATTTTCCACATATTCAGATAATGTCTCAATTGTTGGAAGAACACCTTCGTCGATCATTTCAATATATTTGGAGCCATTCACAGTTCCATTTAAAAGCAAAATATTGCCAACTCCAAACTTTGTGATGGCTCCCCATACCATTATGTAGGGAGAATGCTTCACTGTTGGCAAAACACATTTTTCGGAATAGCGTTCGCCTTTTCTGCGCCGTACCATGGCTCGACCATCAGGTCCAAATAAGTTAAATTTTGACTCGTCCGAAAATATAACTTGTCCCCAGTCATCCGATGTCCAATTTTTATGCGTTTTAGCCCATTGAAGTCTTTGAGACTTAATTTTCGGTGTTAATAATGGTTTTTTCGCCGGTCGCCGTGCATCGAAGCCCAATCTTTTCAGCTGGCGTTGCATTGTTCGGTCACTGATTTCTATTCCAGTTTGCGAATTAAAAGTTTTATTGATGCTACCGGCATGAAGAAAGCAATCACGTAATGTAATTATTTTTATAAGGCGTTCCTCTCGAGGTTTTACTTTCTTAGGCCTTCCGCTACCACTTTTTCGAAAAATGGAACACCCCGCATTGTAATTCTTTATTACATTACGTACACTCCATTCGTTTGTATTTACACGGCGTGCTATTTCCCTGTTGGAGACGTTTTGCTTATGTAAAGCCACAATTTCACCCTTTAATTCCAATGATAAAACCATAGCTTTTAAATTTAATTTATTGAACTCTTCTTAAAATGACACATAGCAGCTGTTTTTCAACAAATTTGGCGCCAATTTCCAACCAATTCAGCACAAAACAAATTACAATAACAAAAATGTTGATAGATGAGCTTAAAAAGCTTAAATAGCTTGAAGCTTTTCTGTTAAAAGATGAAAAAGTTACAATAATTTGTGTGCGAGGGTTTTTTGTCGCTGGTTATATCAAAGTTCATATGCAATTTCAAGTCCATATATTAATTTTTGTGGAATTCTAATAGATTTTACCGTTTTGATAAAGTCACTTTGCATGGGAGGTAGGCGTGGTTTTCATCCGATTTGGCTCATTTTCGAACTTGAACTTTATTTTTTAAGCTTTTAAGATAAAAGCTTAAATATCGAGTTTCGTGATGATAGCTTGACAATTACTGCTGTAATCGTGATCACAGACAGACAGACAGACAGACATGGCTAAATCGACTAGGGTGGTGATGCTGATCAAGAATATATATACTTTTCTATACCTGCCAAGCCTCCTTATGGGCGTTACAAACGGAGTGACAAAATTAATATACCCCTACTTACATTTTTTAAACGTGGGGGTATAAAAATAAGTTTTTAAACAATTTTGCTATGCACTGAGTTAACTTTTCTGCTGAATATGTCATACACCATCACACCACATGTAACTTTCGCCATACGCTCGGAACTCGAAAGTAATAGAAAACCTGAGAAAGCCCATTTAGAGTAGAACAATTAAAGTTCGGAGTCAGCGTGAAACTTGTAGGTTTAGTTCTAGGACAGTTGTGTATGAACATTTAACAACACGAACAATACAATTGATCATAAGGTACTGGTTCAAAGTCTGGACCCTTCGATTTGAAATGGCAATGTTTTGCTTTTGTTTTTTAATAAATTTAAGAATTGTTTTGAAAAATTCATAATTTTATTTCTTTTTAATTCATTGCGTACATTTTGCTACTAAAAACAATTAATTAAATACAATAAAAAGCATTGATTTGTAAAAAAAAAAAGAAAATACAAACAATTTATAAGTTTTTTTTGAGAGAGTGTTTTATTTATAAGGTCAGGTTCGCTAAAGCTTTAGACTAATTTTTGAAGAAAGGTATTTGGCATCACTGCGTGTATGTTTGCCGTAATAACAATAAATATTCTTTCGTTTCCTCTGAGCGTCATTTCATTCTTGATATTTCTATTGTAATTTATTTTATATCTTCATGAATCTTATTTAGGATGCTCTAATTCGTGTCTTACGCCTACAAAGAATGGTGGCAATTTGTTATCAGTTATTTGAATTTATCTTGCGGTTGAGATAATTTAAGAAAATTGATCGAATTTCTTTGAAGATAGCAGTGTTTTTGTGCAGGTTTTAATGGAAATGACAGCCAAAGTTTCAAAGAAGTTGCAATTTAAGCGTACAGAGAATCTACAAATTTTGAGCATCTGCTGCTGACATTGCTCTTGATGATTCAAAATTAGGTTGGTCTTTGCTTTCTACAAAGGGTGTTTCAAATAAATGTTAATTTATTTAGTATAAAATTTTTAAAGGATTATAAGTTTTCTCTAATTCTAAAACGGCTGGAGCACAGTATTGTGTATCTGCATAAAAGCAAAATATATTAAGAGTTGTAGGATATTGATGAAATTTAAAACGTTAGCTAGTCAAGTTCTACTGAGTTCAAAAATTGCATCAGGTTTTAAGTGGGTTATATATAGGGTAGAGTGGAAAGATATGAGACATGGGGAGTTGTGAGACGTCGCACAGTGCCCTTTTTTGGCGCTTTTTTTGATATTAAATCTATAAGTTTTGAACCACTTGAGATTTTTTATCCCGGTTTTTTTTTTATATTTAAGAAAATTTATTGCGCTATATAGTAATCACAAAAAATTTTCCAAAAATGTTATGATTTTTTAACAGGGTGGTTCAAAACATGACTTTTTTATTTTTTTTTATGTGATTTTAAAGGTATTTTTTAAACTAAAATTCAGTTAATAACGCTTAATTTATTTTTCTTGTCAAATTTACACAATTTTATGAAAAATAAGAGACAACATTTTAATTGTGCTTAATGAAAATATCAGTATTGCCTGAAAACATACCTTACTAAAAGTATAACTTTTAACACGTTTTGAAATTCATATATAAAGAAATTTTACCGGTTTTTTCATTGTTTTATTAAAAGATCTCTGATTTCATCAAAATTATCTTCAGAAAAACTTTTATTTTGTACATTTTTGTGTCGCAGTGATGCTATTAATGGGTCCGACGATATCATTAGCATTGTAATTAAGTCAGTATTTTGGTTCTTCCTACTATTTTTTCTTGTGTGACTTAGTCTGAAATTCTTGTATTCCTTATTTTTGGCTTCTTGGACCTCCTCCGATAGCTCACCTATTGGGAAAAAAATGATATTTTATTATATCTTTTCCATAGCACAAAATTTTATGAAGAGTTGGAGTTATGTCCTTCCAACTTCCATATAAGTTTTTGTGCAAGTTCTGTGTTTCTGATGCGAATTTTTCAAATTTTTCTGCGTCAATGTGTTGACGAGAATTGATGGCAATCAAAATTTTTGTAAAATTTCTTAAAAGCTCCACATTGATTTTTGTTATTGATGCTGTCACTGCAACATCTTCAAAAAAACGCCTCGCAATGTTGCCATAGTTACTATTTCCAAAGCCTTGCTTAAGCCTAGTATGCTGTAGAAACGAAAATTTCTTGGCATATAATTCTACACCCGAAATATTAGTGTAGAGTCAAAACTGTTTGTGTGGAGAAAAAAGCAACTACAGTACGACCTAGCTCAATACAACTAATAGAAATCGGCCAGTTGACGTAGTTAATGTTGAAGAAACGCAATTAAACTTCTAAACATAAAGTTATATGGCTCTGAATCCTAGATATTGTAGTTTTATGTATTAAGATATGCACTAAGTTTCCTTAAATATTGTTTTAAGAGTTTATGGAAGTGTACGCAAATGGAAGTTGAGTTAATTGTGAATTTTTTTTTAAGTTGCGTTTACTGAGTCAACAATATAAATTTTTGAGTATTGCGATAATTGAGTGTTGCGTAAAGCGAGGTCGTACTGTTTTCTTATTGAAATGTCAAAATTCTGGTGCCAATTAAATGCCCGGACATATAATCGACAGCGAAATTTTGACATTTCAACTCTCCACATGGTGGTTGTACTTGCTAGCATTCTACATCACCTCTACAGCGTACTAAGTAGCGAAAAAAAATTCTGCTGCCTTTTCGCTGTCAAAAACTCAATGCATTCCTTATGGAAAGTTTTTTTCCGCTTCTACAGCATACTGGGCTTTAAAGGGAAATCAATGCGTACCCCGGTTTCTTCTCGAAACTCATCTTGAACTCTTTTCTTTTCTTCAGCTATAAAGTTATTTCTAGTTTCTTGTTTTTCTTTTGCACTTAGGCTTTCAAATTATTTGTTATTTTGCCTGAACTCTTGAAATTTTAATTCATACGCTATCTTTAAGCAATGTTCTATAACACGGATTCTTGCATAAAATAATTAATAAAAAGTGATAGTTGGCCTACCCCACACCATATTTTAAAATTGTTTGTAAATTGGATGGACTACGTTAATTTCTGTTTTTTATCAATATCACGATAATTTTTTTACTTTTGAATTGATAAAAAACATACCACGTTTTGTTACTCTAGCTCAATTTTAAGCTTAGTTTTTGAGTTTTCTATATTAAGGGTAGTATTGGAGGTGGGCGTATTTGTGGGAGTGTTACGCCTATTTTCGATGCTCATCTTAGAATTGGTATAACTTATACTCGTATCAAATTTTGTCTGTCTAGTTCAATTATTAGACCATATTTTGAGTTTTTCTATACTGGGTGGTATGGGAGGTGGGCGTAATTGTAGGCGTATCCAGAAAGTTTTTCATATGTCAGATCTCTGGGTTCATAGGAATATGTGTGAAAATTTCAATCAATTATCTAAGCTCGTTCTCCTTATTCTTAAAGTCAAACAGATTTTTGATAAAGCCTTCATATGTCCGGAATTATCTTAAAATTCAATGGGGTTTTTTAAAATTGTACACTTTGTTCTACATCGCGAACTTCCGCGAAAAAAACCTATTTGGCATAAAAGCCAATACATCAGCGCAAACTGTGATGTATGTCATTCTGGATTCTTTTAATTAAAAGTTTACCGAAAGTTGAAAAATAGTTTCAAAAAATGGTTTTAGGTTATAGTTTATTGTAAACTACTTGAAACAAATACAATATTATTGATGCATAAAAGCAATATATATTAAACACACAAACACTATAAAAAAACCGATTTAAAAAATCTCAAATGGTGTTTTCACGACATTGTTCTAAATTTGAAAAAAAATATCAAAATGTTCACTACTTGAAAAAGTTGAAAAAACTTCCAAAGTTAGAAGCATATATCTTTTCAGGTGTTGAAGAAAGCTAAAAGCAAAAATTAGATTAATAAAATATGGACATTTTTAAGTTATAAAATAGTAAAAATTTTAGAATTCGGATCAAAAATTTTTTCGATTTTACTTATTTAATATCAAATTTCATGCTCAAAAAGTGCACTGTGCGTCGGCTCGAAAATAATTTTAAGGAAAAACATTTTCTTTCTTATCACATCGGATTGATATAAGGTTGCTCGAATTAGATTAAAAATATATATTTTAATTAGAAAAAACTTAATGTCATAAACTTTATATCCTAGATATCAATCCATTCTAATGTCACTTTACAATGAATTGACGATGCGAACTGAAATAGATTTTTTTTTTTTTGTTTAAATGGTTCTAAAGTACTCTTTCTTATTATCTTTATTGTTGATAAAGAAAAATAAATGTCAACTTACCTAAATCTCTGTTTTGCGTACCTAAAAATAATTGTGTTTTGAATGTGAAAAGGATAACGAAAGGAAAAGTTGTTCCAATTTGGCATTCCTTTAAGCTGTTTTCGCACTTAGAATTCAATGTCATAAATTACTGTGTCATGCCTTGAAATGGTCTCCATGACACGTTCCTTAAATTCCTGCGAATGTGCTGATAGCGAGAATGTTGTTATATGTACATATGTAGCTATGCATACAAAGCAATAATGTGTGTCAACCGAAATTTATGAGTAATTCAAAGGCCTGAAAATGAAGCTTGTAAATACTTGATTATTTTGGTGGTAGTGTGATTCGGTTCTATCTTGGTGACATTTTTTTTTTTACTTTTTTGAAAACGTAAATCATGAATTACTGTCTGCAAAATCAGCGACAGCTGTATCAGAATTCATTTTAAATTGAGTGAAATTTATTCAAGAGTTACATTGATATGACTTTTTAGTTTATCTTTACTTAGATTCTTCAATTGTTACTTCAAGATATATAGGGTGTTTTCTTTAGAGGCCCCGTTTTTTGATAAGGATTAAAATAGCAACTCTAATATCATTTGTGCTCAGTTTGATGTGGCATTTTATAATGAACTAGCTTTTTCCCTGCGCGCGTTGGCGCACCCAGGAGACCCATAGTTTGATACCACTGTCATTTTCCACTGCCCGTTACATTTTCCCAGTACCAGGACATCACCAAATAGTAACTCCATTTTGAGTTTGTATATACACTCAGAGAAAAAATATTAAATTTATCCAAAAACTTTTATTTATCCTAAAACGGGGTCATTTTTGAACCAATAACGCATTTGCATAAATCGAGTACGTCAATATTTAAAATTTATTTAAATACATTTTTAATTCAAATATGCGTTTTGTTAATTTTATATTAAATAATTAATATTTAAATAAAATATAAAAGTATTTAAACAGAATTAATAATAAATATATTAAAATAATGCACGAATTTTTTACAATTACGAACATCTATTAAATATTTACTATTTGAAAATAAAACAACCGCATTTAAAGAAAATTAAAAAAAAGATATTGAAATTAAAAAACAACATATTTGAATTAAATATGTTATTAATGGTTTTTTATCGTTCTCGTTTGGTTTTTTTAATGAAAATCATATAGCCTAGATAATAAGCCAAGATGCTGAACTCCGCTCAGATCCCCACAAAAGCTCACCCATCGCACTCATAAAGCATATTGGCCAAACGTCTAGGCTATATAATTTCCATTACAAAAACCAAACGAGAACTATAAATAACCGGGAGAATTCAGCGAAAAGCACGAATCTTAATTCTAAAAACTTCATTGATAAACTGCAGGAACAGAGTGCGATTTTGTTGCTGCTTGTCGGCTATTTCAGTTGTTTGGAATAAGTCAGAAGCTTCACTGTGTGGTATAGATAAAATTTAAATACGGAAAAAACGAGTTGTAAGATAATATTTATCCACGTAAATATTTAAATAAAATTTAAACACGGGCGTGGATAATGTTAACATTCGTCATTTTCCTTAGTGTAGCAGAGAACTGCATAAGCCTACTTGAAACCTATTTCAAGTATTTACTTGCTTAAAATATGAGTTCAAGCTTGCTTGAACTTGATCATTTTGAATCGATTAAGGCTGCGGACATAGTGAACGCGAGTTGCTGAGCCGAGCCGAAAAACATATTAGAGCAATACAGTACGCCATCTCTTGTCATGCATCTCTTTTACCCGAATGCGTTTTTGAGTTTCAATCGGCTCGGATCAGCAACTCGCGTCTACTATGTTCGCAGCCTAAGGCTTGTACTTGTACTTGAATATAAGTAAACCCACGTCAGCTTGCGACTTGCAACAACGCTAGCTTACACGCGAACGATACAAAGTCCCAAATAAAGGAAAAACTTAATGTGTTCGGCAAAAAGCTTGAAAATCTTGATATTGAAAACAAGTATCCAATTAAATCAAGTATCCAAGTAATTCAATGAGCTTGTGTGGGAAGCGCTTAATCGTATTAGGATTCTTTAGGATTCTGTGGACTCCTTGGAAGAGATGGTGGATAGGGTTGCCACTTAATTTTTAATTTTTACGAATTCGGTGCTGGGGCGAACACAAGGTAAATATCGGAATCCGTTGTCAGAATTTAAAAATTATGAAAATTTTAACAATAGGGTGCCATCTAATAATACATGTTTTTATGAGTTTTAAACCATATCTAACAGTTTTAGGGGGTGGCTGATTTCGAATCTGATGTCAGAATTTTAAAATTTAAAAGAACTGTTAGGGTTGCCACATAATTTTTTCTATTTTTACGAATTCGGTGATGGGGCGAACACTACACTAAGGGAAAAAAATATTAAATTTATCCAAAAACTTTTTTAATTTATCCAAAAAGCGAGTCATTTTTGCACCAATAACGCATTTGAATAAATCGACTACGTAAATATTTAAAATTTATTTGAATACTTTTTTGATTTAATTAAATATTTAAATATTTAAACAGAATTAATAAAAAATATATTAAAATTATGCACGAATTTTTTTAAAATATCTTTCAAATATTTACTATTTGAAAATAAACTATCGCATTTAAAGAAAATTTGAATAAAAATATTGAATTTAAAAAAAAACATATTTAAATTGAATATGTTATTAATGGTTTTATGGTATTATTTTCTTCTTATTGCGTTCATCAAATGCCATTGCCTGTATAATTTATTATCGCTTCACTTTTTTCGTTCTCTAATTTATACTATTTTTGACAGTTGGTGCAATATTAGTGCATAGTATAATAGTATAACATAGTATAATAGTAAAACATAGTATAAATTACAGAACGACAAAGTAATGTACAACATATGTTTAGGCAGAAGCAAATTATGCAGGTAAATGACAAGCGGTCCAAGATATTCTTGAAAATACCGAGTTGCCACTCCACCCTACATAATTTAATTTCTTTGCCAAACATGCATAATATATTGCTCTTGCAACAATAACTAAATGAGAACTGTAAGAACTGCAAATGCAAAAAATAAACTCAGGAACAAAGTGCGATGCTGTTGCTGCTTGTCGGAGAATGTGTGTAAGTGTGCGATGCTGTTGCTGCTTGCTTGTATGAGATATGTGTGTACGTGTGTGGTATAAATAAAATTCAAATACGGGAAAAAAACGAGTTGTAAGGAAAATATTTGATTTATCCACGTAAATATTTAAATAAAATTGATACTCAGGCGTGGATAATGTTAATATGCATAATTTCCCTTAGTGTAGATAAAAGAGGGTTGCTGAACTCAAATCCGTTGTCAGAATTTCAAATTTATGAAATTTTTAACAATAGTGTTGCCACCTAATAATATGTTCTTTTATGAGTTTTGTTTAGATAAAAACATTAGACATTGTTAGACAATGTAACCTTGTAGTTGTATCATGAGTAACGACAACGATGCGAGTGCGTACGTGTTCAAACATACAATAACAAAAGCAGTGACAGAGTTTAACGGGATCGTGACGATTGGATCGAAAAATCACTGATCAGAAAACGCAAAACGCGCCTAAAGAAGTTATCACTTCAAAAAATCATTTTCTCACTTCTCGCCTGAAGATATGTAATTCATTATCTAATCACAATTAATTTCCCGCAATTTATTAATTTATAACAAGATATTAGAAAATCTTTTCAAATAAGATTAAGTCTTTTTTAATTTAAAAACACAATGTAGCTAGCTATTTACTATTTTCAGATACAAAATAAAAACTAATCTAATATATGAAGCAAAACGTTCAAATTTTCAGACAAGTAATAACTTAGATCAAGCAAATTCTTCTCTTTATAAGAAAAAGAAAAATCTAAGCATTCCAATATTGAGAAAATTGTTTATTTGAATGAAGCAAATTCTTCTCAATTCTAGGGGAAAAAAATTCTCGATTGCGTCTCCAAATTTTTTCGAAACCCACTCAAGAAAACGCAATACAGTAGACTCTCACATATTAGAACTACTTACACATATTAGATTCTAATTTCTGAAATCTTCTAATTTCTGGAAGTTTTTTTTTCACAGAAATTTAAAAAAAAAGAATGAAACTGGCAAAAATATTTATGTTAACACAAAAAAATTTTATTTATTAATATTTAATGTTTTTTTTATTATTATAAAATTCATATAATTCATAGACAAAAAAGAATAACTCTAACTCAAAAATCTTTTCTACGATATTATTTATTGTTTTAATAACAATTCAATGCTCTTTTAACATATAATCTGTAGTGTTTGTTTTTTTTCTTTTTTTATTTATTCAAATTGGAAACAACGATGTTGTTATGAATCAATGAGCAAAGATCACTTATGAATTTAATAAATAAAGAAACGTCCAGAAATTCAGAGCGTTCAATACCTTGAAATTGCAGGCTCTATTTTCTGGACAATTCGAATTTGTAAGAGTTCTAATTTGTGAGAGTGTACTGTACCACTGTTATTTTTACCTATCTGGCTTCGTTTTCGATATATGGCGTTTTTTCTTATTTTTAAGGCTTTCATATCGTCCGACCTCTCCACCTGTGCGTCTCGAGATCGATTCCCCCTTTAGAAAATTTCGAAAATACAAAACCACCATTATTTTTGGCGTATCTTGTTTCATTTTCGATTTATGAAGCTTTTTCTATTTTTTTTTTTTTTTGTTTTAAGCTTAAATTGTATTATCGACTGATCCTCTTTACTTGTGAGCTCCTTAGAAAATTGAAAACGATCGCTGAAAATTTTTCGATGCGGATGCATTATTCACTCGGTGGGCTCGCTATGATTTCCCGTTGCTTTCACTTCATTGTCGTTTTTAACCGACTTCAAAAAGGAGGAGGTTCTCAAGTTCGTTGGTTTGTCCGCTTTATTTTTTTTTTTTTTTTTTTTTTTAATGTATGTACATCGATAACTCCTAAAGCACTTGCCCGATTTCCGTAATTTTTTGTCAACAGATAGATACCATGAACGCGGAGGTCCTTTTTTAAAAAAGTGGGCGGTATTCGACAAAGGGGCGTGTCAATATAAGAAAAACACTATATTTGAGTAAATATTGACACTAGGGTACTGAAGTTTACAGTAAAAATACTGGGGTAAACACAATTATTACAAATTACGATCAATTAAGTGGGCGTTATTTGACAAAGGGGTGTGGTAATATTAAAAACACACTGTATCTCAAATAGTATTGACACTAGGGTCCTGAAATTTAGTACAGGGGTAGACACAATTTTTAAAAAAATACTTTAAAGAAAGTGGGCGTTATTCGGCAAAGGGGTGTGGCAATATTAGAAACACACTATATATCGAATAATATCGACACCAGGGTGCTGAGATTTAGTGCATGGGTAGGCATAGTTATTACAAATTACAGTCAATAAAGTGGGCGTTATTTGACAAAGGGGTGTGGCAATATTGGAAAAACACTTTATCTCGAATAGTATTGACACAAGGGTACTGAAATTTAGTACATGGGTAGGTACAGTTATTACAAATTACGGCCAAAAAAGTGGGCGTTATTGAACAAAGGGGCGTGTCAATATTATAAAAATACTATATTTTAGTTAATATTGACACTAGCGTAGGTGGGTGGGTAGAATTATTAAAAAAGTGGGCGGGATTGTACACAGGGTGTGGCACTTTAAGGAAAGTACTATATTACGGTTAATATTGATACTTGGAAACTGAAATTTGGCACAGGGCTAGGTAGAATCATTATAAGGTACGGTAAATAAAGTGGGCAGGATTATATAAGGGCGTGGCACTAATTGTAAAGAAACAGAAATAGAAAATACCCAACAAACTTTCAGGAATTAATATAAAAATTTTTTTAAGAACAAAGTTTCATGTTTAAAATTTTCCTCAAGAATACAATTACATAAAATAATTCATATTCTCTAAAAAGCAATAAATAAAAACTTTTTAACAAAAAAAAAAAACCGACTTCAAAATCACTACAAAGTAAAAAATAATTTGAAATAACTTTTCCCATTCATTTCTTGGTCATATTTTAAAAGCTATTTATATGTATTATAATATTGGAAATCTTATCATTTTCATTTTTTTTATTTTGTTTTATTATCATCAATATATTACTTGCTTTATGAACATAGAAGCTTTGAAGTCGGCGCTCATCTTTGACACACAATCATGATCTTTTACCATCCGTGCACTATTTGGTGCCTTGGTGACACTGTAGTAATTTTAAAAGCTTTGTACACTTTAAATTTCTCACTGAACTGGTTTGGGTTAGCTTGTAAAGCTCATATTGAATATGACATAGTGTGTAACAGCTGCACAAATAATGCGTGGAACACATTGGCTACATTCAGCGCACTCAAAAATTGCCAACTGAAAGAAAAAAAATCGCTAAGAAGCTTTTATATTCATAAAGTTAATAATATTTTTATGATAAAACAAATTAGAAAAAATTAAAAAAAATAAAAAGATTTCCACATAGTATGATAAGCGCCGACTTTAAAGCTTTTATGTACATAAAGCAATTAATATAACGATGATACTAAAACAAAATAAAAAAAAAGGAAATTGATAAGATTTCCAATATTATAATACATATAAATAGCTTTTAAAATATGACCAAGAAATGAATGGGAAAAGTTATTTAAAATTATTTTTTACTTTGTAGTGATTTTGAAGTCGGTTTTTTTTTTTTGTTAAAAAGTTTTTATATAGTTTGATATTTTATTTCATATCAAAACTTTCAAAATACAATGACACTAACGAGAAGGTTTCAAAATATGTATGGATTGTTTTTTTTTTGGAAACTGAAATAAACTGCACCATCCTAGTGTACACTAGTGTTGCCAGATAATAACTAAAGAAGACTTAACGTACAACGACTAAAAATAAGAAAATTCAAGGAAACACTTATTTGTTAATGTCTCTAATCATGTGAATGCGTATTTGAAATCATGGACATTTTACAAAAATGTCAAAAATTCGGAACAAGTTTTGTCCCGGCGGGACACTTAAAAAATCATGCAAAATACGGGACGTCCCATGAAATACGGGACATATGGCAACACTAGTATACACTATTCAAGTACTGTGAAAAGGTTTTATTCAGGTCTTTCGTATACACCATCATAATTATAGACGGAATTATACTTTTATCAATCAATGCGTGTTTTAAGAATTTGCAAAAAGTTTAGGTTAACCAATGTATTAATTTAAAAATTAAAGAAGTACAAAAGATAACTTATTAAAAAACTTAATAATATATTTTTAACGCCAAATCGGAGATTTAAAAACCTAAACAAATATTAAACAAAAGGAATTGAAAAAATGTTAAAAACGCAAACCAATATTAAACAAAAGGAATTGCAAAAAAAATTTAAATTCCAAATTTCTTTAAATTGTGTTTTAAAATATTTTTTTTTTGTTTCATTTCATTTTTACTTGATGTTTAAAAATTTTATTTAAATTTAGATGAAAAAAACCGCTTTCGTTCTGATAAATTAATTTAAATGTATTAGTTTTTCTTAAAAATTTGTATAAAAGTATTGTAATAATTATAAAAAATGCAACCTACGAGAAGTTAAAAGAATTTATGTATTTTGTTTTAAGTGTTAAGGGCCTACTCAAGTTTTTTGGCGACCAAAAATCAATTTTATGTTTATTACATTTCTTGAATGTATAACACTGAGTAACAAAATGACAATTTATAAAATGTGCAGAGTTCTCGATAGTCAATCCTGAATGAATTTTGGCTGCTGGTTTTAAATATGGACTCCGTTTTTCTCCATCAGCTCGAGTTTTTGAGTTATAGGCAAAAACATGAAAATCAGTTCTTTTTCTGATAATTTTGCCATATCTATTACACTGATCTACCGATTTGTATTACGATGACGAATTTGACAATAAAGAAATATTAGACCTTTCCATTTTTGCACATAAAATTACAACATCTTCGACAGTTTTGAAGATATCGACGTTCAAAGTGGAAAAAATGTCACAATTTTACGTAGGCTACTCTTTTGAAACCCTGTGTATTTAACATTTTTTAACGGATTTGCAAAAACTTTTTAACTTGATAGAAAATCTCTGGAATTTTAATAAAAATTTAATTTGTTTTATTATCTTGCAGTTTTTTAAAGAAATTAAAAAAAAGAAAATTTTTTTTAAATAAATTGTATTAAAATTCAAGTAGAATTGATAAGGTTTTCTTTTATAATGTAAGACCCCTTTTACATTGGTCAAGACTTGAAATCAAGTCTGTGAGTTTGTTGATCACGCGGACATCAACAAACAGCCTTTTTACAGCCTACGTAAAATTGTGACATTTTTCTCACTTTGAACGACGATATCTTTAAAACTGTCAAAGATATTGTAATTTTATGTGCAAAAATGGATCGTAATACAAATTGGTAGATCAGTGTAATATATATAGCAAAATTATCAGAAAAAGAACCGATTTTCATGTTTTTGCCATCTGAAAATCACCTGAGAATCATCTGAAAAATCTCCGCCACCAAAATGTCTGTCGCGCAGTGTAATTTTATATATATTACGCAAACTCAAATTTTGTCCGACGTAAGGCTTTTGAAGTACAAGTCCAATCTTAATAAATTTAGTATTTCTTGGTAGGTTAAGACATGTAGATGTGCAAACTGGGCTTTTTATTTCTTAAAAATATATATTTTTTAAGTTATAGCAAAGAATATACAATATATAGAATGCGCATCTCATATAAGAAGAAATTTTGTTGCGTAATATTACGACCCGCTCTCCAACATCGCAACCCGTTCAAACCAAATATGACAACCCGCTCCCATATTTCATACCGCAACGCACTGATGTTAACGGCACAGTAATTACTGTTTTCTACAGTAATTTGACTGCTCATACAGTACGACAGTAATTTTTTGAAATATAAAGTAATTTCAATGGCCGGACAAAAATATAAAGTTTTCTTATAGCATGTTCAAACCGAGCAGTTAATTATGTTAAATCGCGTTAATGAAGTTAAATCGAAAAACAAGTTCTGAAATGAAGTTTTGATGAAGTTAAATGCGTACAATTGTTGTTGGAAATTTTACGTGTTAAATGATTTAACACGTTTAGAAACTCGTTAAATCACTGGTTTGTGTTCTTGCTAACGTCAGAAAAGCTCTTTTTGCTTTTTAAACGCAGCCAAATCTGACAAGAGCTTTTTATTTTGATGTTTTGAATGTAAACAAATAAATTCTTTGACAAATTTTTCTTAATTTTTTGACAAATTTTTGAATTTATTTGAATTTTTTGAAATTTTTTTTTATTTTTGAATAAACAATTTTTTATTTCTTTCAAAATATAAACAAATAAACTGACATTTTGAAACTAGTTAAGGCAGTATGAACGATGATGTTAAAAAAAGCTTTTTTCGAATAACACGTTAAATGAAGTCGGTTTGAACATGCTATTAGAAAAAATTTTCTTAAGTCACATTTGTTACATCTCTGTTTTTCTCATAAATTAACCATTCCTGGAATTTAGTGCAAAATGGAACGATGCCTTGATAACTTTGTAGATTATAGTGTACACATGGCTAGTACTAACAACCATACAATTCCAAAGAAACCATTTTGTGCTTTTAGGAAGATATAAGTCATTTAGATGAATAATATCTAAAATTCTTAATTTTCTTAAATGTATTAAGTATCAAAATATATTTGTTACGTTTGTATATTATAAGCCGTATTCATAAAAATATTTTAAAATAGCTTTAAAATTTTCAATAGTTAAAAAGCTTTTCAATGTTAGAAAGTCTTTTAAAATGTTCTTATTCATAAACATGTTGTAGCGGCTTTTGTAGTTAAAATAGAAACACTTTCGATTTGATGTGGGATGAGTGTAAATAATGGTTTGTGTATTAGATAAATTCAATGACTTTATATTTATTTGTCATAATTTCGTCAACATTTTGATATTTAAACATCAACAGTTTTTCGAAGCTACCCCCTGCGTAGAAAAATTGTAATTTTATTGTTTTTCGTAAATATTTTAAAATGTTTTGACAAATTTTCTTGTCATATATTTTTAATTTTTTTTTTTACATATTTTGCAAATGTTATAAAAAACAAAAATAAATAACTGGCCATTTCAGCCCTTGAAAGGACTTTGACCTAGGTTCTTATGATCAATTGTGTTGTGCGTGTTTTTTTACTTTTTGTTTGTTTTTGATATATTTTGAATTAATATTATATGTATATTTTTGACAAAATTTATGCTCAGGTGAGAACGAAAATACAATTCAAAGGGGTTGATTTAAGTTTTCAACAATTTTTTAAATTATCTCATTTATGAAGCATTTTAAAGATATGCTTAACGCTATTAACGTTTTCGAATAATATTTTTTAATTATTTTCTTATGAAGGCTTTATAAGATGTTTACAATTTTTTTATGAATACAGCCGATATAATAAAGCAATTGTATACAAATTTGCGTTTTTATTGATTTTTTATTCGTTTTAGTTATACAGTAATTCCACAGCAATTTTGGTTCCAATTCACAGTAATTTTGCACCAAAAACAGTTATTTTTCGTGCCCAACACAATAATTTCAACAAATTATGTTAACATCACTGCCGCAACGTGTTGTGCTCATTGTTGTTGTTGCACCATTGATGGTACATTGTTTTTGTTATTAAATCTGTCTGATGTGTTCGCTTGCTAAAGTCATGGTATGAGAGAAAAGAATCAGAATTTGTATACTTTTGCAACTTCGCGGGAGCAGCAATTTCTATCAAGCAATTTTCTGATTTATCGGTTTTCGATCAAATTAATTAAGAATAAGAATAAGAATAAGAATAAGAATAAGAATAAGAATAAGAATAAAAATAACAATAAGAATAAGAATAAGAATGAGAATAAGAATAAGAATAAGAATAAGAATAAGAATTAGAATTAGAATTAGAATTAGAATTAGAATTAGAATTAGAATTAGAATTAGAATTAGAATTAGAACTAGAATTAGAATTAGAATTAGAATTAGAATTAGAATAAGAACAAGAATAAGAATAAGAATAAGAATAAGAATACTGAGTGTTCGCCCTAGCACCTAATTCGTAAAAATAAAAAAATAGGTGGCAACCCTATTAACCATCTTAAATTTTAAAAGTCTGACATCAGATTCGAAATCAGCGATCCCTTAAAAATGTTAGATAATGTTTAAAACTCTTCAAAAATATATTATTAGGTGGCAGCCCTATTGTTAAAATATAGTAATTTACAAATTGTGACATCGAATTCGGATTCAGTCACCCATTTTTACCTAGCTATAAAAAACAAATCATTGTATGTGTGTATTTCTTAATTTAACTGCAATAAAATATTTTTTTTAATAAAAAATGGTTTTTGAATTGATGTTAAAAAAGCTAGTCAATTATGACTTTTTTTAAACATGTTTATACTTAAAATTTTGTAATAAAATTCTCTATCACATAAGAGGGCTAACTTTTTCTCTCCGATATAATTATTTCGAGATATAGGGCTTCAAACATAAAATATGTTTATAAAAAACGAAAAAAATGATTTTTTGACCAGATTTCGATCATAACAGCCATATCACTGATGCTATTGGCACGTATTATACCTTCAAATGTTCATCGGACTCCTATACTACATGCAATTAAATTAAAATTCATTTACTGAACATGTACGTTTTTACAAGCATTTATGTGAAGTATGTGTTCCCAATTGTGGATTTTTTGAATTTTCGCATTTCCATAAAAAATTGGAGCCAATCGAAAAAAATCATTACGATATTCGGATTCTATGGAATATTTCACTATTGAAAATGTTATCGCAATTCGTTTTGGAAAACCTTTTTGAGTAGTGTAATCTAGAACAATTGCTCATAAAAAAGTAAAAATAAGATAAATTTAGAACCTATAAATTTATAATTTCATTCAAAACTAGGCGATTTTATTTATTAAAATATCAAAACTTAGAAAATGCTGGAAATTGAGATTTTGCATTGATGACACACATACTTTCATAAGGCGCCTGCTACACGTTCAATATATATTGATCAATATCGTGATTCGTGATATTTATTGAACGTGTAGCATGCGATATTGATGGATCGTGATCCATCTCGCAAAATATTTAAATATTTTGAAATCTAGATCGCGGATCGCAATACTGTCAATAAATATTAAACGTGAAAAAAAAAAAATGTTTCATCAGTACGCGATTGTGTATACAACAGTGAATAACAAATTGTGAAAATAAATAAAAAAACTGTTGCATATATTTTTAAATGGCAGAATTTAGTGAAACAGAGTTTGTGCTTCCGGAGGAATCGGAGCTTACTCTAGAGAAGCAAGTTCTGAAAGAGTTTATTCTGTATTTAGAAGCATTGCCGGAGTTGTGGGACTCGTCGGCTAAAGTATATAGCGACAAAACTAAAAAATTGGGTGCACAGCAGAAATTGTTAAAAATATATAAAAAAATTAAGCCCACAGCCACCGTCGAGGATGTTCGCAAAAAAATTAATTCGCTAAGGTCAAACTTCAGAAAGGACCTTAAAAAAATTGTGGCATCAAAACGCTCCGGTGCTGGTGCAGATGAAGTGTATACCCCCAAATCGTGGACTTTCGAATCTCTGAGCTTTTTAAGAAAAACAGAAAAGCCTGTTAATGTGGCAAGTACATTTTTATTTAAAACAATAAATATACTTTACAAATATTTATGTTTCTTGGTTGTAATATTTACAAAAATCATCTCTAATAGTTTTAGCATTTTTTGTTGGGTTGCGTCCAACATTGGGCTGCATACCCTGCAATTCAAAATTAGTAGAACTTAATGAACCAGTACAACTTGAAGTATATATGGTTTCTTTTTTCATTAAGAAGTTGTGCAAGTAACAGCAAGCCGCTGTCACCTATGCAGCTTTCTGGGGACTTAGACAAATAGCTTTCTGGAAAACCCCAAATTTTGAAGCAAGTATGCCAAAAGAACACTCAACCACAGATCTAGCTTTCGACAATCGACGGTTGTATAGTTCTTCTTCTTTTGAAACTGTTTTTTGTGGATAAGGTTTCATTAGGTTTGGGTTTAAAGCAAAGGCTTCGTCTCCTATGAAGACATATGGATACTTTTCCAAAGTATTTGGAAGAGCTGACGGTTGTGGCAAATTCAAACGGCCTTGTTCAAAATGTTCCCAAAACTTTGTGTAAAACAAAACACCACCATCTGATACTCGTCCATTGCATCCGACGTCAATCATTATAAATTCTTTCTTCGCATTTGCAATTGCCATAAGGACGATGCTGTAGGTCCCTTTGTAATTGTAGTATAGGGATCCTGTGCCGGGTGGATGCCTTATGTTTATGTGTTTCCCGTCAATTGCTCCGACACAATTGTAAAAATTGTGGAGTCTTCCAAAATCTTCAGCAACACTTTCCCATTCGTCTTCAGTAGTTGGCATCTAAAAAGAATAAAAAAATATATTAGAATATTATAAGATTATTTTAATTATTATTAAATAATAATTATTTTATTTTCAGGGCATGCTTTTTGAATATGAGGGTGATACTGAAGAAACTGGTGCGAGTAGCGCTTCTGTGCAACAGTTGGATGATTCTTCTTTTTCATCAGTTAGTTCCATTCTTCCTCCGAGAAAGAAAGCAAAAAGCAACGCAATTGCAAAACAAAATGAGCTGATTGAAAAAGCCTGTTCATTACTGGCGGAGACACCACAATCATCCAGCAATAACATAAATGCAACAGCAATATATTGGAGTGAGAAATTAGAGAAACTAGAAGCAACCCAAAAACTGTTCGCAGAGAAGGCCATAAATGACATTTTGTTCGAAGGAGAACTGGGCTTATTGAACAGAAATTCTGTTCAAATCAATGCGTTAACGAACAGAACAGTGTCATCACAGGAGGAAAATGTTCTTGTAGCCACACCATCACCGCAATATAATACTTTTAGGTCAGAGTCCAATGAGCACAGCGGGCAGCGAAATGAGTACCAACAAACGCAATCTCGCATTTTGCTTTACCAAAGCAACATAGGTGCAACCGAAGATGTATATACTGATGAAGATGTATATACTACGACTGCGCAAGACAGTTCTTTAAATTCAGTTTTTTTTGCATATAAGAGTCAATGCAAATATATTTTTATAATTAAATAATATTTCCTTAATTCAGTTCCTTACATTAATTTTGTTTTTTTTTTTAGTTATAAGAATCAATGAAAATATATTCTTACTCTGAAATTCCAAATAAACATTAAAAAGATATTAACACAATACAATACACCTGTTTACTTACTTTAATATAATCTTTAAGAACATATATTAATGCTTCACAAGTGTCTAAGACAGCTTTGCTTATCGACTGTCGTGACATAATCGCAGTAAACCTCTCATTTTTATAGTATCTGAAAAATGTAATAAGATAAAAATGTAAACAATAAAATATAAATACTTATGTTCCTGTTGCCAAATAATGCAAGGTCAGGGCTAATTTTTCTTTTGGCGAAATCGCTTTTCGCATGACAGTGTCTTGCTTTAGCAAGAATGGGTTGACTAATTTCAAAATCTTTTCAAAATTGTCCTTAGACATTCGGAAATAATTCTCATAGTCGTCCATTTCCCTACAAATGAGAATCTCATTCATTAAATTTAAATGGGCGTATTATTCGCGTTCCAGCAACCACATTTTACTCCACTTCTTTCTATTTACTTTCTTTTTTAAAACCAAAGCAAGCAAGATAGCTACACAGGCTTTTTTTTGTTTGCATTCAACATCTTGCAACAGCGAACCATTCAAAGCAAAAAATCTATGAATACTGACGCGATAAATATTGAATGTCTAGCACTCAACCGTGATCCAGCAATCCATGAATTTGGATCGCGATCCAAGTATCACGATAAATAGGTCTGTTTCCGTACGCACACTGTGTAACGTGTGGGACGCTATTTTCTGTTTCCGTACTTTCTGTGCTTAAAATGGGAGAAGAAGAACAAGCATAAAATCGCTCTCTCGAGCACACAAAGTGCACAGAGAGTGCTAGAACTCGAGACTTCGAGTAAAGTAAGAACAAGCATCAAGAAGAATAAGCATCAATAAGAAGAAGCAAATATCAAATTACATTTCATAATTGTTTATGTTTTGCGATAAATAAATGCACAAATTGTGTGCCTAAAAAGAAATTTACGTACAATAAACAAATAATAATAAATAAAAATTAAGTAATTGTTCAGTTTTGCATTAAAAATGGCTTTTAATAATTTGAGTGAAAGCTTTATACTTCAGCAGCAGCTTTAAAAGCAGCCCTGCTTTGAACCATACAACGTGAAGTGTTAACGAATTTTCAATATAATTTCAACTAGCTTTCGACTTTTAATATCGACTTTTTGTTTTGTAAAAAATCAAGAAAAAAACATTGTATGAAAATTTAATGTGTAGTTGAATTTGTATTGAAAATTCATTAAAAATGCATGTTTTATGGCATAACTTCTGAACACTTCAAGAGCACATCTTCATTTTATATCATTGGAAAGGTAATGGAACGTAAAATAAATGCAAATAATGAAAATGAAAAAAAAGGGCGCCTGTCGCTAGTATTTTAAATATTCTTATATTTTTTCCCTTAAAGTAGACGTAGTTACCTTTTCAGTCATATCCTATTTGCGAAAATCGGATTTGAATTGAATGAGCTATGTTGTTTCAAAAAAGACCCCATTTTGGCCGCGAAAAATGATTCTATAAATTTATAACTTTGGATTTGGTTTTCCAACAAGATAAACCAATCCAAGAAAAAGCCAAATTGGAGATGGTCAGTGCACCCGACATTACACTTCAATGTGAAATAGGGGATATGTAAAAAAACATTAATTAAAATTATCTGAATCTTTTAATCTTCTATTAAAAATTATTTCATATGTGAAAAAAATACACGAATCTTTTTATATATTAAACTAGCCTTTTCCCGGCGCGTGTTGCTGCACCCTGCAACTATATGGGAACATAATCCATTTTGAGTTTGTATGTAAGTATTGCTACTTTTACTTTCAAAGCTATTCGATAATACAAATTTTAACTGTATGGGCGGAGCCACACCCTCTTATAAAATGCTCATCCCAGTTTTCTACTAAATGGATACTACCCTGTTTTAGTACAGTTGCCGACAGTAAGCATACAGACTAAATTACCAAAATGTAGCCCAATCGACGAAAACCGTAGGAAATATAGCATTTTTATTGATTTGTGGGCGGTAAAAGGGGGTGTGACAGAAATTTAAGCCATCTCGTACTTGAAAAAAATGTACTGCCAAAATTTCAGCTCTATCGGGTAAGTAATTTTGAAGTTTCCAATCATCACACGACAGCGTTTTGCTTTTTGTATATAAATTTTGGATAAACATTATTGGCTATAACTTTTGATTGGCATGAGATACTTAGATAATTTTTTCTAATAAATTAATTTTTTAGCTTGTATATTTTTTCAAAATTATAAAAACACAATATTGGAAAAAAAAATTTTGTCCGAAAAAATCTAGGGGTAGGCCTTGCTTTTTGAATCACACAAATGGTTTTTAATTTTTGCGTAAAATTGAAACAATTTTTGCCTATAAATTTTGTAATTTTTAAATGGAGTTGAGAATTTGCGAATTTGAATTTAAATTATTTTTGCAACAAAAACAAATTTTGAGCCTTTTTTTGAGGAAAATTCCAAAATTTCAGGACCTTTTTTGAAAAAAATATTTAAAATATATATACTCAACTAACGGCATTTTTGCAATAAGGTTTTTATAGTACTATGATGAAGCTTTAACACAAAAAAAAAAATTTAACAATATATAAAAAAGCAGCGGAGATATTTGAATCGAAAGTCACAAAATTAAATTTCTGATTGTGTTTTTCTCATTTTTGAGCACGATGTTGCATTATATATGTATATCGTTGTAGTAAAATTTTTCATAGTTTTCAAGATATATTCATGTTTTTTATGTCAAAATAAGGAAAATTTTTTAATTTGACTATATTTAAGAAATATTTTTTATTTTGAAATATTTGCATATGTAACAACTAAAAATATGCGATTTTGTAAAAAATTTATACTACAGCACCATCCAAGGTGGTTAAAGAAGATAGTGCTAAGAAACTCATCGTACCTGAAAACTACTATATACCAATTTTTATTCTAATCGCATGAGCGGTTTGGGAGTTTTAGGTGGTTTTGTAAAAAATTTGTACTATAGCGCCCTCTGGTGTTCAAGATAGGTCAAAAGTGATAGCTGCAGAACACCCAACGTACATTAAACCTACTGTATACCACTTTTCATTCTAATCGCATTAGCAGTTTATGAGTTTTAGGCTGTTTTGTAAAAAATTTGTACTACAGCGCCCTCTGGTGTTCAAGGTGGATCAAAATGACCACAAACCAAGCCCACAAACACGCACCGTACCAAAAAACTTCAGTACACAAATTTTCATGCTAATCGGATGAGTAGTTTAGGAGTCTATTGCGGCCTTACAAACATAAGCTCCTTTTTTATATATATAGATACAACCATATATTTATACCCCCACGTTTAAAAAACGTAAATGGGGGTATATTAATTTTGTCACTCCGTTTGTAACGCCCATAAGGAGGCGTGGTAGGTATAGAAAAGTATATATATTCTTGATCAGCATCACCACCCGAGTTGATTTAGCCATGTCCGTCTGTCTGTCCGTCTGCCTGTGATCACGATTACAGCCGTAATTTTAAAGCTATCATCACGAAATTCAATATTTAAGCTTTTATATAAAAAATTAAGGTCAAGTTCGTAAATGAGCCAAATCGGATGAAAACCACGCCTACCTCCCATACAAAGTGACTTTATCAAAATGGTTAAATCTCTTAGAATTCGACAAAAATGAATATATTGATTTGCAATTTTTCATATTAGTTTTGATGTTTAAAATACACTCTAAGTATGAAATTTAACCAAATCAGATGATAACCACGCCTACCTCCCATACAAAGTGACTTTATCAAAAAGGTAAAATTTCTCTAAAATCCACAAAAATTAATATATGGACTTGAAATTTTGCATATGAACTTTGATATATAACGTGAACTATGTTTATAGAATTCAACCAAATTGGGTGAAAACCACTCCCACCTCCCATACAAAGCGACTTAATCAAAAAACAAAAGCGAAAATTTTCTGTTAAAAATATACCGAAAACGTTTTCACAGATAAATATTTGATTTGATTGCTTAAGACTTTGAATATACTTTGGTTCGGCCGTGGGGGTATTTTAACTTCGGCCCAGTCGAAGATCATTTCTTACTAGTTTTTATGCTTTTTTATAATTTTATATACAAATGAGGTTTTTTAGAATGGCAGTTTTAGTGTCCAAAATGCAGTTTTTTTTTAAGATTTAGCAGTTTTTAAAAAAAAATCTGGCAACACTGCCCACAACCTCTTTTCCAATCCTCATGCAAACTTTCAATGTTCGCTTGCAACCGTCATCCACATGCAACTTCTGTTTGATGCGCTGTGCAACCAAGTTTTGCGCTGAACCTTTTTCTTTTCGATTTTTGCGTGCATAAAAAATATTGCTTTCTTTTGCTTTGAACGCGTCATATATACTTTTTTATACCTACCACGCCTCCTTATGGGCGTTACAAAAGGAGTGACAAAATCAATATACCCCTTTTACGTTTTTTAAACGTGGGGGTATAAAAATGGCTGTTGCAAATGTACACATTTGAACCGTAGTCCAAATCTGAGATATTGCATTTTTCTCGACATATTTGACCGATTGCTAAATGGTGGGAAAGAAATTTGAATAATTTAATATCAAGGGAATTTCTTTTTGATTTTTTGCAAGTCTGCATACATCATTTAATGCCAGACTTCAGATTGTTTTTCTTTATTATATTTCTTGACATTATACCGACTTGTCGCATTAGCAATTCATATAATAAAAAATTTCAAAAAGGCCAGCAAAGCTACGAATGCCGATCATGCTAACAACATGACCCAGCAATGAACGGCGTTAGCCGGCGACAATTATTACCTATTATCATGGTATAATAATACAAGGTAGCATTGAAAGTTGCTTAGGAAAACATCTCCTGTCAAAAAATATACTCAAAAAAAGAGCGCTCACAATCCGCCATTGAAAACACAAACAATGTTGAAAAAGTTGAAGTGAAAAAAACACCAACCACAGCAGCTGCAGATGTATTTTCACAAAAACCTGCTTTTGACAGGAGATGTTTTCTTGTAGAAGAGAATATAAGCAGTTGTCAATGCTACCTTGTATTATTATACCATGACCTATTATTATTATTGGCTACGTTCAGCAAGCAGAACTGTTCTGCAACTGTTGTGCTCAACATGTTGAGTAAATGTATCAGAAAAATAAAATTATACCAAAAACTGACAGTTTTCACAACATTTTTAGTTGATCAGAAACTGATACTTATGCGTTCAGCAAGCACACACTCAACAGTTGTAAGTGCTGAACGTAGCCATTATTATTTTTATAGTTGATGAGTGCAGCAATGCTCACCGGGAGTCGCTAGTAGTATTTTATTATTCATAATGTGAAAATAAAAATGAAAATTTGTCTTGAAGATATATAAAAAATAAAAATAAATAACTGGCCATTTCAGCCCTTGAAAGGACTTTGACCTAGCTTCTTATGATCAATTGTGTTGTGCGTGTTATTAAGTTTGTACACAATTGACTGAGAACCGGACCTACATGCTTAACGCCGACTCCGAACGGCGATGAACGGAATGTTCTCGTTCTCAAGAAGCTTTACATGGCATTTTGATTACTCTCTGAGGTTTGCCATTGTCTGCAGAGAGGTGGCGGCCGTACAGAAAAATTATTTTAATTCAATATTATAATTTAATTTAAGATATATAGCAACAATGAAAAAATCACATGAAAAGTGCAGTCAAAAGTTGGTATACAATTGACCAAACATCATCCCATTTTGTGAAATACCTTTAGGTCTGCAGATGTTTTTTTTATAACTACACATTTGTTAAGTTTGAAACACCTCCCACAAGAAATGCGAAAAATTATTGTACAGCATGTGCTTCTATTTAAAAAAAAAAAATCGTGCAAAAGTTCAAAAATTCATCGAAAAATATAATATTCCTTACAATGTGGACGTCCTAGCGTAGTTACAGAAGGATAAGCTCGAAAAGTTGTAAGAGAAGTGAAGAAAAAACCAAGGTCCAGTGCGTAAAGAAAAGGCAAGATCTGGAGATCAGCAGACAGTGAGCTACTTCCACAAAAACTCATTCCAACCGTAAAACGCGGTGGAGACTCAATGATGGTTTGGGGTTGCATGCCCTCTGCTGGGATCGAAAACCTGGTATTTATTGAGTCCATAATGAATAGCCGAGACTGCCTGCAAATTTTAAAATCAAATTTAGTCGACAGTTTGCAGAAGCTGGATCTTATATTGCCTTTGGCCTTTCAACATTCAAACGATTGTTTAAAAAGGATAACGATTCAAAGCATGCAGCCTTAATAGTAAAGGAATGGCTCTTGTATAATGTCCCTTAACAGCTTAATTCACCGCCGCAATCTCCAGATCTTAACCCCATCGAGCACTTGTGGGAAATATTGGTCAGAAATATACGCAAAGACTATATCATGTAAGCCAGATCTCAAAAATGCATCGGCAGAAGAATGGGCCAAGATATCATCAGCAGTGTCCCAGAACCTGGTAAATTCAATGCCAAGAAGAGTGGAAGCAGTTATTAAGACCCAAATATTAAGGTGGACCCAAAAAGTATTAAAACTAGTCCATATTTTCGTCTAGGTCTAAATAAATGGGGTTTTATAAGGATGTATACTAACTTTTGACTGTATTTTCCGGTGATTTTTTAATTGTTGCGGCATTTTTTAAAGAAAAATTTTGATTTTTATTTTTATTTTATGAATAATAAAACACAATGTTATAACCGTGATATTTGCACTTAAAGATTTTTCATAATACTTAAAATATATGGACAACGTCCAACTGTACTTGAAGTTATGATATGTATACTAATTTTTGACTTTGATAGATGAACTTTGGAGACCCAGGTTCGAACCCCAGCAGCGACAGAAAATTATTTGAATTAAAATAATTTTTCTGTACGGCCGCCACCTCTCTGCAGACAATGGCAAACCTCAGAGAGTAATAAAAATGCCATGTAAAGCTTCTTGAGAATAAGAACATTTCGTTAATCGCCGTTCGGAGTCGGCGTTAAGCCTGTAGGTCCATTTCTCGGTCAATTGTGTACAAACTTAATAACACGCACAACACAATTGATCATAAGAAGCTAGGTCAAAGTCCTTTCAAGGGCTGAATTGACCAGTTATTTATTTATTTTTTTTTATAGATAATTACGATGCAAAGGATATAGGCTAAAAATAAATGGAGTTGCTACCTAAACTTTTAAAATTTTTACGAATTTTTTGCTGTGCGTACACTAGGTAAAAATGAGTCGCTGAATTCGAATCCGATATAAGAATTTCGAAATGACGTGTTTTTTCAACAGGGCTGCCACCTAATTTTTTTTAATTTATACGAATTCGCTGAAAAAAGACAAAACAGCAAAATTCTTTAAAATTTTTAAAAAAAGCAATACCGATACAGTTCATATAGACAGCATTTAGGAATACGGAAAATCCACAGACACTTTCATCAATAAGACAACACATTCGAACATATAATTTGTTCACACATGGCTACTGTTGCAGTTTCAAAAACATTTAAACATTAATACTTTCCATTAAGTGCATTTCGCCCTAATAAAATAACTTGCTTCGAACAATCGGCTGTTTTTATCGCATTAAATTTTTGTTTTCATACTCAGCTGCACCTGCAAATATTTCCACCTCATCGTGAACTTCAAATATTCATCATAATTGCTCCAACAACGAAATCACACCACTTTTCGGTAAAATTTTCTAAACGCATCATCTCTTCGACACCATAGCCACCACCCCCAACTTCATCACTTTATTGTCGACTCCATGCATGGACAAACAAGTTCTAAGCATTTGAATAACAACAACATTTACTTGCTCTTCGTCATAGCTTGGCTCACTTTATTTATTGTAACATTTAAAACAATTAACAGAACTACAGCCAGTGGCGTTCTTGGGGGGAGAGGGGGGGGGGGCGGTCCGCCCCGGGTGACACCATTTTAGGGGTATTTTTTTTTTTTATTTTGATAGAAATAAAATCGTTGAAATAATTAAATTGTATACTCAATTGGTGCACTTTAAATTCCACAAATGACTATACTTTCCTCTGCTTTCTTTTCATCTGGGCTGATGTCTAAAAAGAAACTGGCGCAGCACAAATTTGCCTGCAAAAAAAGGATTTGCTCTTGCAAAAGTTTTGATTTAAAGAAATAGTCTTGTCCAATTTCCGCAGGATGAACGAAGAAATATTCATTATAGCCTCGAGTTGCGTCGTTTCAAGTTGCGTCGTTTTCGAGTTGCGCCGATACAATATTTTTAATGTACAGTATATTATACTTACATAAATGAAATTTTTTTTCTCGTATATTATATGAATCGAAGAGACTGTATTTTTGCTTTTTTTGTGAAATTTGAAGAATATTGAAGTTTGTTATATTTTTAAAACGTTTTTATTAGCTTTACTTCATTTGTCTGTCCCATGCAAATCTTGGAATCCATTTTTAACCAACTTGCCGATGAGCTAGAGTTTTGAAACTTAAAATGTAGCTCAGAACTGGATGACAACACAATATTAATTTATTTTGAAGCCATTTGTTTGGCTAAAGTACGAAATTATTTGATACATACATATTAAAAATCAAACAAAAAAGTTGAAAGCTCATTGACATTTTAAAATTTTAAAAATTCACAACTGAAGTAAATTTATTACCTCATTTAGAAAATATTTTGGTGTGAGTTCTGTAGCTCAGAGCGTAAGGCGAACCTCGACAATGTTGACGAATTTTTTGTTTTTTTATGAAACATACACACATTTTAAAAAATTCACCACAGAAGTAGGAAAAAAAACTGTAAAAAATCGCGCACGGCGATTGCTTTATAATCCTGAGGTTGAGACTTAGAGCCTCGATAAAGTCAATGAATTTCTTCAGTTTTTTGACGTGACGAAGTTACGTTATACTGCTCTAGTTTCCAAAAAAGTTGAAAAATTAATTTTTTAAAAATTCATCTGCGTTTCATTGAATTGTTACTCGCTGGGTATAAGAGCTATGATTAAAAAAATAGTATGACCATAAAGGTTAATTCTTTGACTATATTAAAAAAACAAAAAAAAAAAATTTAATACGGCATAGGGACGTAGTGGGAGCTGCGTAAGCAACGCAACTGAAAATTTGTTACATGGAATTATTACTCGCTGAGTATTAGTGCTAGGATTAAAAATACGATACGCCAATAAAGGCCTACTGGAAGCCCTTACAAAAAAATTAGACTAAAAATTTCTGACATCATGGGGACGCCGAGAGAGCCGCTCAAAGATCGATAAAGCAATATTCATGCAGCGGCGTTGCATTGAATTTTTACTCAATGAGTATATAACCTACGATAAAAGTTTGAAAAGGAAAATGAAGGTTTTATACATGGCTTTACGACAAAAATAAAAAAAAAATTCCGGCGTCGTCAGGTCGTGAATATAGCAGCTTATGTAACAGAAATGTCATATCATTGCATGGAATTATTACTCACTCAGGAGGAGTGCTACAGTAAATTTTAATTTACGACAGCAGGGATGTGTTATTACGCTTCACAACTAAATTACAAAAAAAATTTTGTTGTTATGATTTCAGGGATGCAATCACATAATGCAGTAAAAATTCTACAGCCATGAAAAAACGTTGCATGGATTTTTAACTCTGTGACTACTGGTGCAACGGTAAATTTTAAGGAACGAAAACAAAGGTGAGGTCTTCGGGCATATGACAAAAATAAAAAAAAAAATTGACGGCGTGTCAAAGACCCTAAGGGAACCGCCTAATGTGACGCATATGCATCACTTTTGCTGGATTAATTGAAATTAGAGCACAAACAATGGGGAAGCAAAAAATAAGCTAAAAGAAAAGCACCAACTCCAAATCCAACAACAACTTCAACTGCAACACCAACACCAACTCCAACACCAACACCGACACCAACACCAACACCAACACCAACACCAACACCAACATCAACATCAACATCAACATCACCATCAACATCAACATCAACATCAACATCAACATCAACATCAACATCATCAACATCAACATCAACATCACAATCAACATCAACATCAACATCAACATCAACATCAACATCAACATCAACATCAACATCAACATCAACATCAACATCAACATCAACATCAACATCAACATCAACATCAACATCAACATCAATATCAACATCAACATCAACATCAACATCAACATCAACATCAACATCAACATCAACATCAACATCAACATCAACATCAACATCAACATCAACATCAACATCAACATCATCATCAACATCAACATCAACATCAACATCAACATCAACATCAACATCAACATCAACATCAACATCAACATCAACATCAACAACATCAACATCAATATCAACATCAACATCAACATCAACATCAACATCAACATCAACATCAACATCAACATCAACAACATCAACATCAACATCAATATCAACATCAACATCAACATCAACATCAACATCAACATCAACATCAACATCAACATCAGCATCAACATCAACATCAACATCAACATCAACATCATCATCAACATCAACATCAACATCAACATCAACATCAACATCAACATCAACATCAACAACATCAACATCAACATCAACATCAACATCAACAACAACATCAACATCAACATCAACATCAACATCAACATCAACATCAACATCAACATCAACATCAACAACATCAACATCAATATCAATATCAATATCAACATCAACATCAACATCAACATCAACATCAACATCAACATCAACATCAACATCAACATCAATATCATCAACATCAACATCACAATCAACATCAACATCAACATCAACATCAACATCAACATCAACATCAACATCAACATCAACATCAACATCAACATCAACATCAACATCAACATCAACATCAACATCAACATCAACATCAACAACATCAACATTAATATCAATATCAACATCAACATCAACATCAACATCAACATCAACATCAACATCATCATCAACATCAACATCAACATCAACATCAACATCAACAACATCAACATCAATATCAACATCAACATCAACATCAACATCAACATCAACATCAACATCAACATCAACATCATCAACATCAACATCACAATCAACATCAACATCAACATCAACATCAACATCAACATCAACATCAACATCAACATCAACATCAACATCAACATCAATATCAACATCAACATCATCATCAACATCAACATCAACATCAACATCAACATCAACATCAACATCAACATCAACATCAACATCAACATCAACATCAACATCAACATCAACAACATCAATATCAACATCAACATCAACATCAACATCAACATCAACATCAACATCAACATCAACATCAATATCAACATCAACATCAACATCAACATCCACATCAACATTCAACAACAGCAAGAAACTTCGCCACGTCAAAACCTACGGGTGTGTCCACGGCACAGCCAACTCTTTTTATTTTTTATTATTTATTGAAATATTTCGGTTCTTAAAACAAATTTTGTACTAATAAAAACATAAAACCTTCAAAATCTATTGTAAAATTTTTAAAAGACTAGAAACCATAAAATAATAATTTAAGTAAAAAAAAGTTTTTTAAACGAACTAAAAAGTATAAATAATTTTTGCTACAGTGGGGCTTTTAGATCTTATAAAAACGTGAGGCGCATGCTATATTAGGAGTTAAGATAACCTTGGTTAAGAAAGCATTTGTCTACTACCATATTCAAATTTGTAATTGCTAACAAATGATTTCTCAATAATTCATCAAAGATAGGCATAGATAGGAAATGTTTTAGTAAAAAAACTCGTCAGCCTTGATAACTTCGATAACATTAAAATTGAAGAATTTTGAAACCCAAGTAGAACTTACTGGATTGAACGCATAGATGTCTGCAAACTTCAATCTGCCATCCATACAAGGACTTCTATCCTGACATTCATGGGACCTGAGTTACGAAATCATTTGTTCACTAACTTACTAGAATTGTTAACAACACTCCCTACTATTCTCTATAGCACGTGGGGGTTTTGTAGGGATGACACCACTGGTTTTCGCCCCGGGTGCCACCAAGCCTAAGAACGCCACTGATTACAGCAACAACAACGATACACAGCTTCTACCACTAATCAAGACACAATAGAAAATTGCGTGCATAAAAAACGGAAAAACAAAAAAAATGATTTCGCTGCGCTAGACTTTGCTAAGGTTGCAAACAGCATAACTCAAGACACATCAATCACTTGGTTTTTTCTCATGGTTTACATCCCACGCATTAATTTGTCTAACATTAACTTATTGTTAATAAATTAAGTGACTATATTTAAAATTAATATTTCTGAAAGTGCATGTTTTCCTTAATTGCAAAGTAAAAGCAGTCAAAAAAGGTTTTGGTTCCGACTCCCCCCCCCCCCCCCCACACACTTGATATGCCAGAAATACCAACACATATATTGCAGCTAAAAATTGGAGCGCCTATTATTATGCTTCGCAACATAAACCAATCAAAACTTTGTAATGGCATCAGACTTGCCGTAAAAAAAATATTGAGAAATTTTATAGAAGCAACAATTTTGAATGGAAAATTCAAAGGCGAAGAAGTTTTGATTCCTAGCATCCCAATGATTCCATTTGATATGCCATTTGAATTCAAGCCTACTCTTTAAATTTTAGTTAATAAATGTGCAAAATTTGAAAACGATATCTTTTTTCCTTCTATGAAAAAAAATTCCCGAAAAAAATTCTTTTTTTTTAAATTTGTAACCCATATGCCCCTTAAGAGCATTGCAATAAATGTTTTAATTTTATACAAATTGTTCGAAAAAACCTTTTTTGTTTGCTAAGCGAAGCAGGCGGGGTTCAGCTAGAAACAATGATGAAGATTAAAAAACACTATTTTCATACAAATAATGTAAATAAGGGTAAAAATAAAAGTAAAAAACATTTTAATATTCAAAGCTAATATTGAAAGTTTTTCAATAAGTAGAAAACGTCAATGTATAAAAAATATATAATGCAAGTGTTACCAGCCTATTTTAGTGCAAAAAATGCTCTTACAAAAATATTTGTATCTCTAAAACCACAAAACATATTTAATAAAAATTATTTTTTTTTTTTAAATAAACAAAGCATTTATTTTACCAAAATAAATTAAATTTATGAATTTAAATATGTTAATAATTCTTTAAAAAACTTAAAACTCGATATTTCAAACCTTAATTTTAATATGTTAGAAACAAAATTATTTTTTTTTTTTTGTACTTGACATGAGTGACCTCATATTATTCACCACACAAATTCATACTAATCGGACGACTCCTTTTATTTTTGTCCATCTTTTATATGGGCTTAAGCCACTGTGCTTGGGTTTGCTAAACATTCCATAAGTTTTTCATAGAGATTAAAACGTATTTAATTCTAGATTTATCATGCAAAATATACAATGACTGAATTTATTCAAAAATATTTCAGCCAGTGTCAAATTCAAACAAATTGTTAAAGCAGATCTCGAAGTTTGACACATAAATTGATTTGACGGATGTTATATCTACATCTAAATTGGAAATTTGCATTAAATATTTACATATGTATATATGCATGCACGTAACATCTCGAGACTGTTTTTTTTTGTCAAATTGGATGATGATATTTCAATAATAAAACGCTCATATGCTGCAGAATTGTGCAAATCAAATTGGAAACTACAGAGGATCCAGAGAATCATATCAATATGACAATTTTCGAGTTGTAACACTCTTGCTGCAAATGTGCGTTATATTTTTATTAATCTGATTTGTTGAAGCAATATGACATCGTAATAATATGGGCTGAATCCATGATTGTTGTCACTTCCTTCGGTGAGGATACAGGAGAATATTAACAAAATAAATCTTAAAGACATAGAGGGTTAGTGTGTTTGTGTGATGGTGCGTGATTGTGGGCGAATGACTGAATAAAGAAAGTGAAAGTAAAAACGATAAAAAACTTTATTAAATTCGATTATTGCTCTCAGCTCTTAAGATTTAGCATGAGGGTTGTTTTGACGAATATTTATGTCAGTACTCGTCATGAATTCAGAAGACGAACCTGAGTGTTTTATTAAATTTGTTACGCAAATTAAAAGTCGAACAACGTATTTCTTCAAAGGACTTTAAATTGCATGTATTTCTACGCTGAAAAAGCCAATTAAAGAACGGGAAGATAGAAAGGAACACCTTTAATCGAAGCATAACCCATTCAAGCTGATAAGTTTGATAAAATATAAAAACGAAATTACTGTGCAATTTGGCCAAGACTAGAATCTCAAGTTTCTTCTGACCTCGACTCTTTTTTGTCCATTTTTCTTCTAAAATTGTAACCATGCATAGCTATGTGGCACTGGATGAGGAAAAACTTAGTTGCTTCACAGGCTGACAAAAACATTCCTATCGATGTTTGTTGATTGGATTTAAAAGACGTATAGAAGAAATAGACGAAAGGACATTCATTGGCCTGATTTATTTAAACTTTATTCGCAAACATTTAAATTTACAAATTAAAAGAGAAAAAAGCCAATCTATCATGGACACAAATTCATCCATTAAATAAACTTTAAATAAATACATTAAACTTAAAATACTTTGAAATAATTAAAAAAAAAAAAAAATAAAATTAAAAATCAATACCTTGCACATCTGTGAAAATGTAATTTCAATGCCGTCCTCACGTTGAAGTAGTGCTGTGAAGCACTAGTCGATGTGCAACAGTGCCTTCATCAATAAATAAGTTAAAGCTTTTTGTTTTATTATTGAGTCAATCTTTCCTTTTCATGGCTTGCTAAAAGTCTCTAAGAGTATTTTTCAATTTGAAACTTTCATCGTTTAATGAATTCGACGTGTAATTGAATTGCTGCAACAATTTCAAGGATCAACTATTCGGTGTATCCAGTGCAACCGAATGGATGTAATTCGGTTTTCGTTTTATGGGCTTGCTGTGTGGGAATTGCTGTGATCCGCTTCAATTGCATAAAATCTAAATCCGATTTCATGCTGCAATCAGCAACAAATAAGGTATTTAACGATCCAGTGGATTCGAGTGTGTCCAGTGTGCTTTTTATCGTCATATTCGAGTTTCTGTGGTTGAGGATGACCGTTGGGCTGGCTTTATGTGCACATAAAATGGGACATGAATTGGAAGCACAATTATTCATGTTTATGGCTAAGAAACAAACGTTGCTGTCTGCACAAAAAAATAACATATTCTTTCATTATATATTCTAAAATAGATTTTAACATGTATTTTTTTCTTTTAAAATTGCTATTACTTGACAACTTTAAAGAATTTTAAAGAGACTGGTCTAAATAAGGGTGGGCCATTGGTTTATTTTTATAAATGCTGTAAAAATGGTTTGAATGATTTTTGGCTTATTAACAATGTTAAATCTTCCACATAGATAAGCTATGTGAATAGATAATTTTAAATAATACTACTATGCAAATGTGTCGGTGTGTGTGAGTGCCTGTCGAGTAAGATCCTTTTTGCCCGGGGAGACTATCGTAGAGCTGGCCCTTCGGGGAGTATGGTGCTGGCTGTGGTAGTTCAGCGAACAGGTCTGTGTGACCGGCGTGGAGTTGCACTTAATCAAGAGATGTAAGATGGGTCTCGATTTCCACCAATAAATGTGGATGGTGACCCAAGTAATCATCCGTAATTGAACTGTTGCCTTCCAACATTGGTTGCTATCCATAAGGTATATTTATTAAGGGGAGAAATACATATAAATGCTCAAAAATCAGTAATTTTTCGTGAATTATTTTGAGGGTGATAAAATAATTAAATCATTTTACACTTTTGACATAATTTAATGACATATGTCTGGTAATAAAAACAATTTTTTTTTTAATACAAAATGGCGGCGGTACAGTGCCTCCACGAAGGCCGTTTTTGACCGAAGTCGTAAAACGGCTGCCATCATCATTATGCATAGAATAAACCTATAAAATTGAGAAAAAGTACGAAATAAAAAATTTGGTACACTATTTAATAAAACATTCGTATTTTCGCCTATTTTTTCGACAGTTATTGCCCCCTTAAAATTCTATTCTATGGTTAATTATGTTGACTAAAACCTCTCAAAATTTCAGCCCGATCGGTTAACTACTTTTTGAGCAGTCGTTTTTGAAATCGCGTTTAAAGTTTTAGGACGATAAAACTATTACTTTTTGCAACTTACCGATCAATCAGCAATTCCAGGCGCATACAATAGCCCTTCAGCTTCCTCGAAAAGCTGATTGTCTTCCTGTTGTTGCTGTTTCCTGCCAGTATATTTTACAGTAGATTTTACATGTATTTCTCCCCTTAATTTATATATATACTTTAGTATGGTGTGTATCCGGTGTTGAAACTACTAGGTCATTTCATATGAAAACGTCTAATGGGTGAGCTGCATAGTTTTCGATTTTAATAAAAAATTCAAGGATGATCTTATGGGTATCTAATACTTATGATTTTAAGTCATTTTTTTTTTTAGTTACCTAACTTCGGATCCGTTGCGTCCGTGGCGTAGTTGGTTAAAGTGCGTGGCCTCTATGTCAACGAACTTGGAGACCCGGGTTCGAACCCCAGCTGCGACAGAAAATTATTTGAATTAAAATAATTCTTATGTACGGCCGCCACCTCTCTACAGACAATGGCAAACCTCAGAGAGTAATCAAAATGCCATGTAAAGCTTCTTGAGAAGAAGAACATTCCGTTCATCGCCGTTCGGAGTCGGCGTTACACCTGTAGGTCCAGTTCTCGGTCAATTGTGCACAAACTTAATAACACGCACAACACAATTGATCATAAGAAGCTATGTCATAGTCCTTTCAAGGGCTGAAATGGCCAGTTATTTATTTTTTTTTAACTTCGGATCGGCACCCATTCGAAATCCAAAATTGAGTGATTTTCATAGTCTCATTATGTAGGCTAAAACTTTTTTTTTACCACACATATAAATGCCATTGTAATTTTATTTGCATCTTAGAAGATGTGAGTCTTATATAAAAATGCAATTATCAAATCTTTACAATTAACCATTGAATGGTAAACCATTGAAAATTTGATAAAATTTGTTGAGTTTTGAGATATTGCGTTAGGTCCTGTGACGACACTATTAGTCCGAGACCGCTGATTGATTTTAGCCATGTATTACTTGCACTCTATATTAGGAATTTATAGTTTTAACTTTCTGGACCATCATATTCTTAAAGAACAGCTTTGAAAATTGCAAATTTCAAAAAAGTTTCTTCTTTAACCTATAAAACGGACATGTGGAGGACCTCATAAAAATCTGAAACTTTAAGGAAATATAGTCCCCACTCTTATCTTACATGCTTTTTAGTTCAGTACTGTTGTTTTCACTTTTTATAAAGATACAATTTTTTAAAAATATACTTTTTTGAAATATTTAAAAATTTTACTTTTATTATATTATATTTATTATATTTATAAACACTTTTTGAGTTAGGCTAAGAGAAAATGAATTATTGTTCTTTATTCTTACACTATTTACAAAGTAATAAAAATGTTTGTTTTTTAAAAATCGGTGTTCGATTAATTTTAATTTTGGCTGCCTAATTCCATGAAATTTATATCTAAAATCGTAGTTCAATTTAGGAATATTTAATCGCAATATTCTGTTCAGTGGTAAGACTCATTTTTGGCTCAATGGTCGTGTCAATAAACAAAATTACCTAATTTGGAGTACAAAAAATTCATAAGAGACACCCGATTCACCGTTATATCCACAAAAAAAAATTACTATTTGGTTTGGTGGGCCGGCGGAATCATTGGTCCATACGTCTTCAAAAATTATGACGGGTCAAACGTTACAATCAACAATATGCAGTACAGTTTTATTGCAGACATATGATTTCAGCAGGATGGCGCCACATGCCATACAGAGCTAGCTAAGTAATTTACTGAAAAAAAAAAAACATTTGGCGGACGATTAATTTAACGAAATGAAATCGCACATTCGTGTGATTTGATGGCATTAGATTATTTTTTTTCTTTGGGAATATGTAAAGCACTTGGAAGCCAAAAAAAAAGGGAAAAATGTTTCTTTTGCAAAAATAATGGCGGTTGATCATACCTATTAACCCTTTCCGGCCCTCTCTTAAAGCCCCCTGTGTAGGTGTAGGGAGTAAATATACAAAAATCATTGAATTTGTATGGGAGCCCCCTAAGGAGGAATCAGAGGGGATAGACCCAAGGGAAAAATGTTACTTTTGCAAAAGTAATAAAGGTCGGTCATACATACTAACCCTCTCCAGCCCTCCCTTAAAGCCCCTCGGTTTAAGTGTAGGGAATAAATATACAAAAAAAGAACTAAAATGCAATAAAAGAACTGAACAGCTCGTGGGCATGTTTATATCGACTCATAACCGCCAAAATATCTTAAGCGCCAAAAAGAAAATTTTACAGGAGAAGGTTTTTTTTAATTATCTTTGCTATTAATTTTATCTTTTATCTCTTATCTCTTTGCTATTAATTTTATTTTAATAATTTTATCTCTTATATTGATTAATTTCTTTTAGAGAATTTCATCTTAAGCGACACTTTGCTGTCATGGAAAATGTAAACAAACATGTAGTGTGTACTTAAGCTAAAATTGCTTTTGGTTTAAATTCATAATCTAATTTCGTACACCTATGAAATTTTGACAGACGATGTAAACCATCGCAAATTATCGATTTTCATCAAAAAACATAAATCGGATATTATGTCGCTTAAGATATTTTGGCGGTTATGAGTCGATATGACTCTGCTTGTAAGTATCAGCACATTTTCGATGCTTAACGCTTTCGTTGCTTAATTTTTCAGCAGGCCAGTTGCTCTGAAGTTGTAAGAAAAACATTCAACAAGTTTAAGGCAACATTGTTGCTATTTAATAATCACGAAAAGTTACTTGACTTACCGGTTGCTTATTTTTAAGCATATATGAACCCTGGTAGTAAGTAGAAGCAACATTTTTTTTGCTATTCTAGTTTGTATAGCCAATACACAATTCTTAGTGGTTTTTGTGTATTGGCTAATAGATATTGTAGAATATGAAGGATATGTATCTAATACACAATCCTGTAAATTAGAGTTCCAAAACATCAAAATACTTTGTAATGATGCGGTTAAGCTACCGTATCAATGCAAAGCAACCCTACATTCCGTAAACTTTGTAAAAAAAAACATTGTATACAGTTTGACGTTTTGGAACACGTTGTGTACAAATCAATTTTTTTTTTTTTTCTAAAATTATAATTTCTAATAAATTAAGTAACAAACTACCTCTAAATAAATAAAAATACATTCTTACTCTTCGATGTCGGCCATTGTTGCAAATCAAATGCGAAAGTATCACAAACTTTTGCGATGCGCAGTTTGCTTTTGTTTGCGCATCGATAACTTTCACGACACAATTTGGGACATGTGATATCGTCAAAGTTTACACAGTTGCATTTAGGAATGCATGACTTTGTAGAGTTGCTTTGCAATTGACATTTTGGAACTCACCCTTATTGTGATCTCCTGCAACATAGCTGTTGAATTATATACTTTGAATTAATTACTTATAAATACTTGTTCAGCTTTTATTTAGTTCGCATAGAAAAATAATTTTGATATTGTCATTTACTGAAAATTATTTAGAAAACGGTTGCCAAGTAGCAATGACGTCAAACAGGGCTCTTATTACAAAATAAAGGCTTTTGGTTTGATGGTTAGAGCATTAAACTATCAGTCGAAGGGATAGAGTTCAATTCCTGCAGCGGGCAGGAAATAGTTTTTAATTTAACATTTTCTTGTTGCAATAGACGCACGCTAAAACCAACAACAATTCTTAGAAAAGAGGTGTCGGAAAAAAGTGTCGTTTTTGAGATTTCACTCCAGTAATTCACAGAACGAGGCGTAAAAAGCTTCGCTTCGATTTAGTTTTTATTTTTGCGAAGGAAAATTGTAAACCTTAATCGTGTCTTACATGACTCTCAAAATAACCACATTTATAAAAAAAATGTTATTTAAATGCAGAACTATCAGCTTTCTAGTGTATCTTCTGTTATTTAAAGTGAAAAATGGAAAACCAAATAAACAAACAATTTCTTTTTAAATAAATATTGCTGAAATAATCATAATATTACTTTTATTTATTTGGTTATGCTTAATATAAGCAATTTAAATATTTCAACTAAAAACTTGAGATTAACACTGAGTATCTTCATTTGCAACGGATTTAATTTATACACCATATCTTAATTGTTAGAAGACATTAGAGAGGGGGAACAAGTGGCGTTGGAGTTAAGAAGGGTAATTGGGAGTCGAGATCTGCTCAAATTAAAATCGAATTCACTGATCAAGTTATTGGTTACACGAAGCATCCTGGTTATTGGTTCGCTGCATCCATAGTTGGTGCGATGAACGTTAAAGTGGAAGAGAGGTATAGACCTAAGGTTACGTGGGTTGGTATTAAATGATATTAAGTGGAGCAGTTAGTGGTTCCGCATACTAGTTGATGAATGAAGAGTACATCGGCAACATCCCTTCGTTTTTCAAGAGTTTGCATGTTAATCAACTTCAGACGGTCGGCATAAGGAGGTAAAATAAAACTGTCAGAACCGGAAATACCATGAAGTGCGAAACGAATAAATCTTCGTTGAACGGCATTGAGACCCCAGATTGGTCTCGCTGGCATATTCGAGGATGGGTCTAACAAAGGTAAAATAGCGAGATTTTGTGACGTAGGGATTGGAGAACTCTCTGGAGCAGTGTTAGACGAAGCCAAGTGCGGAATTCGCTCTACTAATGATATTATCAATGTGAGACCTAAAGTTAAGATCCTTGTCGCAAATAACGCCTTAGTCTCGTAAATAGGTTATAGAGGGAACTGGCCTACCGAGTTTGTAATAAGTTCTCGAGGGGAGTTGGAGTAGCTTACGAGAATATGTAGTAGCTTGACATTTACTAACGTTGAGTTCCAGAAGATTTTTTTAGCACCAAGTAGAGAAGCTGACAAGATCGTCTTGAAGATTTCGAGAATCGGTGCTGGTTTGTATGCGCCGATATATTTTCATATAATCAGCGTACACTGAAAGATTGTATTGTTTAATGATACCGTCAACATCAGAAATTGTTAAGACGAATAGCAAAGGACCAAGGTGACTGCATGTGGGACGCCAGAGGAAGCTGTAAAAGATTCTGAATTGGAAAATCTAAAGATGATATTACAACGGCGTTCTTCGAGATATGATTTAATGCATTATATAAAAAGGAAATTAAATGATATAAAATGATAGTTTGCGAAATGTTGTCAAACGCTTTACTGTATTTAGTCAGTAGAACCAGAATTAACTTCATAACCGCTTTTCAACGAACATAAAGTGTTTGAAACAAAACCCTTGAGGAAGCTATGTTGACTATGAGGAAATATAGATTTGCAATGGAAGAAGAGAATGTGGTTAGTGAATACTTTCAAAAATTTAGGGAGTACATGAGAGTTCTGCAATAGGTCTGTAATTAGAAATTTAATTTCTAGGTCCTTTTTTTATGCAAGGTATTATGTACGAATTCTTCCATAACTTTGGAAAAACTGACTTCGAAATAGAAAGTTGAAAGAAAGCCAAAAGGGGATGAATTTTTTTATGACAATTGCAGGTAAGCCATCGGGTCCAGGAGAATAATCATATTTTAGATTATATATCTTTCCTACGATATCACTTAGTGTAATATCAACAGAAGTCAGCGAGGTTTGAGCACAGTTCCTTAACGAAGAAAAGTATTTATAATCAAGCTCATCGTTATGACTTGTAAATGACTGACTGAAGAAATTTGCAAATTGGTTTGCGGGAATTTTTTACAAAGATTGGATCGTAGCGATTGTGAATTGTTAAAAGGAAACCACGACCCGAGGACAGATCATCTTTATCGAGTCCATTGTCTCTGAACACCACAAAATTGGACGCAAAGACTGCAGTATCCTTGAAATCCTGGGTACGATTGGTCTCAGTCAGGGCAAAAATATCGTAGGGAAGCTTGAGAGATTTAAGGAACACTGTAGAGATTTTGGTGTGTAATCCTCTTATATTTTGGTAGTAAAGCGAGACAAATATTGGGCTGAGAATAGGGGTTTGATTATAAGCAATAACATAAGCTGGTTAGGAATAGTATTGTTGCTGCCCTTTACGGGACTTTTGAAGGTAGAGATATGTTTTGACCTTACGTGAGCACCATATGTGTCAAGATTTTCTTTGACTTGTTGACTTGCCAAACCAAGTTGCTCGTGGAAACTGGTAAACAAATAGCGTAATTCATTGAAATCGGTAGGTAAGTCTTCTTGCTGTATCAAGACTTGGTTTGGTTTGGTTTTACCTTCAATGCAAGTAGAGACCGGTTCATTATAAAGGGTTTTCCATTAAGGACTTGACAACTGTCTTTTAAATTTTGCGCAAACCATTTACATATTTCAAAAACTTTCGGCTTGTTGGCATAGACATAAAATAGTCTAGAGGCATTAAATCGCATGAACGAGGCGACCGACTGGTCCATTCTTGAGATAACACATCAAACTTACTCTTCAATAAACCGATTGTAACGTGTGCTGTGTGGCTTGTGGCACCATCCTGTTGGAACCACATGTCGTTCAAGTCCATATCTTCCAATTCGGGGCAAAAATAATCGGTAATCATGGCGCGATAACAATGGCCATATACAGTAACGTTACGATCGTTATCGTCGACGAAAAAATATGGTCCAATGCCGCCATGCAAACCCTACCAAACAGTAATTTTTTGTGGATGAAGTGGTGATTCATGAAGCACATGTGGATTTTCATGTTATTGGTTTTTTATTTTTTTATTCATTGCAGTTAACGCGCATTGCAGTTAAAGTTGCGATCACCGACTCCGAATTTACTGAATAAATTGACAGTGACAGTTCGATGATTAGTGAAAGGGTGCGTTCAGAAATTTAATTCAAAGTTGTCAAGTCCGTATTGGAAAACCTTGTACATGTAAGCCAGATATAGACGCACATTGTTGTAGACACTGTTCTCTCTAAGGCAAGAGAGGTCATATCTGCTCTCGGTGTCAACACAAGAGTTCAAAGTTATTTTCACTTTTGGCGGTTGAAGAGGGTCGATAAAAGAAGTGGGGCTGCCGGGTTGGTTAGGAGCTCCACTTTTGATTGGAATAGAGGGAGATTGCTTTATAGTATGTGAATGGACAAAGTTAGGATAGAGTGTCTGGAGTAAATTACTCTCAGTTTTATTTGATGGTGAGTCCAAATTAGGTTTAAGCCAGGGCTGGGCATTCTAACACAGTCGCTCTCGAATCGCATACACTGAGCGAAATAGTTGTCACAATAATTTAGATTTTTAAATTTTTTTATTATTTTGTAGGTTTTTATTTTTTACTTTATATTTAGTTCTTATTATTTCTTCTATGAAATTAATTAATACAAGTGATTTTAATTATTAGTGCAAAAAATCTAAATATGTAATATGTATGAATTATATGCAACCTTAATATAAACGAATAATTATTTATATATTATAAAATCGTAATGTATAGTAACAATTAAAATTAATAATAAAAAATAAGTAAGTAAACACATAAACAAAAAATTAGTTATTAAAAAATTAATACAAGAATATAAATGAACAATACAAAGAATCATAACAGGTTATATGAATATATGAATTATAATAAACATTTATATATGCGAATAATATAAAATTCCATAAAAGATAGAAATATATGCATGATTTTTATGAATCTACAAATCAATAGGTTCGTTTTTTTAAGAGTGTACATAAAATATGCAGCGCAAAGCGATATAGATCTTCACAGCATCACCGTCAGCGAACGACTGAATTATATTCTCTTCTGTTCTGAGTTTTGTGTACATGAGAAAAGTTACGCTCACAGAGAGCTCAGTGAGCTATGGAATGCCCTGCCCTGGTTTAAGCTTAAATGAGACTCATTTTGGGTAAGAGAGCTGAACTGTGGGATTTGCTTGATTTGAGTTAGAAGATTTTGTTTTGAGGCTCTGATTGATCTGCGGAGTGAAAATTGGAAAGATATTAGTTTTAAGCTTTCAATTGGGATCAGAGCTAGAACTTGAATTGGGTAATTTTTTGTCGGAGAGTGTGTAGTTTGGATCAGGCGAAATAGGATTTTCTTTACGTAGAGTTTTATTAGAATGCGACTTAGAATTAAAAATTATAGTTAGAATTAGAATTATAAGCTATAGAGCAAGAGTTATTGTACTCTTAAATATAATTAAGAAATATCCCACTGACTTCTGTACTGCGAATTTTTTTATCTAATTTTATTTTCCAACTTAAGATACTTTGAAAAAATTGCGAATTTACTGGAGGAATTGAAAATTTGAATGAGTTAGTTAACTTATGCTTTCTTAAACAAGGTATTCTACACTCCTCGCTATTCTCTATAGCATGTGTCCATGTTTTTAGGAAAACCAAAAGCCCCTCTCTAGGAGAAATTATTTCATACTTTTGTGTAAGTTTTAAAAAGTAACTTTTATCCTTTTATACTTTTTTTTTATTTTAATAATAATTTATTTTCTAGAATCTAGATCATCAGCATTTTAATTTCTGTTCTTGTTTTGGCATGAATATAAGACACACTCATCATTATTTTATTGTTTGTTTAAATAAATCCATGCCACTCTAGCTTGTGTTGGTAAATATGTATTAGATTTTGTAGATACGAGCATTTTGCTTTTAACTGATTGAAATTTTATCATCTTTTTTTATTTTTTGGCACTATTATTAAACTTATTTTCTTGAATTTAAGTTTGTGAAAACAACAGTTCCAATGCTCAATGTGTTTTCCAAAATTATGATACTACCAGCAAAAGTTCTTGAGACCGTGACGGGTGGTGAGGAAATCGAAACATTTTTAATAAACCAAGCGTTGTTGGAGGATGATTTATTATTCTGAAGGAGAATACAGAATTCAAGCGTGTCATGACGGCAAAGCTGCAACTTGCACTCGAAGCAATAAATCCACATAAATCAACACCTCGCGATAAACAAGCTGAAAATGGGTCTGAATGGGGTGGCTTATAGTAGCACGTTAAGCGATTCGCCTGCTGTCGTTCTTTGAAAAACGGGTAGTAAATTTGAAAATAATTCTGTAGTAGTGTTGGTGTTTGCGCAATATAGAATGATGGTTCATAAAATAAAACGAATCGGTCTTCAGGTTAATAGCCAATCCTCCACATGAATAATTGTTGAGGCCTTAAATATTTTTCTACTTTTCAACTAAACTCATCAACTAATGAATTTGAATAAAAAACGTTGGATTAATTTTTGTAATATTTTTGTTCAGCTTAACGATGATAATCCCATAAGAGAAAATTCAAGCTTAAAGTGTTTTAAGTAAGAAATTCTAAGTTTAATAATATGACAATTTTAAACATTTGCTACTTGCTATTAAAGAGTTGTCAAAAAAAATACTTTTTGTATGTTTGGAAAAAAAGATTTGGTGTTATAGAAAAAAATATTTTATGCAACCTCCAATAAAGTGTTTATTTAATTTTTTAGATTGTGTTGGCTTGCATAATTTTGCTCAAGTTCGGCTAGCATAAAAATAAAACAAAAATTCATTTATTTTTTTTTTTTTTGTAGACTAAACCAAGGCTCATTGGATATCCCCTTATAAAGCCGAAGAATTAACTATCTCTGAAATGCGATGCTTTATTGGTCATCAAGGAAATAATTGAGAAGTTGGTGCCAGGTCATGTGCTATGCCTCCTTTAAATACATGATAGTACCTATTGTAGTGTATTTACATACATAGCTACACAGATCACCACACAAATACACATGTGTTCGACCAACATATGGCAATAGTAAAATCTATAGTCATAACAAAAATATTTTGACAAGCTCAAAAATTAAAATCCCGAAAATGTTAACGTAAACAAAACGCTAAACTCAAATTCTTATCAATGCAATTAGCACCCTTTAAGCTTGTGTCGCTAGATACCGCACAAGCATAATCGCGACAGCGGGTGTTGTGTTACGAATGCACTTGCATGAAAAACACAACACAACAACAACAAGCTTTAAAATTGTACTAGTGCCAATGATTTTTTAAGTCAAGGCCATCAATTCGGTCAATTAATTATTATGGTAATGATTATGAATTTGAGGGGAAATATAAAGATATTTTTTTTTAACTAAAAATTATTGGTCAACTATAGATTTTAAATATTACTTTGAAATTAAGGAGGAGTCTTGGCAATAGTGGGTAAACTAAGTGAAGAAAAATAATGTTATTTTTTGTATATAAACTTTCATTTTTGAAAATAAAAATCAGAAATTAACTGAATTAACTTAGCTCTCAAGCTAAAAAAAATCTCTTAAGGGAAGGGTTCCCTCATTATGGACAAAAATAAGGCAAAGTTTGTATTTTTGTTGTAGGACAATGAAAAGGCGTACGAACTTTTGGTTTTGATGATTATATTAGTTTATTTATTCAAAATGGCGGCTACAAAATGCACATTTCCGTGGACCCCTGCGCGCGAAACATGGTGTCCTAACTAAAATTCTGCCGTTTCTTGTGGTGGACTGAAATCAAAAATTGTTGTTATTACTTAAAGATAATGATATTTTCTATGACTGGAACTAAAATTGTTATTATCCATGTAAAATTCATTGAATAATGAACATTAGAACTAAAAGTTAAAATTTTGCTTGTTTTTTTCCATTTCAACAACGTTAAAAAAATATAAATAAATAATTTTTATACATGATGTTAGTTCAGGGCGTACAAAAAAGCATTCCAAACAGTTCTTAGATAAAGAGAATCGGATCAATAGATCAGGCCTGAGAGTTTTAGTTAGATCGGAAAACGTGGTTTCGAGATAAGCGCGTTTGAAGTTTTTTTAAAAGTTTAGTTTGGACGTAGCGCGCGTGAGATAGGTGTCTTCAAGACGTTGCCATTCGAAAAATATTCGTCGGATCAAAAAATCCATTTACACACATATTCTACACATATGTATGTGGCTTTCATTTTTTGCAAAAAAAATCTATTTTTTAGTCCAAAATGAGGGAACCCTTCCCTTAATTTTCTCACTCAAGCGCGGCTCTTTAGCCAAACACTCATCACGAACAGCTCGTGATAGTTCTGATTTTTTTTAATAAAAATCTGAATTAAAAAATAAAACCAAGACTTCAGTCCTCTATACTATATAGGCAGGTTTACGCACCCAACATTGCGTCGATGCTCAAGAGAGTTGAGAGAAGACAAAATGCTTTCATTCCCTATAAAAAATGTCCCTTAAATTTGGTTCAGAAACCCCAAATAGCATGTTCAAGCCCTGCCCAAATGTGCGAGTTGTACCACATTTTCAGCCTTATATATGAAGTGTAGATCATGCGATGGGATGCTATTTCTGAACATATAAAAAGGGGGATGCCTCTCTGTAAAGAAAACAATTTCAGAAAGCGATACCCAAGTATATGAAAATCCAGTGGATTTGCATACTTGCTTTCCTGGGTCTCCCATATTTTCATTAGTTCAGGTCTATTAAAAGTACAATATACATATACTGAAGAAAAATTCTAAAATACTAATACTAAAAAGTAAGGGCGTGTACGGCATTATTCGCAGTCGGTAAATAGTGCAACCCTGAAATTTTGTCAACAAGTAGACATACCCTCTGTCCTTAACGCACTAGTAAAAAAGTTAAATTGGTGGTCGAAACTTTGTCAGAAAAGTGTGTTAGGCATAATGAGTGCTGCATACGCAGTACACTTCGAGGCAGTTTTCCTCTGCAACCATCCAAAAGGGCCAAAAATGTCCTATGCAGCGACGGCAAAGTATTTGAAAAAGTCAAAAGCTTTTGTCCAGAAGTGGTTGCAACGCTTAAAGGAATCTAAAAACGTCGATGACCTTCCCGATCGTGACTCAACACGGAACGTGACCAAGAAGGATGGAAAAATTATAGTATGTAGTTTGTTTTTGCGCAATCCTGGCTTAAGCTTGCATCAAGGGCAAGCGAAATTGGGGCCAAAAGGTCTAAATATATCGCACGTAACTATTCGTAGCCATTTGCGTTCAAATAATTTGAAATGCCGAAGCACAATGAAGAAACCACTGTTGTCCGAAAACACATTACTAAAAGAATGGCTTGGACAACAGAAAACATTGATCGCGATTGGAGTAACGTACTCTTCTCCGACAAATCTTTTGTTTGGGGTTATTCGATCGTACCGCGGGCTTGGTCTTCGTCAAGTAATTTTGTCCAGCGCACCGTTAAACATCCCATTAAAACTTATCTCTGGGGATGCTTCTCAAAAAAGGGTTTCGGCACTTTGCACCTCTTTACCGAGAACCTTTATACTGCCGGAATGGCCAACATTTATGAGAAGGCTTTATTACCAACTGCCAAAGGCCAATTTATAATCAAAAACGAAGACTGGATTCTGCAGGATTACAATGACCCCAAACACCTCAGACGCCTCTGCACTGACTGAAAACGCGCAAAAGGCATCGTCACATTAGATTGGCCTGCACAATCGCCTGATGCTAATCCCATCGAAAATGTCTGGTGCTACATCAAGCAGAAGCTTCGAGGGAGACCCACCTATACTTTAAAAAATCTTTCCCGAGAAATTCGACGCATTTGGACGCTCTTCCTGTCGAATATGCCGAAAATTTTGTGGAAAGTATGCCGTGGAGATGTCAAGCGATTATTAACGCTGGTGGTGATTGGACATCTTATTAATTTGATTGCATCGTGCTTCGGAACATGTATAATGAATGTATGTAAAGAAAAATTTTCTTAAAAGACTGTAGATAACTTTTACTTTTCAAAACTACAATTTTTTAAAAATTTTGTCTCAACATATCGAAGAAAATAAAGGCCCGTGCTTTTAATTATCTGCTCGAAAATATTGAAGATGAATTTACAAATTATGAATAAACCGCATTTATTATAAAATATTTGATTGTAAAGTTGCAAAAGTGTCACAAAAAGATGGATTTTAAGAAAGAGCCTATTCAAAATTCGAAAGTTATGATGCTGGTATCGTAATTCTTCCATTATAAAGCAATGAATGCACTTTACAGAAATTTTCTTTTAGTCGCTGGATAGTTTTATGTACTAGAGTTTTTATAAAAATTTTCCTATAACTTTTAATTCAGAAAATTCAGATTTTTCTAAATCACTCATAAACTGACAAAAAATAAAAAATTTACTAAAGCTAATAAGATATTCTATCTGACCAAATAAAGTTTTTGAAAATAAATGAAAGGAAAAAAAGTTACAGGGTTACAAACATGAAAAAAATTTAACAATTTTAAAATTTTTGAACTTTGAAGGCTGATATCTTTAAAACTACAAAAGACAATGAATTTTTGTAAACATTTATAGTTCGGTATAGTATTTTTTAATTAAACCTTTTTAAGATAATTAAAATTGGCCAATGCGTTAAAAAAATATAAAGCAGTTATCAGAAAAATAACTGTTTTTTATTTTTGCCTATAACTTAACCTGACCTGATAGAGAAAAACGGAATGCGGATTTGAATTCAGCGCGCAAATATACATTTAGAACCACTTTCGTCTTCTATGTTCCAAAAGTTGACCTTACTTCGTAAACCTGTGTAATTAATGATGAAATTTTTGTGACCACACATTTCCATTTATGTGGCATTTAATATTACCGAAAAAATATCCAATTTTAGAAGATATTAACCAAATACAATCAATTCAAAATAAAATTTTACATTGTTTTTATATTTCAAACCCTATCGATAATTTCAAATAAATTACCTGCTGGTAATCATTTACATAGAGAATTGAATTGAAGCGAGTTTTTCAGGGGAGCCTCAATTTTCACTGACTATTTGACTAAATAAATTATGTATAATGTTTAGTGTTATTTAATATCCGATAAAATATAAAACAACGGTTTCCCAACCCAAAAATTATGATTTTATTAAAAAATCGATTTGTACAATACTTAAAATATAAAAACCGGTTAAAAGCCTGTTATCGATTTCCAATAATATCAACACTGAAAAAGAATAAAAATCTGTTATAACTAAATTTAAGAATGAATTAATTTATTTTCAAAAAATAGTTTCATATAAGATCACTAAGTTAATTTGAAATGAGATTAGCCTCAGTATCTAATAGTAATTTTTAGTGTTGCTAAAAATTGTTTTTTTTTAACAGTAATTTTACTTTGATATTCTTCATAAGTCTTATGCAATACATGCCTTATATTCCGTAGCCATGAATAAATTGAATTCGTTAGATGATTAGTTCTTCAAGCTTCATACTGAATTTGCTAACTAATGCTCTTTCAAAAAACTATTTATTATTTTCAGTGCATATTTTGCCAAAATAGCAATTGTTTCTGTAAAAACCTTTTTTTTTTTTATCCTGCCTAGATTTTCATTTTTTCGGAACAGAATATCGTTTTTTCATTATTTTTATTTTTATTATTATTATATTATTTGGCGGCAGTGACGACCGAGTGCGTGTACCACTTTGTGCCGATTCGAACACTAACTGACACAGAATATTTTTTCAATAGAAATTAATTTTTCTGATCGGCCGTCACCTCTCTGCAGACAATGGCAAACCTCAGAGAGTAACTACTGCCATGTAAAACATCTTGAGAACATGACATCATGATACAATTGGCTATTTTCTCACGAGTGTCTTGCACCGACTGTCATTTGCAGTGTTGCCAGTCTAGCCTTTTTGAGGCTAGATCTAGCCTATTTTCTGTCGTCTAGCCTCGAAAAATACCATCTCACCTCTAGCCTTTTTTTAGCCTTTTTTTTTCATTCTAGCTTTTTCTAGCCTTTTTTGATATATTGCTTAAGATGTATGGACCAGAGATCTGCATGCATGGATCCATTTGTTGTTTCAAGTTCATTTAGTTTTTTAACTCCCTGCAAGTCGAGGCAGGGAAGCAACAAGTTTGCGCGAATCATAAGCAGCAAGAATTTAGTCGCCAAATGTAGAAAACTGAAAATGTTGAAACTTGAAATGTAGGGAAAAAGTAATTATTTTGCCTACAAATTGTTTATTTTCAAGTCTGTTTACGAAGTCGTGAAGTCAGTGCAAACTTCGTTTCTCGAGTTAAGAATACAGTTTAACTTTAAAGCAAACATGAAGTATGTTTGTGTTCTTTTTATTGTTTTTTTATTTCCTGCACCTGAACCAGGGTGCTTTAAGTAGGGTCGGAGAGGGTTAATATGGAGAGGGTTAATATGTATGACCGACCCTCATTACTTTTGCAAAAGGAACATTTTTCCCTTGAGGACCTATTATCTCCGACCACTCCATAGGGGTTAATTAATTTCGTCACTTTGTATAGAAAAGTATAAGTAGACGCTCTTCAGTGACTTTCTACGGCAGACCAGTCGCTTAGACTTGAAAAGTAGAAAGCTTGACTTTTTCTATCAATTAAGGTAGGGTAGAAACCAAATAGAATCAAGTCTGACTTATGATTCGTTTTTCAGAAGCTACACCAACTATACTTCGTTTGCGAGCTGTATTTGCCGCAAACGAATATTCAGTTGTCACAACTTAAAAATATATCTTATATATATATACCGCAAGCTATTTCGGTCATTATTATTTATTATATTAATAATCTTTCTCATTATGTCCGTCCGTCTTCTTATGGATTGCACCTCCGTTGCTATCTCCGTCCTCGTATTAAGCAAACTACCAATTTCCTTATATAGTAACAATTTGTCCAAAAAGTAACTCTAAACTATAAGCGTTATGTTTATACAACGAAGGGAAAAATAAACAAAATTTTCAGTTGGGAAAAACGAAGTTTTCAATTGCTGCAATTTAAAAATCACTCACGTTTATGACAAACGAAATTAATTTCCTGCAACTATATGACACGTTTTTCGCAACTGAACTGTTATTATGACAACTGTTGAAACGTTTGCAAATAACGATTTCAAGCACGACAAACGAAGTTCGTTTGCGGCAAACTGGCGATAAACGTTTTTTTCTTTGCGTGTAGTCGTGACTTGTAGGTTAGAAACATATCAAGTTTCTACAAGTCAAGTCAGAACTTGATTTTTTTCAAGTTACTTGATTTTCAATTGGCTTGTTGTAGATCTCTGGTATGGGCGCAGTGCAACCCTGTGCTCTAAAAATAATATATTTGGCAGCACTTCATAAATGAAACGTTATTTTAGCTTGAAATGGAAAAAAACAAATATTCTTTGCAATTCTGGTTTCCATTTACTAGATATTTCAATAAAGTTTCTAAATTCACTATTTGTTGTTTCTATACATTTATTATTTGTTAATTTTCAATATTTCGGACACCTTTAGTGTCCGTCTTCAGGAAAATATTTAAAAATAATAAGTCCGTCCACTTGTTGCGATTTTACGCAAGCGCTATTTTTGTGATGACCATCAAATCTATACCGTAAATCTGCCGTGTAAAACTGCATATGTTTTACACGGCAGTTAACTGTTTTTTGTTTTGCACGGCAGAAATGCGATTTTCATAAATGAGGTATCAATAGAAAAGTCTTGGTCTGCAGATGTGCAATAGGGTCTTACTTTTTCTAAAGTATTGTGTATTTAAACAAAAAAAGCAAAACAATCTTCTGCAAAGAAAGTAAGTTTTCTATGGAATGCCTAAAACTATGTGATTTTTTTTCTGAAATTTTCCAAAATCATTCTTTTGTATAATTTAAGCAGTTGAGCAAAGCGAAAAATATTCAAATAAATGTTATATTTATGTACCAGCCGCAAAAGAGCAAGTTGACGCAAAATCGCTATTCCAGTAGCCTTTACTGGAATCGTCGCTTGCTTCGTTGAATGAGAACGTACCTTGCACAGACAATTCAAACTTCCTAGACCTCTTCTTGAGATACATCTGTATCGGCTTAACGCCTGAAGCCCAATTTTGAGCACCATTTATATAACTAATACGGCGTTCATTGAATACCACTAACGAATTTCTTAAGAGTGTGTAGATGTTCGCAACAGTTGAAAGAGAATTTGCGAAAATGAACATAAAAAAAAACAAAAATAAGAAACATATTAGATTTGATTGGAATACTAGTATTAATATCAAAAGGATTTTTGCGGAAAATTAACTATATTTAAACAATTTTTCAACGAATCGAAATATACATATGCTACAGAAACTTTGTGAAATGCAATTTAAATAATATAAATAATTTATTTACCACAATGGCTGTCATGGACATACAGGTTTACCATGACGTTTATCCTTGTCCTCATTCTTATACCTATGTTTATACCCCCACGTTTAAAAAACGTAAATGGGGGTATATTAATTTTGTCACTCCGTTTGTAACGCCCATAAGGAGGCGTGGTAAGTATAGAAAAGTATATATATTCTTGATCAGCATCACCACCCGAGTTGATTTAGCCATGTCCATCTGTCTGTCCGTCTGTCTGTGATCACGATTACAGCCGTAATTTTAAAGCTATCATCACGAAATTCAATATTTAAGCTTTTATCTAAAAAATTAAGGTCAAGTTCGTAAATGAGCCAAATCGGATGAAAACCACGCCTGCCTCCCATACAAAGTGACTTTATCAAAACGGTAAAATCTCTTAGAATTCAACAAAAATTAATATATGTACTTGCAATTCCGCATATGAGTTTTGATATTTAAAATATACCGTAAGTATGAAATTCAACCAAATCGGATGAAAACGACGCATACCTCCCATACACAGTGTCTTTATCAAAAAGGTATAATTTCTCTAAAATCCACAAAAATTAATGTATGGACTTGAAATTTTGCACATGAACTTTGATATATAACGTGTGCTATGTGTATGGAATTCAGCCAAATTGAGTGAAAACCACGCCCACCTCCCATACAAAGCGACTATCAAAAAACAAAAGCGAATATTTTCTGTTAAAAATATAACGAAAACTTTTTTATAAGTTTTAATAAAACAGATAAACACTTTATTGATTGCTTAAGACTTTGAATATACTTTGGTTCGGCCGTGGGGGTATTTTAACTTCGGCCCAGTCGAAGATCATTTCTTACTAGTTCCTAATACTTTTCTTACTGATTTTCGAATTCTTCTTTTAATCCATGTGCTAATAAATATACTTTTTCTTGTTAAAATTCCTTTGTTAACTCTTATCCTACTTCTTGCCCCAAGTAGTCCTTGTTCTAATCTTTGTCATAAATCTTGTCCTAAGTTTTGACAAAAAAATGTATAAAACAATAGATTACTTTGGTAAATAAGCATAAGTTTTAATTTTCATAAGTTTTAATTCCCATTTAGTTTATTTTTCCACCCAAACCGACTTAGGTGATTTTACCATTGTTTTTTTTTTCTCGGTGTAGATGACAACTAAGCATGGTGGAATAAGGTGTTCTCATTAAGAATATCAGAAAAAAATATGCTGCCTTATTTTGACATTTTCATACAAAAATTTTTATACGAATCCCTACAAATTGTCAAAATAAGGCAGCATGTCAAAAAATTAATTGAAAAATGTCATGGGATGAGAACACCTTATAATAATTCCACCATGCAACTAAGCACCCAGACTTCAAAATTTGAAAAAACGGAATATTTTTTATATAATACAATGAATATAGAAAAAATATTCTTAAGTTTTTAACAAATGTTTCTTGAATAAAGCATTTTTGTTTTTCTTAATATCATGTGTTTTAAATTTGCTCAAATCAATCAAAATAATTCTTGAATTGAGATATTTATGCTTGAGTGTAAACTGATGGCCTATTTGCTTGATTCAAGCATAGAATGCTTGATTTTTCTCTCTTCGAGTTAAAAAGTTATTACATGAACTTTAGAATAAGGGCCTCCATTGTAAATTTTCGTAACTTTTGCTGTTGACACCAAAGAATTTGAAGTATGCCAAGCCTTTGAAACGACCATCATATCTAGTATTTAGGCCTCTAGAGTCTAGACTGATAAAACCTTATCAATGGCAGCAATAAGGCCCACTTTAATACACCTAGTACACCAGCATCGGCACACTTTCGGAAATATTAGGGGTATTCTCTATGCCTAGGATATGCCATTGCACGGTGCAAGAAAAGGAAATGTACAATCCGTGCAATGGCGCAACAACAAAGTACAAATAAAAAAAACCGTACAATATTTGCAATGTATGCTATAATAAAACCCATGTATACGGCTATGCATTAAAGTGTCGTATAAGAAATGCAACCCTGTGTCGAATGTGTTATTTGATAGTTTGACATAATTATTTGGATTTTCTAGCAACAGGTAATTGATTTGTTGATTTATTTTTAATTAATGCAATTACTATTCTTAAGTCTTACAGATTACAAAAATGAACGAAGAAGGTGGTCGACTAGCAAAAAGAAAGAGGCAACAGCCTAATAGAAAATGGAGCGAACGAGAAGTTCAGCTTATCCTGGAGTTCCTGCTCGAGGAAGAAGATTTTGAGGTTAGGTTTTTGCTCTCTTATAATTAAAGTTTTTAACCAATTCTTCTTTTTACCAAATACGTAAGGCACCAACTGCACTGTTTTTTTATAAAAAATTTCTTAACAAGAGTAATATGAATGTGACGTGGGATTTGGTACGGTGGAAGGTGAGGCACCTTAAGCAGCAATTTAAGAAGGCAAACGACTGGATGGCATCGACTGGCGCAGGAGTACTAAACGAAGCTGATGGCGCGAGCATTAATGGTAAGCAAGATTCAGAATAATTAGAAAAAGTTCTTAATAAAATCGATTAATACTTTCAGAAAAAGTGCTTAAAATTTGCCCTTTCTACAATATTTTAAAAGATATTTTTTGCAAGTGATCCAGTGCACATATTGAGCCGCTAATAATAGAAACGGTTTGCGTTTCAAATAATCCTGCCTTGTGTCCAGATTCCTCATTATTGTCTCAGCCAGATACAGATTTTTTTGGCACACCTTCCACTGTGCCAGACCAAGCTGCTTCATCACCTACGATTGACCATGCAGATATGCTCACAGCTCCATCAATTGCCAACACACCACGGGCAACTCGAGTAGCGCCTACAAAATCTTCTGTCAGTCAGCTTGCAATAGTGCAAAAAGATCGGATTGCACTTTGATAACATTGATTGAGCACTTTGATTGAAAACATTTAAATAGAATTTGATAAAAAAAAATTTGATAGAGAAACGGAAATAGAAGAAAGAAATATTAAGTTAGAAGAAATAAAATTTGAGTTGGAAATAAAAAAAGATACAGTAGTTTCGACTATGTCGTAACACAAGACGTGGAATTATTCAATTCGCTTTTGAGGACATCTTTTTTAAAAAATATTTAGCGAAATATTTATTCCATACACCTGAGCATATGACCTTTAAAAGAGTGTCGGAGAGGGTTAATATCTATCACCGACCCCCATTATTTTTGCAAATGGAACATTTTTGTTATATAATTATAAAATTTATATAAGTTAGAGAGTTCTAACATGAATTTTTGTCGCATTGAGGATCAAGCAGACCAACAAGTGCTAACATCAACATTGTACGATCAGTACTTTAGGCCCACCAAAGGCTCAAAAAGTGATATAAATACCGACACCTGATCACTATCAACCACCCTACTTACCTCCGAGAATGCCGTATACTACGTCAAAACAGGAAAGTCATGAAAAGTGGAAAGAACGGGTATTAGAGTTAAAGAAAATGGAACTAGAATTAAAAGAGCGCATTGGAAAATACGAAATTGACAAAAAGTATCCTCTGTAAAAAATGTTTATATAACGCACACTAAATACAAAACAGACACAACTCAAAATTTTTCGATTTTGACTTTTTAATATCAAACAATTCATAGTCATCATCCTGTCAAAATTTTGTGCTCATATTTTTTCTCTTAAAATTTAAAATAAAAAAAGCATTTTGTCTCTTTTGATTCTCCTGAAAATTTTCAAATTTTGAGTTGTGTCTGTTTTGTATTTAGTGTGCGATATCGTCGTTGCGCATACAAAAAGGGTTGGTGTAAAATTTTAATTTTTTTTTTATTTAACCATTTAATAGATTTTTTGATACTTTCATTGGTCCAGAAGTTAGCAAAAATCAGCTTTGTGAAAACAGTATCGAAATTAAAATAAATAATTAAATTATAAATTAAGTGAAAACATCTTAACCTTTTTTGTATGCGCAACGACTTTATATAGATATCGTCACCAAAAAGCCGTAACAACAATATGCTCGATTTTGATTTCTTTTTTTTCTTCCAATCTTTTGTATTTTAAGTGACGATATACTGAATAGTAGGAATCTTTTATTTTGTCTTCTTTCTTTATCATAACTTTTTCATCATAAGTATTATTTTTATCATAACTACATATTTTAATGAACTAGTGATGTATGTAACACTATTGAACTTAAAATGAGAAAATTAAAAATAATTGAACAAAGGTCAAATGTTAGTTTTTTATTCAGGCTTTTATTGATCACCAAACATTAATCTATACAAATTTTGGCGCTTAATATCTGCTTCATTAGTCCTGTGAATAATACCTGCGTTAAGGTTTTTATCGGCTTCTTCTTCCTCAGGCAAGCTGCTAGCATAGTCCAAGTCGTCAGAAGGGGCATGCAATATATTATGTAATATGCAGCATACTAAGAACCATTCTGAACAAAGGGTGTTTTTACTGTCATGAATCAATTCAAAATCAATCAATCAATGCCAAAACAATTTTCAATTCTGACACGAAATCTGCTATGACGTAAGTTAAAAGCTTTGCGTTTGGAATAAGTAAGTTGTTGCGGCCTCGGTAGTCGAGTTGGTAGCGTGCTTGACTGCCACCCCAGAGGTCCCGGGTTCGATTCCCGGCCAGGCCATGGTCATTCGCTTTAAACCTTTCTTAATTTTCTCTCCTCATTTCTAATCAACTGAAATTAAAAATTCATCAATATTTACGACATGAAGTTGTAGTTGATGGTAGAGAAGTTTGTGGATGAGATTGCCTTATAACTTGAATTGACTGAGGTAAAGGCATAACACTTGCCTCTGATTCAAATTCACATGTTTCTTCGGCTTTCCACCACGCTTAGAACATCCTACACCTGTTTCAATTGATTGACCTTTCCTTCCCACTAATCTATCACCCCATTTCGAACCAAGGCAGACTTGACTGAAAGGTACTCCACCTGAAATCCTTGGTTCAAAGCTAAAAAAAAAAAAAAAAAAAAAACTTGTGCGAAAAATTCCGGCATCATGTACACTTCCGAAATGGCCTACGGCAACATGTCGAATTTGCAGTTGATGGTCACAAACAACTTGTGCCTTGATAGAATATATTCTACTCTTTGAGAAGTAGGCTGTATGATTAACTATTGGCGCTTCGGCAAGTTTTAGTTCAGTGCCGTCAATACACTGCGGTAGCTCATGGTACGTATTTTTGACGATATTTTGCCTTTCATTTGAATTAGGCCATGATATATATTTAGATTGAAGCTCCAAAAAAGACCGAAATATTTTCTTTGTAGTTTTATAAATAGTTTCACCGTCCCCAATCCCAAAAACTGAAGATACTTTGCGAATTGCCGCATTTTCTCCAAATGGACCCAAAAGGTATAAAACTATGGCTAGCTGGGTATCTAGAGGGTATTGCCTCAATGAATGGAAATTATTAAACTCTTTACTATTGCCGATCAGTGACAAAAGCAGTGTAAACTGATATCTAGACACTCGAAGCATCTGTCGAAAGCGGGCTTCGCCAAAAGTTGCGAGTACAGTTGATCTCCATTCTAAGCTTTTTGGCACGTTTTGGTAGCTTCCGTGAAAGTAAGAGGAAGTAACAAGAAGATCTTCAATCAATTCGTCGAATTCTTTCCAATTATTATGGTTGTCTAAAATTTGAGTGCATACGTTTACATATATAATAAAATAACAATAGTGAATGCAAACTACCATCTTCAAGGAGAATATTCAGTGTAGCATTTTCAATCAAAAAATCTGCAATTTGTTTTCTATCACTGATTCTCGGCATCTTCTTTTCTGTTTCGAAAGAGTTTCTTTTAATATTCAAAACACTGTTTAAAATTTTCTTTATTGACATCAAAGTGCCTTTCGTTGCCAACACCTTGCAATTTGCCTGTTTATCATCATGCCTCAATTGTACAATAGAGCGCTCTCGACCCATTGCATTTTTTCGCGCAGGATTTTTACAATGCGTGCTTTTTTGCAATTGTACTAGACATAGAGAATACCCCTATTGATTTGCTGATCTTGCGTAGTAACCTTGGCTCCGTTCGCAAAAGCAGTGGGAGCACTAGCCTAGAGTGTGTGCAAATCCATTAGTTAATTAGTTATTTTTTCACAAGCTTTTGTTATTGTTTGCAACCTTTTCTGTGCTGGCAATTTAACAAGAATAGTTTAGAAATAGGGGATATCGGGTATGGTATTGACATTTTAATTATAAAGTGTTATATTTTTTTATTTGTTTGATTGTCTTACCTGAGTATAGATTTGCTTGATTGAGTAACTATTCAGTATTTAAATTTAAAATTTTTTTTACCGAATGACTAATTAAGACATAAATGAATAAATTCTGAGAAAGGAGGCCTGTCACTTTCAACCCCGCACCAGCGACTTGCTGTTACACTACATGGCGCAAGATGTTACAAAGAGAAACAAACGTAATAAAAAAAAGATACAGTAGTTTCGACTATGTCGTAACACAACACGTAGAATTATTCAATTCGCTTTTGATGACATCTTTTTTTATACCCTCACGTTTAAAAAACGTAAATGGGGGTATATTAATTTTGTCACTCCGTTTGTAACGCCCATAAGGAGGAGTGGCAGGTATAGAAAAGTATATATATTATTGATCAGCATCACCACCCGAGTCGATGTAGCCATGTCTGTCTGTCTGTCCGTCTGTGATCACGATTACAGCCGTAATTTTAAAGCTATCATCACGAAATTCAAGTTCGAAAATGAGCCAAACCACGCCTACCTCCCATACAAAGCGCCTTTATCAAAACGGTAAAATATCTTAGAATTCCACAAAAATTAATATATGGTCCTGAAATTTTGCATATGAAGTTTTGATGTTTAAAATACACTCTGACTATGAAATTCAACCAAATCGGATGAAAACCACGCCTACCTCCCATACCAAGTGACTTTATCAAAAAGGTAAAGTCTCTTTAAATCCCACAAAAAATAATATATGGACTTGAAAAATTGCATATGAACTTTGATATATGAAATGTACTCTGTGTATAAAATTCAACCAAATCGAGTAAAAACCACACCCTTCTCCCATACAAAGTTATATGTCAAAAAACAAAAGCAAATATTTTCTGTTAAAAATATGACGAAAATGTTTTTACAAATAAACATTTTATTGACTGCTTAAGACTTTGAATATTATTTTAACTTCGGCCCAGTCGAAGATAATTTCTTACTAGTGTGGTAGTTTTCTCTTCTTTATTTTTCCAGCACGTCTGTGCTCAACTTCACAATCGAATCAACTGAACATTCATTTAAAATATTTCATATATCGTATGCAGTATTCACAATAAGTATTTACAATAAATATTCACAATAAGTATTATAGATACATGATGTCAGTGTTGCCACACTAGTTTTTAAAAAATATTTAGCAAAATATTTATTCCATACACCTGAGCATGTGACCTTTAAAAGAGTGCCGGAGAGGGTTAATATGTGTGACCGACCCCCATTACTTTTGCAAAAGAAACATTTTTGCCTTTGACACCTATTCCCTACGACCACTCCTTAGGGGGGCTCCCATACAAATTTTATGGTTTTTGTATATTTATTCCATACACCTGAGCATATGACCTTTAAAAGAGTGCCGGAAAGGGTTAATATGTATGACCGACCCCCATTACTTTTGCAAAAAGGAACATTTTTGACTTTGACACCTATTCCCTCCGACCACTCCTTAGGGGGGCTCCCATACAAATTTTATGGGTTTGTCGATAAAACCGGAAACTGTCGATAAATAGGTAGCAAGTTTAAGCAAACAAAAACATCAAATGTTGGCTTTATATTTCATGTAATTGTGTAAAATTTATATAAGATAGAGAGTACAAACATGAATTTTTCTCCCAGTGAGGATCAAGCAGACCAACAAGTGCAAACATCAACATTGTACGATCAGTACTTTAGGCACACCAAAGGCTCAAATTGTGATATAAATACCGACACCTGATCACTATCAACCACCCTACTAATTAGGAACAACAATCGCAGGTAGTTGCGTTTCTTTATTTAAAAACGTATTATTATGTTTACAAAGCAATCTTTAGCCTTATTAAACTTAAACTTGGAATGAAACAAATTTTGAAGAAAATTCAAATCTTTACCATTTAGGTTTATAACTATGAAAACAAAATGTAGATTATTTCTCACCTATAGTAAATAATAAACTTCTTTAGTGAAGAAAAACTTAGAAGATGTTTCAAAAATAAAAATGAAAGAGTTGGCTGTGTCGTGGATGTTTTAATCCATGACCAAATTCTTGACTTAATCAAATATACCGAATTCTTTCCTAGTTTGGAAAGGTGTGCTTTAGGTGTGTCCTAATTTGTCCTAATCCATATCCTAATTCATGTCAAAGTTCTTTTCCGGTTTCATAGTCCAGTTTCACTGTGTTATTTTTTGTTTGTGAGCAGTGCTGATTGCCACAAAAAAAACTGTTGAAATCATAACTAACTAGATTATTATTAGTTTTGTTATTGATGTTGTTGTTGTTGTTGATATTGATGTTGATGTTAATGTTGATGTTGATGTTGATGTTGATGTTGATGTTGATGTTGATGATGTTGATGTTGATGTTGATGTTGATGTTGATGTTGATGTTGATGTGGATGATGTTGATGTTGATGTTGATGTTGGTGTTGATCTTGATGTTGATGTTGATGTTGATGATGTTGATGTTGATGTTGTTGTTGATGTTGATGTTGATGTTGATGTTGAAGTTGATGTTGATGCTGATGTTGATGTTGATGTTGATGTTGATGTTGATGTTGATGTTGATGTTGATGTTGATGTTGATTTTGATGTTGATGTTGATGTTGATGTGGATGATGTTGATGTTGATGATGTTGATGTTGTTGATGTTAATATTGATGTTGATGTTGATGTTGATGTTGATGTTGATGTTGATGTTGATGTTGATGCTGATGTTGATGTGGATGATGTTGATGTTGGTGATGTTGATGTTGTTGATGTTGATGTTGACGTTGATGTTGATGTTGGTGTTGATCGTGATGTTGATGTTGATTATGTTGATGTTGATGTTGTTGTTGATGTTGTTGTTGATGTTGATGATGATGATGATGATGATGATGATGTTGATGTTGATGTTGATGTTGATGTTGATGTTGATGTTGATGTTGATGTTGATGTTGATGTTGATGTTGATGTTGATGTTGATGTTGATGTTGATGTTGATGTTGATGTTGATGATGTTGATATTGATGATGTTGATGTTGTTGATGTTGATGTTGATGTGGATGATGTTGATGTTGATGTTGGTGTTGATCTTGATGTTGATGTTGATGTTGATGATGTTGATGTTGATGTTGATGTTGGTGTTCATGTGGATGATTTTGATGTTGATGTTGAAGTTGATGTTGATGTTGGTGTTGATCTTGATATTGATGTTGATGTTGATGATGTTGATGTTGATGTTGATGTTGATGTTGATGTTGATGTTGTTGTTGATGTTGATGTTGATGTTGATGTTGATGATGTTGATGTGGATGATGTTGATGTTGATGATGTTGATGTTGATGTTGCTGATGTTGATATTGATGTTGATGTTGATGTGGATGATGTTGATGTTGATGTTGATGTTGGTGTTGATCTTGATGTTGATGTTGATGTTGATGTTGATGTTGATGTTGATGTTGATGTTGATGTTGATGTTGATGTTGATGTGGATGATGTTGATGTTGATGATGTTGATGTTGTTGATGTTGATATTGATGTTGATGTTGATGTTGATGTTGATGTTGATGTTGATGTTGATGCTGATGTGGATGATGTTGATGTTGATGATGTTGATGTTGTTGATGTTGATGTTGATGTTGATGTTGATGTTGACGTTGATGTTGATGTTGATGTTGGTGTTGATCGTGATGTTGATGTTGATGATGTTGATGTTGTTGTTGTTGTTGATGTTGATGTTGATGTTGATGTTGATGTTGATGTTGATGTTGATGTTGATGTTGATGTTGATGTTGATGTTGATGTTGATGTTGATGTTGATGTTGATGTTGATGTTGATGATGTTGATGTTGATGTTGTTGATGTTGATATTGATGTTGATGTTGATGTTGATGTTGATGTTGATGTTGATGTTGATGTTGATGTTGATGTTGATGTTGATGTTGATGTTGATGTTGATGTTGATGTTGATGTGGATGATGTTGATATTGATGATGTTGATGTTGTTGATGTTGATGTTGATGTGGATGATGTTGATGTTGATGTTGATGTTGGTGTTGATCTTGATGTTGATGTTGATGTTGATGATGTTGATGTTGATGTTGATGTTGGTGTTCATGTGGATGATTTTGATGTTGATGTTGATGTTGGTGTTGATCTTGATATTGATGTTGATGTTGATGTTGATGTTGATGTTGATGTTGATGTTGATGTTGATGTTGATGTTGATGTTGATGCTGATGTTGATGTTGATGATGTTGATGTTGTTGATGTTGATATTGATGTTGATGTTGATGTTGATGTTGATGTTGATGCTGATGTTGATGTGGATGATGTTGATGTTGATGATGTTGATGTTGTTGATGTTGATGTTGATGTTGATGTTGATGTTGATGTTGATGTTGATGTTGACGTTGATGTTGATGTTGATGTTGGTGTTGATCGTGATGTTGATGTTGATGATGTTGATGTTGTTGTTGTTGTTGATGTTGGTGTTGATGTTGATGTGGATGATGTTGATGTTGATGTTGATGTTGGTGTTGATCTTGATGTTGATGTTGATGTTGATGATGTTGATGTTGATGTTGATGTTGTTGTTGATGTTGATGTTGATGTTGATGTTGAAGTTGATGTTGATGTTGATGTTGATGTTGATGTTGATGCTGATGTTGATGTTGATGTTGATGTTGATGTTGATGTTGATGTTGATGTTGATGTTGATGTTGATGTGGATGATGTTGATGTTGATGATGTTGATGTTGTTGATGTTGATATTGATGTTGATGTTGATGTTGATGTTGATGTTGATGCTGATGTTGATGTGGATGATGTTGATGTTGGTGATGTTGATGTTGTTGATGTTGATGTTGACGTTGATGTTAATGTTGATGTTGATGTTGATGTTGATGTTGATGATGTTGATGTTGATGTTGATGTTGATGTTGATGTGGATGATGTTGATGTTGATGTTGATGTTGGTGTTGATCTTGATGTTGATGTTGATGATGTTGATGTTGATGTTGTTGTTGATGTTGATGTTGATGTTGATGTTGAAGTTGATGTTGATGTTGATGTTGATGTTGATGTTGATGTTGATGTTGATGTTGATGTTGATGTTGATGTTGATGTTGATGTTGATGTTGATGTTGATGTTGATTTTGTTGTTGATGTTGATGTTGATGTGGATGATGTTGATGTTGAGGATGTTGATGTTGTTGATGTTGATATTGATGTTGATGTTGATGTTGATGTTGATGTTGATGTTGATGTTGATGTTGATGTTGATGTTGATGTGGATGATGTTGATGTTGATGTTGATGTTGGTGTTGATCTTGATATTGATGTTGATGTTGATGATGTTGATGTTGATGTTGATGTTGATGTTGATGTTGATGTTGATGTTGTTGTTGATGTTGATGTTGATGTTGATGTTGATGATGTTGATGTGGATGATGTTGATGTTGATGATGTTGATGTTGATGTTGCTGATGTTGATATTGATGTTGATGTTGATGTGGATGATGTTGATGTTGATGTTGATGTTGGTGTTGATCTTGATGTTGATGTTGATGTTGATGTTGATGTTGATGTTGATGTTGATGTTGATGTTGATGTTGATGTTGATGTGGATGATGTTGATGTTGATGATGTTGATGTTGTTGATGTTGATATTGATGTTGATGTTGATGTTGATGTTGATGTTGATGTTGATGTTGATGCTGATGTTGATGTGGATGATGTTGATGTTGATGATGTTGATGTTGTTGATATTGATGTTGATGTTGATGTTGACGTTGATGTTGATGTTGATGTTGGTGTTGATCGTGATGTTGATGTTGATGATGTTGATGTTGTTGTTGTTGTTGATGTTGATGTTGATGTTGATGTTGATGTTGATGTTGATGTTGATGTTGATGTTGATGTTGATGTTGATGTTGATGTTGATGTTGATGTTGATGTTGATGTTGATGATGTTGATGTTGATGTTGTTGATGTTGATATTGATGTTGATGTTGATGTTGATGTTGATGTTGATGTTGATGTTGATGTTGATGTTGATGTTGATGTTGATGTTGATGTGGATGATGTTGATATTGATGATGTTGATGTTGTTGATGTTGATGTTGATGTGGATGATGTTGATGTTGATGTTGATGTTGGTGTTGATCTTGATGTTGATGTTGATGTTGATGATGTTGATGTTGATGTTGATGTTGGTGTTCATGTGGATGATTTTGATGTTGATGTTGATGTTGGTGTTGATCTTGATATTGATGTTGATGTTGATGTTGATGTTGATGTTGATGTTGATGTTGATGTTGATGTTGATGCTGATGTTGATGTTGATGATGTTGATGTTGTTGATGTTGATATTGATGTTGATGTTGATGTTGATGTTGATGTTGATGTTGATGCTGATGTTGATGTGGATGATGTTGATGTTGATGATGTTGATGTTGTTGATGTTGATGTTGATGTTGATGTTGATGTTGATGTTGATGTTGATGTTGACGTTGATGTTGATGTTGATGTTGGTGTTGATCGTGATGTTGATGTTGATGATGTTGATGTTGTTGTTGTTGTTGATGTTGATGTTGATGTTGATGTTGATGTTGATGTTGATGTTGATGTTGATGTGGATGATGTTGATGTTGATGTTGATGTTGGTGTTGATCTTGATGTTGATGTTGATGTTGATGATGTTGATGTTGATGTTGATGTTGTTGTTGATGTTGATGTTGATGTTGATGTTGATGTTGAAGTTGATGTTGATGTTGATGTTGATGTTGATGTTGATGTTGATGTTGATGTTGATGTTGATGTTGATGTTGATGTTGATGTTGATGTTGATGTTGATGTTGATGTTGATGTTGATGTTGATGTGGATGATGTTGATGTTGATGATGTTGATGTTGTCGATGTTGATATTGATGTTGATGTTGATGTTGATGTTGATGTTGATGTTGATGGTGATGCTGATGTTGATGTGGATGATGTTGATGTTGGTGATGTTGATGTTGTTGATGTTGATGTTGACGTTGATGTTAATGTTGATGTTGATGTTGATGTTGATGTTGATGTTGATGTGGATGATGTTGATGTTGATGTTGATGTTGGTGTTGATCTTGATGTTGATGTTGATGTTGATGATGTTGATGTTGATGTTGATGATGTTGTTGATGTTGATGTTGATGTTGATGTTGAAGTTGATGTTGATGTTGATGTTGATGTTGATGTTGATGTTGATGTTGATGTTGATGTTGATGTTGATGTTGATGTTGATGTTGATGTTGATGTTGATTTTGTTGTTGATGTTGATGTTGATGTGGATGATGTTGATGTTGAGGATGTTGATGTTGTTGATGTTGATATTGATGTTGATGTTGATGTTGATGTTGATGTTGATGTTGATGTTGATGTTGATGTTGATGTGGATGATGTTGATGTTGGTGATGTTGATGTTGTTGATGTTGACGTTGATGTTGATGTTGGTGTTGATCGTGATGTTGATGTTGATTATGTTGATGTTGATGTTGTTGTTGATGTTGATGTTGATGTTGATGATGATGATGATGATGATGTTGATGTTGATGTTGATGTTGATGTTGATGTTGATGTTGATGTTGATGTTGATGTTGATGTTGATGTGGATGATGTTGATATTGATGATGTTGATGTTGTTGATGTTGATGTTGATGTGGATGATGTTGATGTTGATGTTGGTGTTGATCTTGATGTTGATGTTGATGTTGATGATGTTGATGTTGATGTTGATGTTGGTGTTCATGTGGATGATTTTGATGTTGATGTTGATGTTGATGTTGATGTTGGTGTTGATCTTGATATTGATGTTGATGTTGATGATGTTGATGTTGATGATGTTGATGTTGATGTTGTTGATGTTGATATTGATGTTGATGTTGATGTTGACGTTGATGTTGATGTTGATGTTGGTGTTGATCGTGATGTTGATGTTGATGATGTTGATGTTGTTGTTGTTGTTGATGTTGATGTTGATGTTGATGTTGATGTTGATGTTGATGTTGATGTGGATGATGTTGATGTTGATGTTGATGTTGGTGTTGATCTTGATGTTGATGTTGATGATGTTGATGTTGATGTTGATGTTGATGTTGATGTTGATGCTGATGTTGATGTGGATGATGTTGATGATGTTGATGTTGTTGATGTTGATGTTGATGTTGATGTTGATGTTGACGTTGATGTTGATGTTGATGTTGGTGTTGATCGTGATGTTGATGTTGATGATGTTGATGTTGTTGTTGTTGTTGATGTTGATGTTGATGTTGATGTTGATGTTGATGTTGATGTTGATGTTGATGTTGATGTTGATGATGTTGATGTTGATGTTGTTGATGTTGATATTGATGTTGATGTTGATGTTGATGTTGATGTTGATGTTGATGTTGATGTTGATGTTGATGTTGATGTTGATGTTGATGTTGATGTGGATGATGTTGATATTGATGATGTTGATGTTGTTGATGTTGATGTTGATGTGGATGATGTTGATGTTGATGTTGATGTTGGTGTTGATCTTGATGTTGATGTTGATGTTGATGATGTTGATGTTGATGTTGATGTTGGTGTTCATGTGGATGATTTTGATGTTGATGTTGATGTTGATGTTGATGTTGATGTTGGTGTTGATCTTGATATTGATGTTGATGTTGATGTTGATGTTGATGTTGATGTTGATGCTGATGTTGATGTTGATGATGTTGATGTTGTTGATGTTGATATTGATGTTGATGTTGATGTTGATGTTGATGTTGATGTTGATGCTGATGTTGATGTGGATGATGTTGATGTTGATGATGTTGATGTTGTTGATGTTGATGTTGATGTTGATGTTGATGTTGATGTTGATGTTGATGTTGACGTTGATGTTGATGTTGATGTTGGTGTTGATCGTGATGTTGATGTTGATGATGTTGATGTTGTTGTTGTTGTTGATGTTGATGTTGATGTTGATGATGATGTTGATGTTGATGTTGATGTTGATGTTGATGTGGATGATGTTGATTTTGATGATGTTGATGTTGATGATGTTGATGTTGTTGATGTTGATGTTGATGTTGATGTTGATGTTGATGTTGATGTTGATGTTGATGGTGATGTTGATATTGATGTTGATGTTGATGTTGATGTTGATGTTGATGTTGTTGTTGTTGTTGATGTTGATGTTGATGTTGATGTTGATGTTGATGTTGATGTTGATGTTGATGTTGATGTTGATGTTGATGTTGATGTTGATGTTGATGTTGGTGTTGATCTTGATGTTGATGTTGATGATGATGATGATGATGATGTTGATGTTGATGTTGATGTTGATGTTGATGTTGATGTTGATGTTGATGTTGATGTTGATGTGGATGATGTTGATATTGATGATGTTGATGTTGTTGATGTTGATGTTGATGTGGATGATGTTGATGTTGATGTTGGTGTTGATCTTGATGTTGATGTTGATGTTGATGATGTTGATGTTGATGTTGATGTTGGTGTTCATGTGGATGATTTTGATGTTGATGTTGATGTTGATGTTGATGTTGATGTTGGTGTTGATCTTGATATTGATGTTGATGTTGATGATGTTGATGTTGATGATGTTGATGTTGATGTTGTTGATGTTGATATTGATGTTGATGTTGATGTTGACGTTGATGTTGATGTTGATGTTGGTGTTGATCGTGATGTTGATCGTGATGTTGATGTTGATGATGTTGATGTTGTTGTTGTTGTTGATGTTGATGTTGATGTTGATGTTGATGTTGATGTTGATGTTGATGTTGATGTGGATGATGTTGATATTGATGTTGATGTTGGTGTTGATCTTGATGTTGATGTTGATGTTGATGATGTTGATGTTGATGTTGATGTTGATGTTGATGCTGATGTTGATGTGGATGATGTTGATGATGTTGTTGATGTTGATGTTGATGTTGATGTTGATGTTGACGTTGATGTTGATGTTGATGTTGGTGTTGATCGTGATGTTGATGTTGATGATGTTGATGTTGTTGTTGTTGTTGATGTTGATGTTGATGTTGATGTTGATGTTGATGTTGATGTTGATGTTGATGTTGATGTTGATGTTGATGATGTTGATGTTGATGTTGTTGATGTTGATATTGATGTTGATGTTGATGTTGATGTTGATGTTGATGTTGATGTTGATGTTGATGTTGATGTTGATGTTGATGTTGATGTTGATGTTGATGTTGATGTTGATGTGGATGATGTTGATATTGATGATGTTGATGTTGTTGATGTTGATGTTGATGTGGATGATGTTGATGTTGATGTTGATGTTGGTGTTGATCTTGATGTTGATGTTGATGTTGCTGATGTTGATGTTGATGTTGATGTTGGTGTTCATGTGGATGATTTTGATGTTGATGTTGATGTTGATGTTGATGTTGATGTTGATGTTGATGTTGGTGTTGATCTTGATATTGATGTTGATGTTGATGTTGATGTTGATGTTGATGCTGATGTTGATGTTGATGATGTTGATGTTGTTGATGTTGATATTGATGTTGATGTTGATGTTGATGTTGATGTTGATGTTGATGTTGATGCTGATGTTGATGTGGATGATGTTGATGTTGATGATGTTGATGTTGTTGATGTTGATGTTGATGTTGATGTTGATGTTGATGTTGATGTTGACGTTGATGTTGATGTTGATGTTGGTGTTGATCGTGATGTTGATGTTGATGATGTTGATGTTGTTGTTGTTGTTGATGTTGATGTTGATGATGATGTTGATGTTGATGTTGATGTTGATGTTGATGTGGATGATGTTGATTTTGATGATGTTGATGTTGATGATGTTGATGTTGTTGATGTTGATGTTGATGTTGATGTTGATGTTGATGTTGATGTTGATGTTGATGTTGATATTGATGTTGATGTTGATGTTGATGTTGATGTTGATGTTGATGGTGATGTTGATGTTGATGTTGATGTTGATGTTGATGTTGATGTTGATGTTGATGTTGATGTTGATGTTGATGTTGATGTTGATGTTGATGTTGATGTTGATGTTGATGTTGATGTTGATGTTGATGTTGATGTTGATGTTGATGTTGATGTTGATGTTGATGTTGATGTTGATGTTGATGTTGATGTTGATGTTGATGTTGATGTTGATGTTGATCTTGATGTTGATGTTGATGTTGATGATGTTGATGTTGATGTTGATGTTGTTGTTGTTGTTGTTGATATTGGTGTTGGTTTTGGTGTTGTTGTTGGTGTTGTTGTTGGTGTTGTTGTTGGTGTCGTTGTTGTTGTTGTTGGTGTTATTGCTTTTGCTTTTTTTTATTTCCTTCACCATTGGTTGTGCTTTTCCTTGGTGCATTAACTTTTCCTTAGCTGCATGCTAATTAATCCAGCAAAAGTGGTGCATGTGTGTCACATTTTTTTTATTTTTATTATGTGCCCTTCATTTTCGTACCTTTAAATTACCCGTTACGCCAGTAGTCACAGAGTTAAAATGCCATGAATTCCGTGGTTGAAATTCCATGGTTGAAGCATTTTTACTGCATTATGTGGTTGCCACCCTGAAATCATTACGATAAGAATTTTTTTTTACTTTAGTTGTGAGGCCTAATAACACATCTATGCTGTCGTAAAACAAAATTCACCGTAGCACGTCTCCTGAGTGAGTAATAATTCCATGCAACGATATAACATTTCTGTTTGATAAGCTGCTATATTCACGACCTGGTGACGTCTGAATTCTTTTTTTATTTTTGTCGGTAGGCCAAGTATAAATCCTTCATTTTCCTTTTTAAACATTTATCGTAGCATATATATTCACCGAGTAACAGTTCAATGCAACGTCGATATGCATTTTTCAACTTTTTTGGAAACCCGCGCGGTAAACAGTAACTTCGTCACGTCAAAATAAATTATTCCAGAATTTAAAAAATCATCAGATCAACAGTCATAACCTGCCCCGAGCAAATGTCCCATGTTGTAGCCCCAACGCCAAAATTGATATTTTAAGGTTAAGTAGTAAGTACAAACGTAGTTTCATCATTATCACCTCATTATCACCCCTCTGATTATTTGAAAAACAGATTGTAGACCAATATTACTAAAAATCGAAAATTTTATAAACCTGCGGTTTTATTGGCGACACGCATACGCTCCTTTCACAAAAACTCTAGCGTCACTGACTCTCGCGCCACGTGAGCCGATAATGGCGGCGTTATTTATATCTTTTTTCCGTCACTATAGCGTTCTCTGTTTCGCCGCTGTTGCCACTGTAACTACTTACCCCTGTCACAACCAGCCCCGGTCTCCCCTAAGACGTAACTTATTTGTTTTTATTTTTTTTAAATAGAATTTACAAGCCAAAATCCTATGGAAAGTTAATTAAAGCTTAAATAACTAATATTGGAAGTTTAAACTTATTTTAATCTTCGTTTAGTATTCACTAAAAAACTAAATTCATAGTCTGAACTAAGTTTACACTTCAAACAAAGCCAAACCAATAGCACTTGTAAAACCAAACCTAACTTACAGTAAAGGTAAGAATATTCTCTAATAACAAATTATTCAAGGTTTATAAAAAAAATTAATCGATCATAATTATTGTGGTTTTCCTGTGCCGAAGAAGTATCTTAATAAAACTCATAAAAATAAAACGCTTTGACTTAGTTCAAAAATGACAATATATACATATGTATGTGTATTAAATTAGTTTTTCTTCGAAGGCGGTCTCTCTCGTGCAACTGGTTAGGCAGTATTATCAGTATAGATCTTGGCTACAGGTCGGACATTTTAATTTAGGGTGGTTGACATCTCGTTGATTTTGGTCGAATACATGACATCACCACCCCCGTGACTTGACCCTGTAGGGGGAGACTCACCATTATAATCTTCTGCTGGTTCCACGTCGAAAGCTGCAAGTTTCGAAATAGGCCTCTTTAAAGTACCGCTACTGGTATTTACCTCAGAGGAACGAGCTACACCATCCTTTGCTGTTAAGAGACTCATAATATGGCCACATCTCCATTAACTCCCCGGAGCACTGTCGTCACAAATGAGCACCAAGCTTTCAACGTTCATTGCTTCTTTGGGAAGACACCACTTCGTCCGTCGAGTGAGATCTGGAAGATATTCCTTTATCCAGCGCTTTCAATAGCCGTTCTTTAGATTCTGCAGAACCTTCCATTGCGTCCGTAAACATAAAAGCCTTGGCTCAAAAGGTGCGGGCGTTTGAGTGGAGTTGCTGCCTCCCAGTAAAAATTGATTTGGCGTAAGTGGATCGGGTTCGTCTGGAGTCGCTGGCAAATGTTTCAAAGGCCTTGAGTTCACAATATTCTCCGCTTCAATTAATAAGCTGTGCAATGTCTCCAACCTAGGTGCATATTTTTTCAGCGTGATGACTTCCATTTGATTCCAAACGAAGCTAATCCGGCGTTTATTTTATCGTTGTCCAAAAACTCATTTGTTCCTCGTAGTTCTAGACCGGTGTACGAGGAAGGTCGAACATAAGGAGTCTCCCTGTCGGGTGGCATACAACCCATTTGCGGAGTTTCCGGCTTTGCTTTTCGTACTTTGCAGAATGTGCACTGAGCTTCAACAGTACGAACTAGTGTTCTTCTTAAAGGAATCCAGAATTTTTGCCTTATTTCACGTATAACTGTTCCTGTGTTTAGATGAAGTAGCTTTCGATGGTAGGCAATAACGATCAGAAGCGTCAACTGGTGGTCTTTGGGCAATATGATAGGTCGGCGCGCTGTCAGCGGTATACAAATAGCGTTCTCAATGCGTCCACTAACACGTAAGATAAGTTATTCGTCTAAAAATGGATTGAGTGTCTTCAATCGGCTTTTCTTCTCTCGTAAGTATAGAAACTCTTCTTAAAAGGCATCTTGTTGAATTTGGCAACAGAGATACATTTCGGCCTCTTCTTCTTCAGCAGCAGCAAGCTCTCCCTGGAAAAAATTTTTCTTTCTTATCTTTTTCTTTAAATTTGTGGAATACCTCAAAATCTAAGCCATTGTTCTCTTTAGTCAACTATAAGATGAAAAGCGATTAATCAGCGCCAATCTTCGACCGTTGTATAGTCCAATACCTCAGATACCCGATTGGCTACTTATTGTTTGTATTCGCGATGGTCTGATCGTATCCATCTGACCACTGAATGTGAGTCGCTCTCCAGAGTACACATTTACCCACGTTCGCCTTGTGAAATTTTAGGATTGAATTGTTGAGTCGCGCAGCTAACACCGCTGCTTGTAAGCTTCGGAATTGATTGAAATTTTGTTGGGGCCCATGATGTTTTTGCAGCAACTAAACTTAAGTGTGTGTTCATCGCGTCTTTAAATCGCCAGTAAGCAACAGCCTCTTCACTCGCATCGCAAAATGTGTGCAGCTCCAGCCTTTTATCACCATTATAATAAAAATAGCATCTTGGAATTTTATACTTTTCCACGCTTGGCAGCTGCTTGGAGGAGGCTCCGCCATTTTTTATAAATAGATTCCAGGAGTTGCTCGTCCCATTGAATTCCTGCTTTCCACATAGCCTGTAATAATATTTTCCAAAAACAGTAAAATTTATAATAATAAACTAAATGGATTTAATATGGACATAGTTACTGATAACATTTCTCGCTTCGTCGGCTTTCTCTTGAAAGTTAAGATGTCGGCCGGCAATTTATTAAATTTTAATTCAAATGAAAGTTCGTCAGTTTTCGACAACCAGTACATACCCAGTATACGTTCTACTTCGGCTCCTTCGATACTGACAGGACTGTCCGCTTCAGTGTCTAACGTGTCTTTTTATTTTCTCCGAATTAGATACGATATTTCGCATTTCAAATCCTCCGGCTTGATGAATCATTATGACTTCTTTTAATACGTTCAATGCTTCTTGCTCTATTTGGAAACAGTCCACGTAATCATCGACGTAGTGTTTCTCCAAAATTCCTTTTACAGCTCTGGGAAATGCAAACCTTTGTGCCTTTTTGTTCTTGACATTTTGCGCTATTGTGGGCGAGCATGTTGCACCGAAAATCATTCTCGTCATGACACATGTATCCAACTGTTTTGCAGCGTTGCCATTCTTCCAAAGAAATCTCTGAGCGTCCTGGTCTTCTTTAAGAATTTTTACCTGGTGGAACATTTCCTTTATATCGCCGCAAACTGCTATCGGATATTGTCTAAATTTGAATAAAAGAGAAATTAAAGGCTGGTTAAAATCTGGACCTGTCAATAATTTTTTATTTAGTGAAATGCCATTTATTTCGGCTGCTGCGTCGAAGACGGTCCTAATTCCTCTTTTGTCCGCGTTTCGTACACCAAAACGTTGTATGTAAAAGGTTTGTGATGTTCGATTTCGTATTTCCTCACTACTCAACTTTCTGGCGTATCCTTTGTGGACATATTCGTTTATCTTATTTTTATACTCTGAGGCGTATTCTGAATCACGCAGCATTTTTCTCTCAATACTTTCAAGTCGAGTGAGCGCCATTTAAAAACTGTCAGGGAGGATAATATTAGGTTCGATCCATAGTAGACCGGATTCGTACCGATCACCACAGCGTTCCGTTATTGACTCTAAAATTTACAGCGCTTTTTCTTCAAACTTAGTTTTTATCGGTTTTACATCCGCTCTTACTGCGAAGTTTTCCATGTCGAAGTCATTCTTCATCATGTCTTCCAAATCGCTAAACTCATTTTGGCCATGACCTGTTTTGTAAATATGACACGATCTGCGCTGACAATTAGTAGGTTCTCCTCCTACATTAAGGGAAATAACTCATATTAGCATTATCCACGCCTGAGCATAAATTTGATTTATATATTTACGTGGATAAATCAAATATTTTGCTAACAACTCATTTTTTTCCCGTATTTAAGTTTTATTTATGTCACACACCTACATACACTCAGGGAAAAAAATCGTAAAACCAAAGAATATACACTTTGCCACAAAGACTTTTATTGGTTAGATTGTGCCCAAAGATAAAACATCCTTACGGCAAAGGCACAAAGATTGTTAAATTCCCATGAAAAATATACTTTATATCAAAGACTTAAATTCTTGTGACAAAGATGTACGTCTTTAAAAAACTCGATTTCTTCAATACTATCTTTGTATATCCGCCTTTTTTTTTTATTACTCCCCCCTTCTCTACTCTCCTTCCCACCCCCTCCCCCTTCCCCTTGACCCTTAACCTATACGATTTAATCTAGTGCTAATTACAACTTATACATATTAATACATGAATTGCCTTATATATTACATATTGCCCACAAAGTAACTGCGAACTATAAGCGTGTGTATTTTTAAGAAAAATATGATTTTGTAGAAAAAATTATTTAAAGTTATAGACTTTGTCTTTGAAACAACAATGCTTAGCTTCAAGAAAACAAAGAAAATTTGTTGATTTTGCGTACTTTTTTCTTTGTTAACAAATTCTTGTTAACAAAGAATAAAATCGTTATAGTAAATAATTGATCTTTACGGCGAATATTTTTTTATTGATTTAGCTTCTAAGAACTTCAGTCTTTTGTTTCAAAGATGCAGCAGTTGCTTAGTTAAAGAATAAATCATTAGTGCAACGATCTTTTCTTTGTAGCAAAGATATTTTGGTTAGTCTTTTACCAACTTTTTTTCTTTGATTTTAAGGCGTTCAATTTTCTCAGTGTACCTATAACATACAGATCTACAATTTCCGTTGATTCGCGCGTTGTTTTCTTGCACAGCCATTGCAGCTCTATTGCAGCTCTTTTTGTCCGCTAAGTACCAATTTCTTAGCGACGTTTGCATCAAGCATGGTGGCATAAGCTCCGTCGTCTACGAAGGCGTATATTTGAAGGCATCTATCTTTCCCATAGAGTTGGACAGGCATAATTTGAAAGAACACCGTATCATCGTCTCGGTTTGCTTCCACGTGGCAAATCCTATGTTCGCGGGAAGCAGTTGGCTTCACTGCATTTCCTGAATTATGGATGTCTTTCGCTTCGTGCAGCGTTTGATGGTGGGAATATGTGCAACCGTTTATAACGCACTTGCGCTTGCAAAAGAATTTGCTAGCTTGATGCCCTTTCTTGAGGCATATGAAACACACACGTAAGGTTTTAACCTTTTTCCACCTTTCATCTACTGAAAGCCCTAAAAACATTTTACATATATTTAGTGAATGGCACTCACCTTCGCAAACGCGGTATCTTTTAATACCCACACATGCGAACCTGTGACCTTTATTTTCGGCTGGAGCCAAAGATGGATGTCTCCTTCCTCCTGACAAGGTCGTCGATGATCTTGAAGGCAGCGAATCGGTCACCATGTTGGCAAGTTTGCGTATTCTTTCCAACCACTGGCTGAAATCTGAAAAAGTTGGCGCTCTGTCCAACTGCAGACACTTTTCGACCCAATGCATCTGCTTAGACATTAGCAATTTGGCGATTAGCTCGCTTAACGAGTTTGAAAGGAAGTGATCTCCGTGAGCAGACTCCAGAAAGGTTGCCATATTGCCGATCTGTTTGGCGAAGACTTTTAATGTTGCAAGCTCTCCTTCAGTAACTACTGGTAAGGCACGAACTTTGGAATTTGTGATTTGGGCTATTTGTGATAGACTCGAATGAGGGGCGTTGAGTGTGACTAGGTGGATCGGCATCGAATAATGATGTAGAGGCAGGCATGGAAGCGGCTATAAGGGTTGGCGTGGCAGTGGCTATCAGCGGTGGCGTGGCGGTGGCTATCAGTGGTGGCGTGACGGCGGCTATCAGTGGTGATATGGCGGCGGCTATCGGTGGCGGTATGGCGGCTGCTATAGGTGGCGGTATGGCGGCTGCTATAGGTGGCAGTATGGACATATCTGCACATCTCATTACGTATCTGTCGTTGTTGTTCAGCACAAGCGATTGTATAGCATGAATTTGACGCTTGAATTCATTCTGGAGCCTTGAAATGTTCTTATTAAATTCGTGAGTGAATTGAAATTTTTCTCCATAATTTCAGCGTCCTGCGCAAGGGGCTTACTAATTGGTTGTGGAGGTGGATTTGAAATAGTGGATGGCTGGGGCGGCGTGTTTGTTGAGGCGGTTAATTGTGGCAAATGGTTCAGCGGCATGTCTGTGTCGAATTGCTCGTACCTGTTAGGTTGTATTCCTTTATTCGTTCTCCGGCTGGTTCTTTTTCAGGATGCTGGGTGAGAGGCATCAAATACTCGAACGGTCCAAGGATCCCGTCCAAAGGCTACCGTACGTTGGCATATCGGCTTGTGGCGAAACTTGGTGACAATAATTACTAAGCGCTTTTAAGTTAATTCAATAAAGTTGTGGTTTTCCTGTGCTGAAGAAGTATCTAAATAAAACTCATAAAAATAAAACGCGTTGACCTAGTTCAAAAATGGCAATTTTTATATGTTTACTTAATTAGTTTTTCTTCAAAGGCGGTCGGTCTAATTTAGGGTGGTTGACATCTCGTTGATTTTGGTCGAATACATGACAGTCATACCATATTTATAGTTTAAATAACTAAGAAATTATTCCTCCTTTGAATGTCATATTCAAAATAATAAAAACCAGTCAATGTTTGTTACAGCAGCGATGATTCTTCTTTATAAGAGACTGTCGAATAGATTGACACATATATAATTTTAACATTAAGCAATTATGGGTTTTTTTTTTTTTTTGAGAAATCTATCATAAATTTTGATATTTTTATCAATTTTGATGTTTAAGATTGTTGTATTTAAACAATAATTTTGGGTGAGTGTAAAATGCAGTTTATTATTTTTAACGAATTTTCTAAAGAATATCTACACAAATAACACCATGCGCCAATGGTTTGTACACGGCATTCCACTTTATTTTTCTTATAGATTTGGAGTCTGAAACACGAAAATCGCAAAAAACCTTTTATTTAAAAGTTTTTCCTTAAATTTTAAAATTATTTTTTCGCTTTTTTCGAATATAATTGTATATATTTAAACATATCTTAAATACCACCAATCTAATTTTAAATAATTAAGCCTTATAAAATTTTCTACGTGTTCGTTCAACAAATTTTTTCATTTGGATGAGTGGTTTTTGCACTATCAAAAGATACATGATACAATTAATTGTATCATGCAAAAGATATATTTTAAGAAAATTATTTTTTCACGTCAAAAAAAAATGAAAGTCAAAATGTCTTCAAAAATTCATAAAAAAATCAAAATGAAAGATACGTTTTTTTGATCTTAAAACACATTTCGAATACATTTCGCTGAAATAAGTTCATGCAAAAATAAGGGCAGGAGATGCATTTGAGTGAAGGTTCTAAAATTCGACATTTTACAGTTTTTTACATTTTTGATTTAAATTTGCTTTGAGTGAATTTTTTTAAAGAGGAGTTGTTTCGATCTTGGTTCTCTTTTGCCTTTTATAGTGTTCAGGATTTGTTTCTCTTATAAGCAACCAAATATAATCCCCATCATTTTCTTATTCCAGGTTCCTTTATAGCGTTGCTCCATGTTTTCATTTGCTGATGAAAACGTTTGCCGTGTTTCGACACGATTTGTGGGAAAGAAATCGAAATGAGAGTGCAGAAAATTAATTTTTGCACCTGATGTTAAAACAATGATTTTTTAACGAAGTGTTAAAATGCTATTAAATAAGAGTCTTTTACACCAATTTTTGCATAAATTATAAGCGAATGATTTTTGCTTTTGCAGCAAATCTGTGAAAATATGCCTCTTCTTGTTGATCATACATAAAGACCGCACACATCAGGGTCTTTTTGACATTTCAACAGTTTTCGATGAAATAACTAAATTTATTTTAAAAATTAGCAGATTACATTAAATGATTTCAATGCACACGATACAATCACAAGTACGAATACCGAGCAACTCAACCAAAGTTGGCAAGAGGTGGCGATGCTTATCCAAGTTGATATTAACTATCAAACGAACACAAAATAGAATACAGGCCTTCTCTAAGATATGCCACCAGTCTTAAACCACAGATATTTTTGAATTGATCTTTCTAAGCATGATAAGACTAAATATGTCGAATAGTACCTTCACCCAAATGCATCTCATGCCCTAATTTTTGCATGAATTTCCTTCAGAGATAGCTTATTTTCTCAATTAATTTTTTTTTAAATCAAAAGAAAGAATTCATCCCTTGTTGCGGTTTTCGATTTTCTATGAATTTTTTTAGATAAATTTAACTTGCATTTTAACGTGAAAAATAATTGTTTTAAAATATATCTTTTGATAACCCAAAAACTACTCATCTAAAGATAAAATTTCTTGAACAAACCTATAGGGAATTTTATTGTTAATTATTAGGCTTAATTAATAGTGGTATTCCAGATATGTTCAAATATATTCAATTATATTAAAAACAAAAAACGAAAAAAAATTAAAAAAAGTATTCATACAAAAATTTTTTTTTGCTATTTTTCGTATTTAGAGCAGGGACAGAAAATAACGATTATTTCCAAAAATTATATAACAAAAAATTAACATGTTTTCAACATGGAGCACATGAAGCACACAATGCATGTTCTGTCGAAATGAGAAATGATTTTTATTTTTTAAGTCTTAATAACAAAAATTTAATTTAATTTTCATTTTATCCATCAAAAATAAAAGTTATTTTTTGATTTTTATTTTTCTGTTCAAGAATAAGAGTTATTTTTGATTTTTATTATTTCCTTCAAGAATAAAAATTATTTCGCAATTTTTATTATTTCGCTCAAGAATAAAAATTATTTCTCTTTTTATTTTTTCGCTCAGAAATAAAAGTTATTTCTCAATTTTTATTTCTTACGCTAAAAAATAAAAATCATTTGTCCAGTTTTATTATTTGTAGGTAGGGAAAAAATATATTAAAATAATAAAGTTTGTTTGGGAGCCCCCATAAGGAGTGGTCGGAGGGAATAGGTCCCCAAGGTAAAATTTTCTTTTTGCAAAAGTAATGGGGGTCGGTCATACATATTTACCCTCTCCGGCACTCCCTTAAAGCTTCCCTGTTCAGGTGTAGGAATAAATACAAACAAATCATTTATTCAAAGTATATATGTTACAGATGTTTGACAATTTTTTTTTCTTTGTTACTGAAAGTACGTCTGAAGAATATTGTATTAAATTTTTAGGTCATTCGGAGCAAAACTAACGAAGTTACAGTAGGTTGAATGACCGTACCTCCAACTAGTGCTGCTTAGTGTACAAAACTTTAAATTGATTTTCCCAAACAAGTTATTTTTAAAGTCGGTGACCAGCCTACAGAAAAAACTACTGAACCGATCGTTTTGAAATTTTGTGCACATATTCTACATATAAGTAGTTAATTACTAACAATTTTACAATAACAAATAGGTAGAGTTTTTCGTCAAAAATCGTCATTTTAGCTTCAAAATGGTGCCAAAAATTGAAAAATTTAAAAATTAAAAAAGCTCGACGTGACTGGAGAGATAAAGTAATGAGCTAAAGAAAGCATTTTAATTTTTGGTTTCAGATGATCCAGTGGTGCAGTAGACTGGTCACCGCACAAAAACTTTTTTGAGGCGCCTGCGGAGATCTACAATAAATCCGCTATTTCTCTCCATTTTTTAACAAAAATTTTTTTAAATATTCTTCAAATGTTGTAAATGTTTACATATAATAATATATAAAATAAACCTACTTAATAATTTTTTCTAAAAAAATTCATGAAAAAAGGTCTTTTTTAGACGAAACAAATCTTACTTTCTCCTTAAAGGCGGTCTATGACAATTTTAGGCATTTTTGATTTTGACAACAGCCTGCTGGCTTTTTGCTTAGTTTTTGGCATTAGAATATGCCAGCATGTGTTGAATATGCCAGCAAAGGCAGCATGGTTAAGCCTTTAGATAGAAACATTTTTACGTTCATTTCACTTAAAACATCATTGTTCTGGAATTTTTTCGACTTCTTACTGCATTTATGTCGTTTCTGACGGGCAATAAAAATTATTGATTAACCTATGCGACAAAAATTTACGACACTAGGATTTTCATAGACAAAACATTTCTGACGTCATGTGGACACAGAGAAAGCCACTCAAATATCGATAATGCATCATTCATGCAACGGCGTTGCATTGAATTATTACTTGGTGAGTTATAAGCAACTATAAATGTTTAAAAAGGAAAATGAAGGATTTATACTTTGCCTTACGACAAAAATAAAACAAAAAATTATAACGTCGTTAGGTCGTGAAGATAGCAGCTTATGTAACAGAAATGTTATATCGTTGCATGGAAATATTACTCATTCAAATTTGAGCTTTAGGTCAAGTAAGTAGACAACAAGACAACATGAAGACATAGAAGGCAACAACCAAGAACAACAACATCGGCTCTGTATAGATCAAATCACACAGCTTGACTATACAGACTGTTTCGTTGGCCGCTACATACAGTCAAGCTGTGTATACTGTATAGTCAAGCTGTGTGATTTGCTCTCAGTGATGTGATTTGGCGGGATTTCGGGCTCATTTTGGGATATTTGACCAATTTGAGAACGTGTGGGATTTCGGATACTTTGGTGGGATTTTCTACTGTGTCATAATTTTGAAAAGTTTAAATTCTTTACAAAAGAACTGGTTGGCATCACTTTTTTGTAATCTTTTACGATTGTTTGTTCAATTGGTGTTTCCTATATCCAAATATATAAGAAAGTATATTCAATAGAATTCATAACTTGATTCTGATAAAATGCATCTGTCATTCATATGCACTGGTTTTAAAAGCAGAATAAATTTGTTTGCCGGATGAATTCGAAATAATTTTAAGAAATATAGGAATATAAAAATGTGTCGGAAAAATTGGAGTGCTTTTTTTTTTTTGTATGAAGCAAATTGTACAGAAAGAAAAAAAAAAAAGCAGATAGAATCCAGGAAATATTAAATAAGTCTGAAATAAAAGTTTATTTTTATTTTTTAAATATATTGGTATACTTTAATAGATTTAATCTATACTATTATATAAAAGAAGACTCACGTATGTTCGGCTGCGAAAAGCTTGAGAATGGCAGGCGCTATTTCAAAAATTCTTTTTCTCTAGGATAGCTATGGTACCCAGTTGGGACATGGGATATATAAATTTAATAACCATTGTTTAAAAAATTAATTTAAATTCAAAGAGAATAACCATACAATTTCTTTATTCTTATTCTCAGAGAGAAAAAATTTTCTCATTAAAGCTCTGTGCATCTCAAAAAAAGGTTGTGCCCAAAGCTAATAAGGTAGAACATATGTATATGTAATACTTCTGTATTCCAACTCTGAAATCGAAGAGAGACAGCCATAACAACATAAGATGTTGCTGTTTGTGTTAGTATATTTGAATATATGAAAATTACTACACAAAAAATAAAAAGTCAAACCGTCACAGGGGCGGTTGTTATGAAAACGTTTGCCCCAAACATATAAGCAAACAAATCATATTTGTTTTTCCTAAATCACAGGTACGCACCATTATAAAACAATTATAAGAACGCCTGAAATATGATTAAATTTAAACAAACAAAATTTTAATCAAAAAATTCAAACAACAAAAATTTCAAATAAAAATTATTGACAATGGAAGCACCGCTCCTGAGTTTTTTTATTTTGAAATTTAATTTCCTCTATATATTTTCTCGCTCATATAACTATATATCAGCACTCTAATGTTGACGAATATATGAGATAGAACAATATGTCAAAATCGCTGTGAGACAAAAGCTCTATTTTCAAACTCTTTTTGAGCATCATATATAAAAGTCAACAACCCAGCGGGAAAATGAGAATTGATTAAAAAAAAAAATCGTAAATGGAATAGTTTCTTTTTCTTACATTTTAGAACGTATTCCAAAGAATATATAAATTAAAGCAAAACATATGAATTGGAATATATCAATCAAAAGTTTATATCAACCAATATGTCAACGAATATATCAACCAAACAAATTTTGGCATAAGTGAGAAAAGCAACAGTCTGTTTTGATTTGTTTTCTCCTTTCCGAAAATGAATACTTTTTATTTAAAAGAATGCATTTAAAAAGTGAATAAAAGAATCGCTTTCTGTAGCTATTCATATGGAAGCGAGAAATGAATGTACTACTATTTGTAGGACGTCAGCGTCCCACCGGCAAAATGAAAATGGATTCTAGAAACAAAAATCGTAAATAGAATGAATTCTATTGCTAACATTTTAGAATGTATTCCAAAGAATATATACATTTATAGCAAAACCTATGAATTGGAATCTATCAAGCAAAAGTTTACTGATTCGTTTTTATTCCAGCCATAATTGATTACGACCCATATAATTATTTCTAATATATAAAATGTTTTTAGATTCCTTGCTTGCTTTTTTGATAAGTGAAAAACGAACTGATTCTAAAACAAATTCTGGTATAAGTGAGAAAAACATCAGTCCGTTTTGATTTGTTTTCTTATTTCCTAAAGTTGATACATTTTATTTAAAATAATCATATATGTAATACTTCTATATTGGCAGTACACTGTACTGTGAATGTACCCGAAATTGTGGGTCCGGTTCTCGGTCAATTGTGTACAAACTTAATAACACGCACAACACAATTGATCATAAGAAGCTAGGTCAAAGTCCTTTCAATGGCTAAAATGGCCAGTTATTTATTTATTTTTGGTTTGTTTTTATGTACTCGAAATTTAATTTTATAACAAAAAAACTCAGGAGCGGTGCTTTCATTGTCAAAAATTTCATTTAAAATTTCTGTTGTTTCAATTTTTATGGTTTAAATTTTGTTTGCTTGAATTTTTCTTTTTAAATTTTTATCATATTTCACGCGTTGATCTTATAATTGTTTTATAATGGTGCGAACCTATGATTTATGCAAAACAAATATGTATGCTTTGTTTTGTTTTATGTTTGGGTAGACATTTTTCTTAACAACCGCCCCTGTGACGTATAGTAGTAGTATATTCAAATATACTAATACAAGGTGGCGCAAAAGTAATCCTCCTATCAGAAAATGCTATAAATTTTGCGATTGGCCCCTAATGTCAGTTCTGTTTTGACATTTGTGTAGTAAACACATGCGAAATACACGTTAATAAACAATGTTACGCTACACTGCTCCAGAACGCGGAATATTGCTGACTATTTATTTGACCAATATTTTCATCAAAAATAATCATGAGTGATGAGGCCCATTTCCATCTTAGCGGGTACGTAAATAAGCAAAATTTACGCTTCTGGGGCACTGAAAATCCGCGTGTAACCCACGAAGAGCCGTTACACCCGCTCAAAGTCACTGTATGGTGTGCTGTTTTCGCTGGAGGAGTCATCTGACCTTTTTTCTTCGAAGACGTCCCGGGCCAAACGGTTACTGTGAATGGTGAGCGCTACAGAGCAATGATCAACGAGTTCTTTTTGCCGCAACTTGATGAATTGGGATTGGAAAACATGTGGTTCCAACAGGACGGTGCAACGGCACACACTGCACGTGCCACAACCGATATGCTGAAGGATGCATTCCCGGGATGCATTTCCCGTCAAGAATGTGAGGACCTATCGCCGGAAGTTTTGGCCGAAGTGATGGAAAATGCCATAAAAAGGGCTCAAATGACAATCAACTGTGGCGGCGGCCATTTACATGACATCATATTCTCGACTTGATGTAAAAAAAAATTAAAAGACCAAATAAAAATAATCCACAAGAAGAATCAAAGTTTTTAATTTTTTTTTTTAAATTACAGCCAAAAAACATCGGAAGGTTATTTTTGCGCCACCTTGTACAAACAACAAAATCTTATGTAGGCTATCTCTCTTTGATTTCGTAGTTGAAACTCATTAAAAATTTAGTTTGCTGCCAATATTGAAGTATTACATACATGGTTTAATAAATAAGGTTGTCGCATGGGTGAGAGCGAGTTCCAATAAATGTCGAATCGAAGTTGACAACTCATACAAAATCTGAATGCGTAAATTGATAACATGCAAAGCCGATGAAGTTGTTGTTGTAGCTTTTCATTGATTTTGACAATTATGTGTACTGAGAAGAGAGTACGATCAGCCACGAGACAACCTAATTTATTCAACCATGATTACATATATGAAAAGAATCTATTTAAAAAGTGAAAAAAAACGATTCTGTAGCGATTCCACTTGAAGCGAGAAAAGAATATACTATTCTTTGTAGGACATCAGCATGTTAAAAATAATCAATTCTAGAATCTACACTGGAGAAGAGAATTGATTCTTTTTTTATATAAAATTGCATCTTTTTCCCGATGGGGTGTTAAAAATAATCAATTCTAGAATCTATATTGTAGAAGAGAATTGATTCTTTTTTCCCGGTGGGAAGGTCCACAAAAAAGAAAAACAAAGACAGCAACCAACATGTATTGAGTGCGGTACCAATGCTGCCACCTTTTTGAATGTAAAAATACTGCCACTTTTATAAAAGCATCGACAAAAATTCCGTGTCGATGTTTTGTTGAAATGTTTTGTTGAAATTTATCAGCTTAAACGAAAGATATATTTTATTTATAATAACAATTCTTTAAGGCCGTCATATATTTTTCTTACCTCTGAGCTAATATTTTAACGTATAAACGAGATTTTTATATATAGGCAATAATAAAGTTGATATATAGTAACTTTAAAACGATACTTCAATCAAATTGTGAGAACCCCCACACGCATGATACAATTATACAGGTAGGTTTGACAACAGGCTATTTTCTCACGAGATCGTTCATGGATTGTCAAACTCGTCTGTTTTTTGTTTTTTTTTTTTTATTTCCTTTGTCTTGTATGATTTTTGACAATTCATGTTCGCTCGAAAACTGTCACACCTACCTGATTCATTATACCATGCCCCACACGTAGTTCATTCTAAAATTGACACGCCTTTTGAAAAGAGAAGCTTTTTTTTTAATTTATTGATTTTTCAATAAAATAAAAATAACAAGAGACGCTTTCTTTGATTTATTGATTTTTCAATAAAATAAAAATACCTTTCAGAAATGCCAGTTTGCTACGAAAAACAAACATGTTGGAAAGCAAGGCAATTTTACCAGTTTGTGTTATCTCTTTTTAACATGCAAAACAAAATCAAAAATAGTTACCACATGGCAAAATGTTTTAGAGTTAACACGGCGTAGTTAACACACCAGATAAAACAAAACTGTGAGTATCCTAATAGTCACAGCGCTAGGAAAAGCATGAAAAAAAATTATCAGGAAGATACAGAAAGTTTATTACTTTAGTTATTTTTTATTACATTAGTTAGCTGGTTACTTTATTCGGATGAAACTACTAAGTCGCTCCAACACAAATATACAATTTTACCGAAATTCAAACAGCTGTATTCATAAAAAATTATGAGCCTCTTACAAAGCCTTCATGAGAAAAAAATCGAAAAAAAATTTAAAAACATTTTTCATGTTGAACATTTCAACAGCTTTCAAAAGCTCTTTTAAATGCTTGATAAATAAGAGAAAAAATGGTTGAAACCTTCAATAAACCCTCGATAAAGCATTTTAAAAATTTGTTTGTTCTCATCTAAGCACAAAAAATATTGTCAAAAATGTATCAAATTATTTCAAAATGTATCAAAAACAAACAAAATGTCAAAAAGTGTTTGAAAATGTTTGTTTATAAATTAGAGGATTTTTATATATGGTTGAAATTTAAATTTTTTTTTTAAGGTTTATAACACACCTCTCATAAAGCAGTTTTTAAATTATTTGCTCTCATTTGAGCACAAATATTGTCAAAAATAATTAAAATTCTTCAAACATTTCAAACATTTCAAACATTTGGAAAATATGACAAGAAAATTCAAAATATATAAAAAATTTCCAAAAAAGAAAATAAAAACAAGAAAATTTGTCAAAGATTTCACAATATTTATAAAAAAAAAAAAATAATAAAATGACAATTATTTCAGTGCAGATGGCTTAGAAAAACTATTGATTTTTAAATATCAAAATCTTGACGAAATTGCGACAAATAAATAACAAGTCACTGAATTTATCTAATACACAAACCATTATTTACACTCTTCCCACTTCAATATGAATACGGCTGTCAAATTTTAAGATTTAAAGTTTTTAATGATATATAATATTTTTATCGCCGGCGAAGCAGCGGGTATTTGCTAGTGCTTTATATAATGCTTTAGTAGCAAATGAACTTCTAATATATAAGCTTTATGAAGAATCCAAGCAGGTGTTGATTATTTTAGAAAAAATTGTTTTAAATAAGGACAATAAGGACAAAAAAAATTCAATCAGGAGAAGAATTGTCCTATGAAGAAGCTGAAGAGAACTTGTCTTCAGATGAAATTCTCAAAGTAAAAACAAATTACGGAAATTTTATAAAAAAATTTATTGCTAAGTTGCTTGATAAATTTTCGATAAATGATAAGTTCTTCTAAACTTTAAAATTTTTAGACCCTTACGTTGCTTTAGATATAAAATAAAGAAAATATTCAAAAGATCTTTCCTTCCTTTCGAATTTGTAGAGGTAAATAAGTATTCCCCGGAGAATGAACGGAATGACTTGTCGTTTTTATTTTAATGACCAAAGCGATTATACTGTTTTAAATTTTTGAAAAACTGTTTCAATCAAAAAATTCAGATTTTAAAAGTTTTTATATGAATTTACCTATACAATTTGTTTTGTTTGGTTTCGTTAATAAATAAACTCTTATATAAAAAGTTTCTGACGATTATTTATTTTCATAAATTGGATACAAAAACATTATTGGTATAAATATTTGGTGGGATTTTTTGTGGATTTTTTTGTGTCGTTTTGGTGGGATACCAAACAGGTTTAAATGGGGATGCGATCGGGATGTTTTACTAAATCAGAATCACATCACTGTTTGCTCTATACAGATCCGTTGTTGTTGTTGTTGGTTGATGCCTTCTTTGTCTTCATGTTGTCTTGTTGTCAACATACTTGGCCTGAGGCTCAAATTTGTTAAAAAAAAAAAACTACTAGCTCCTATTTTCCCATTTTCCGTACTCAAATATTTTTTTTTTTATAAAAAGTCATATCAGAGAAAAAAAAAATGTTCCACCGTGGAAAATCAAAATGGAAGCTGAACTCCAAATTACAATTTGTAACAATTTTTTTATAAGTATGGGTCATTTCTGTAATGGTTGTTCTCTATTTCATTGTTGGACGTGCTCTCAGAACTATTATATCAGTAAAGCTGAAACTTGAGTTTTGTGTAGTACTTTCTTCACCTTCTGTCTTATGTGAAATGAAAGCACACTCTAGAAAAACATTTTAAAATTTTGTACACTACGCCCTTTACAAAAGTCAAAGCTGATGTATCCATTCCGATTTCTATTCCGTATATCACTTGGACTCTAAAAAAATGCTCATATTTAAAGAACTGAACCATTCTTCTGATGAATCCAATAAAAGTATAATCTTTTTGGTCGTATTATTGTCTTTTTATTGTATTGTAAACATTACATAAAAATAAATTGTTTTTCTGAAAATGGAATATTACAAAATTGAAGCTTCGGCAACTATGTTTGACAATTTTTTATATCAACGCACGATTCTTTTATCAACTTAGATATATAATGCGTAAAATAGCGTATTCCTATCCTGCGTTCTTAAAATCAAAATTTTGCAAATCCATTCACAAGCGAAAACATTAAACGAAGTTAAGGATAAATCATCATCAATACAAGGCAAACAAGGATGTGTAAATGGCAAAAATTCCTTTATTGCAGAGCCATTTTGTGTTATGCAAATTGTTGTCGCTAAGCGTTGTGTGGGGTCTGGTGGGCGCAATGTTTGGCTAGGACTGTTTCTGCGAAATGCGTACGCACTAAATACCAAAGAAGTGAAGTAGAAATCTTTTGAAATTGTAAACAACAAAGTAATGGCCTCGAATTGCGGTGTGGCACCACAATTGAACAAACTGAAATGTTAATGAGAAACTGGGTGCGTCAAGGCACGGTTCCTTTATGTCGATAATTACCGATTCCACAATTAGCATTTTGCGAAAGCATTTAGTGCAGCTTCCATTTAGTCTTTGAAACCAATAATGGGTTGAATTGGTTTAAGCAATAAAACAGCGTTAAAATTTTAAAACAAAATTCTAGCATTTTGAGTCTTGTACATATTGATAACTGTAATTTTCTAAGAGATTAATTTTGTCTGGAATTGTACTGTGGAATTGTACTGTGAAAAGTTGTATTTGTTTTTTAAAAATATAAAAAACTAGTAAGATATGACCTTCGACTTGGCCGAAGTTAGTGTATAATGTCTTTAGCAGTCAGTAAAATGTCAGTAAATAGTTTTAACAGAAAATATTCGCTTTTGTTTTATGATAAAGTCACTTTGTATGGGAGGAAGGCGTGGTTTTCACTCGATTTCGTTAAATTATATATTCAGAGTGCATATTCAATATAATTTGCAAAATTTCAAATCAATATAATAATTTTTGTGGAATTAAAAGAGATTTTACCTTTTTGGTAAAGTCATTTTGTCTGCGAGTTAGGCGTGGTTTTTATTCGATTTGGTTGAATTTCATACACAGAGTATATGTTAGATATATATTAAAGTTCATATGCAAAATTTTATAAGTCCATAAGTCATTAAGTCCATATCTTATACCCTAGACAGACATGTAGTACCAAATGTAGTATGATATGGAAACGTGGTGTTCTGAAATGTACTACGATGGATCGCACTGAGCACAGCCAAAGCTTTAAGCTCTTCTGTCAAAATCATATGTTTTCGATTTCCGGCAGCATAAAAAAATTAGCTGCTGTACACTGGCCATTGACCAGCAAGTTCGGCATCTTCTCAAAATCCCTTTTTTTAACGCAAGCGTTTTATATTGTTTGCTTCTTTTTAATGCCCTTGAAGCTAGTATAAAATATTTCCTCTTTTTCCTCCGGTAATCCGATATTTTTAAGTTATTAGCAATTATAACTTTGGCTGCATCCATTTTCTTGTTTAATATTGATAAACTTCTGCATCAGCTGATAAGTGTACAATGTAGTAGAGTACCACATGTCTGTCATTATGCTAGTACATCCCCGTAGGCCTGAAATCCCTTAACGAATAATCGTCTATGAATCCAAGAAGAATTTTCACACCTTTCAATGATTTACTAACGAACTTTCTTACAATTTTCTTTTACCGACTTGTGGCCTTACGGCTTGCAACGCTGGTTGCCGAACGTGGTAGATACAGCACCAAGCTAGAAACGCTGATTATCATTATCAAACAAATGTTCATATTAAAAGTTGTGTTTTAGTGTAACAAAATAAAATTTGAAGTAAAAAAAAATCCTGCTTAGACTTTTACTTACAAACGTTTACTTACAAACAGTGGATTTAATCTTATAAATGCATAAGTTATTTATATATTAATTTTCTTATATATGTTTTTAGGTTAAAACTAAAAAATAAAATTTATCTTGCTTTCGTTATCTTTTTATTTTTCTTTATCTTTTCGTTGCAGAAATTTCTTTTATATTTCCTATTTTATTTCGTTGCCGAAATCTCCTTTAAATTTCCGTTTTATTTCCTTGGCGATATTTGCTGCATATTTTCCTCTTGCTTTCGTTGACGAAATTTTCTACATTTTTCTTTTAAAGTTTCGTCCACGAAATTTTGGACACTTGTATGAAATTTTCCTGCATGAATTGTATGGGCGACTCCGTAAGTTTCGTCGGCGATGGGGAATTTTCGTGCATTAATCCTCCATGAATCTTTAAGGAAACAGCCAACTGGGATGGTTTCTTGAGCTTTCATTGTAGTACACATTAGCTGCATTCCCGTGGTCGTTGATCTAGAGCGCGGCTCTATTTTATTCACAAAGCAAAAACAAAAATTAGAACCAGCTCTTTTCCTGGCTCTATTTCTGATTTGAAAATGCTGCTAAGTTCAATGCATTTTTTGTTAAAAACGAACATAGTTGGCAAATCTAAAGTATGCTGTTTTGTATTGATTTCTATTGTAATCAAACAGCTGTTTCAAGACAGTGGTGCCAAATTGGTATAAAGTTGAACTAAAGTTGTTCCACTGAGTTTTGATCTGATCCAGTGCCACGGGAATGCAGCTATTGTAGTACGGAAACCATATGTCTGTCTAGGGCATTAATTTTTATAAAATTGTAAGAGATTTTACCGTTTTGATAAAGTCACTTTGTATGGGAGGTAGGCGTAGTTTTTATCCGATTTGGTTTATTTTCGAACTTGATCTTTATTTTTTAGATACAAGCTAAAATATCGAATTTCGTGATGATAGCTTAAAAATCACGGCTGTAATCGTGTACACGTATGCTCGTATGGTGATGTTGATCAAGAATATATGTAATTTTCTACACCTACCACGCCCCTTTATGGGCGTTACAAACGGAGTGACAAAATTAATATACCTCTTTTACGTGCTCGCTGTTTTGCTTTTCCCACCTCATTGGTTAAAACTTAAGTAACTTTTTCTTATAGATATTTACTAAAGAGATGCACAAGCCTTCGTAGCCTTTATATCCAATAAAAGCAAGCAACAAAACAAGAATTGTCGTTCTAAAAGTTTTTCCAAAAATAACGATTTTTACGATGAATTTTCCTGAAGGAAATATCAAAATCGGGGGCACTATGCTCCCATATCGATCGATACGAAACTTATGAAAAATAAATCAGAACTTATAAACATGACCAGTGCACAGAATGACTTTTTTGTATTTTACTTCAGTTGGGATATACTTAAATTTTCTTATAAGAATAGTTCCTTGTAAAAGATCAGATCAAAACATCTCCTTACTGCAGTGCTTGCTTTAAAATGTGACTGCAGAAGAGGAGAAGTACTTGAAAGTAGGACAGTTATATTTATATAAATTAAATTAATAAATTATTAATTTTGTTTTTAAAAAAGAACATCAGAGGAAACCTCTGATGTGCTTTCTTCTTTATTGAGTTTAAAACTGAGCTTAACAATTGTTATAACTTAGAATATAAACTAGCTCTCTGCCGTCAGCTCTGCTGGCGTTGATGTTTGCTGATTCTTGCTGGCTGCTATTGTGTAACGATTGCAGTTGTTGTTACCTGCGATTCTCTGGAATTATGCTAGACATGTTGTCAGCACTTTTAGCTAGAGCGGATGCGCGTGGATGATGAAATAGAATTTGGTTGACGAAATATAATTATCGTTAACTTATACGATGGTGCATTTCTTTTACACTACGTTTCCCTGAGACATCTTATGACGTCATTATTTTTTTACTATGAGGCCAAAGAACTCAACTATTTTCATCGAGTTGTAATTTCATACAACACTTTAGCATTTTTGTTGCATTTTTTTATGTAATAAGCGGTTGCCTTCGAGGTGTCATGACCTAATTTTATTTTTGAAGTGAAACTTCTTTAGCCGCGATGGGGAGTAAAACCGATGAATCAATTCGTCGATGAAACACTTCGCCGTGAAACGCTTCGGCGTGTTTTTAACATAGTGTATAACATAACATAGTGAAAATTAAAATCAGATCTGAGCCCAACTTATTACCTAAAAAATTTCAATTTGCCCTTAACATGAAATTCACGAAGTATTGTGGAATTTGAAAAATAATAAATGCTTTCGCACGGCGATAATAAAAAGGCATTTTAAGGAAAAAACAGATGTTTTTCATTTGAAATTGTAATTAAGGATAGATAACTAAATGTTTTTAATAAAATAAAGTTTGCATATTGCAGATAATTAAATGTTCTTCCCAACAAGATATAGATGACCTAGATCGGTAAAGAAATGCGGCAACAGCGATTGATAAACCAACTGAAGAGACCGCAGGGTTAACGAAGCGAACTAATGCCCGGCGAATTAAGTGCTATACGAGTATAATATGATTTCAATTGAAGTAAGCGACGTAGAACCTGTTAACCACAAACATTGATAAAAGATTAATAGGAACATTATTCCAAACTCTTTAAATATTTCCATAACTTATTGTTTATTACAAACATGCCCACGTAGTTGCCCGTATGGCCCGCGTGGTCCTTCATACAAATTGTTTTTCTGTCTTAATTTTGTCTTTGCGATGAGCCAAAACCAAAGAACGTCTGCAAAAAACAACAACACAAGCCGCACTCGTTCAGTGTTCAGTACATTTTCCAGTGAACTTTACAAAAACAAATGCATGCAAAGCCAAAATAAAAAACGCACTATCGATGATGTCGATGCTGATTGTCCCGTTACTTGTGTGTCGAGTAATTTTTCATGCAAGCATTGTTATTGTAATAGAAATTAAGTCTTGTCGCAGTGAATTGGCAGTGTACTTTATAACATATGATTTTATTGCATTGTAATTGTTTTTTGTTTTGTTTGATTTTTTGTTTGAGCAACATTTTGTGTTTGTTTTTTAGTTGTTAGGGCCCCTCTGGTTTAGGGCCCCACTGGCTTATTAGCACACTCTCTTTTTAGAGTGTTGTTCAATTGACGTTTGACGTTTGCGATTGAATTAATAATTGTTGCAGTCATTGTGTTCAGGCTTTCACACTGAATCGTCTAATCTTTGCAAGAAACAATTTTTAAACCCTGGCGCATCGAATTAATTGCATTTAAAATATTTATTTCGAAAACATTAGTGACTGAAATGATGAAACGCACTCTTCGCAGTAACGATGACCTGACTGATATTCGATTAATTGGTTCAGCCGAGCTAAATATCACCGGTGCGAAATTGCCGTCCAAAAGACAAGTTTTAAAAGTATTTTGCTACAATTTACGTGCAGCGAATAACCTTGACAATTTATTCGATGTTGCTCCGGTCAACGTTTTGAATATGATTAAAAACGAGGAAGACAAAGAATTCCTCCTACAACAAAGACAAAAAGGCCGTCCAGCATCCATGGCGGGAGTTGATGCTATTTTGGCTGCGAAGGACAAAAGGAAAGTGGCACGATTGGAACAAGATAATACACGAAAACAAAAACGTATGTAAATCTCTATATACTAATTCGTTAATTTGATGATTGGTATTGACTAAAAACTTGCATTGACATTTCAGTTAGATGATTTTGATTTCGGTGAATACGGTAGATGCGACTTCGAGGGCGACTGTGAGTTTGCACCGGGATGTTCGAGCCAAAATCAACAATGTGATGGAAGTGAAAGCGAGACTTCGGTCAGAATAGAACAAGTAACCAGTACCAAAAAGGCAAATAAAAAACCAAGAGGAAAATTCATAACTCCACTCAGTGTTGCCAGATGGTCCGATATATCGGATTTGTTACGATTTTTAGCATTGGATACGATGATCCGATATTTTGACTCAAAATGTTGCGATTTTAGGAAAAATAGATCCGACGTCCGATTTCACGTGAATGAAAATAAATCTTTTATTTGGATATGGATACATTTCTGATTAAAAAGGTAATTGGAGCGAGCGAGCGAAGCTCCCATGGAACAACTTGCATGAAGAATGTTTAAAGGAGCAGAACTCTGAAATGGGTTGACCGATTTTAATATTTCTTTTTCTAAACTGTTCTACTGATCTTAAATTAGGTGCGGGCGAAGCCCAAATTTGGAAATTCTGTTTAGTTTAGAAATTTATTGAAAAAAATATTTCCATATCTTTTTTTGCTTGATACATATTCGTTTAATTCAGTTTGTTGCTTGCCTTCTTCTGTATGTATCCGTCGTTCGCTTCGCTCGCTCGCTATAAATAACCGAACAGCAATGAACAACAATAACAACAACAACAACAACAAAAACATTAAGGCGAATGTTGTTCGCTGCAACAGCTGTTTATTACTAACTAAAATATATAACTGCTATGCTGAAGTTTGTAAATGGATGCAAATACATTAAAATTAAATTGTTTAATGTTTTTATTTGCATGTGTTGGTAAACCCTGTAAAATAAAAGAAATTTGCAATTTTTTTAATTTTTCATTATTTGGTGACTGGTAGGCTTATTAGCCTTTATTGCTTCCACTAAGAATGTGCTGATTTTAACATCAACTCATAAAGCCATTATCAGATTCTATCAATTCATGACTATAACTTATGGTGTTTTCGTTTCTACCAAAAAAATGTTACCTTTTCATTGCCCTCTTCTTTTTTTGTGTTCGATTGTTAAATAAGTGCAAAGGGTGAAAAAAAATTTGTGTTCGCTTCTTAAAATGTTACATTTATATAGGGCAAAAAAGGCACATTTCTTGCTCTGCGAAACTTTTTGAGGGGAGAATGTTGCCCTGAAAATCAGCTGATTGCTTTAAACGAAAATATTATGAAATACATGTGTTAATTTGACACTTAAATAACATTTTTAATAAAGCAAATTTTTTTCTTTTTGGCGCACACAAATATATCAGCTGATTGAGTAAGCAGGGTAGTGTTTTGTGTTCAAAACCTGCACTTTTTGAGGTTTGAGTACAACACTTGAAAAATGTTGCACTGTGGTAGGGCAACATTTTTTTTGTAGAAACGAAAACATCAATAGATTTAAATTCAAATAATTAAAAAAAAAACCAATAAATGTTATAAAATCGTCTTTAGCAGTTTAATTAAAATTAATTTTTTCGACAATATTTGGAAATAATTCTAAGCCTCCATTCCTATCCATGCTGCGATCAATATCACGATATTCTAATTTGTAGGTCCTAGGATCTAGGATATTGTGATATTGATCGCGACATGGATTGAAATATTGACTTAGAAATGTTTCTAAATATTGTCAACATTTAGTTCATTAAAACTCCACTAGACGGTTTCGTATATTCAGAAGCATCAAGAGGGAGCACTCATCATTTGAATAGAGATGAAATAGAGTCTTGGTTTTTGTTCACATTGCTCTAAACAACAAATTAACACAACAATTAGCAATACTAAATTAAATAAAGAAAGTGTTCGTAATGAACCAGATAATGAGGCAAATTGGACAGAACAACAAACTTTCAGGGAATGTTCATTAAGAGTATCATTAGAAGAACTGTTTACAAATCAAATTTTTAATGAACAATTAGCGTTTATCTTTTTTTTACACTGGACCCCCGGTAATCCGGTCCCTGACTAATTCGGCACTCCCTGTAATTCATTATTAATATGTCTATTATTATTGAATATTTTTTTGACAATCTTCGCTAATGTAGATAATGCATTATTGAACAGGTTACTTACTTGTACTTGTATTGATTTATATATATTATGATTTTATTCATAATTTTTGATTATTTTAGTATGTACATATTTTATTTGTACACAATTATTTCCTAATGTAAAGTTATTATTTTTTGTAAGTTCTATAGCATTAATAAGGTCAATTTTATAATAAAACGTAAGCTTTCTATTGTATTGTTTAATTTACTTAATTTGATACACATAATGGAGTATGATTTGTACTTCAGAGTATAACATACATAACCTTATCATTTTTTTTTAAGCTTTGAACCAAGGTTTTTAGGTGTAATACCTATTCAGTCAAGTCTGCTTTGGTTCGAAATGGGGTGGTAGATTAGTGTGAGCGAAGGGGCAATCAATTCAATTCAATTCAATTCAAGAAATAAGGCAATCTCATCCACAAACTAAGACTCCAAGTCGTAAATATTGATGAGTTTTCAATTTCAGCTGATTACTTAGTGAAAGAAAATTGCAAACGCGAAAGTTCAAAGCGTAGGATCATGGCCTAGCTGGGATTCGAACCCGGGACCTCTGGGGTGGCAGTTGATCACGTTTGACGCACATTTACCGCATTTGTGTCATCAATGTTACCATTTGTTACTTTGTGGCCAAATTGTATGTAAACGGTAAACTTCCGGTACATTTTGTTTGAGATCTGGTAATTTTATTGACAAAAAGTAGAATCCGCATTTAATTGCAATAACAAAACCTATTTAATATCTTTGCTTATGTAGGTTTAAGAAAAATCTTTTGGAGATAGCAACTCAACTAAATTGCCTCCACAACGTACCAATTTATGTGGCTAGCTAGCAAATGCGTAAGTGTTTGCTAAGCGACTGCTACGACCTAGTTTATTGTTGATTTTAATACCTAAATTGCACTAATTTCATGAAAAAGTGGGAAAAGGCTGCGGGAAAAATTTCGACGCAGCAGGGGCGGTAACCACGCCCACCATAAAAAAAACTTTGTAGATATCATATTTCTTATGTATGCGTTCCAAAAAATGCAAAACATTTATAAAAAGCAGAGAAAAGATTTTTTTTTACTTTGTGCAAATATGGTCTAATATGGACATTTGTTCGAAACTTTCGGGGCCGATTGGCACGGGTAAACGTTGTCGTAAAAAAAAATTTATTTATGGCCTCATTTAGTATCTCTAACGAACCATCCAACGAACGATGAATACACGAACGAAGACGTAAAATAATTAAAATCTGTATCTTGAGCGAATCCGTTCGCCAACCCTTACGTCAAGCTTACGTTTGCTACGTCATTCAAACTGTTATACACAAGCAATTGTCAAATTAAAAATTGCCAGATGAAACATTCTAGCAAATAACAGAATTTCAGCAATTTTCTGTAAAGATTTCATAAACTTTTAGCTTCGTTTTTAGGTTGTTGGCAATGCTTATTTTCACTTTGGTTATATGAATCAGCTGTTTTTGTTTACATTGAATAAAAGTGTTTTGAGCAAATCGGTCAATTTATTTCATTTTCGTTGTTTTTTGTGTTTATTGATTTATAGTGTTTAGCGTTTTTAATAAAAATAGTGATTTTAACTAAAATGTATGCAGCTATTGCATTGTTTGATTTCGAGGATACTGACAGAAACGAATTGAGGGTACACAGACGACGGTTGCGAGATTGTACGAATGTTTTGGAGTTACCAGAAACTGAGTAAGTTATAAATTTATTCATAGTAATAGTTAACCCTGCAGTACTCGTGTATCTAAATGTGACGAGAGTGGTCGCGCGGATTACATATGTAATCCGTTTTTTAAAGTTTAAAATAAGAGATGGCAATTTGAAAATGCTTAGTTATTTGTTTTAATTTTTATTATTACTTTATTTTATATTATATTTATTTAAAAAAACAACATAAACATAATTCTTATAGTACGTAAAATCAATGAATATCGATTGCAGACAACTGTGAAATTCATAACTTTGCATGACTGGATTACATATGTAATCCGCGCGACTACTGCAGGGTTAAGAATCTATGAGCTGAGCTAAGCAAACACTTCAAAACAGATTCATCGCAGATTTTCGAGTCAACAAAGAGGTGTTCCAGCACATATTTGCTGATGTGAGCCCACACATGAAAGTGACCTACAGGACTACCCTCTTACCACCACAGCTAAAATTGGCAACTTTCCTCAGATTTCTGGCTACTGGAAGCTACCAAAAATCTGTTGGAAATGAAGCGATTTCAATCATGTCCCAACCGACAGTTAATAGGGTGATAGCAGAGTGTCTCAATATATTTGAGGACAAATTTTGCCCTAAATGGGTCAGTTTCCAAAGAAATGAAGAAGAGGAAAGTGTTGTGAAAGAGCAGTTTTACAACAACTTTGGAATTCCAGGCGTCCGTGGCGTCCGTGGCGTAGTTGGTTAAAGTGTGTGGCCGCTATGTCAACGAACTTTGGAAACCCAGGTTCGAATCCCAGCAGCGACAGAAAATTATTTGAATTAAAATAATTTTTCTGTACGGCCGCCACCTCTCTGCAGACAATGGCAAACCTCAGAGAGTAATCAAATTGCCATGTAAAGCTTCTTGAGAACGAGAACATTCCGTTCATCGCCGTTCGGAGTCGGCGTTAAGCATGTAGGTCCGGTTCTCGGTCAATTGTGTACAAACTTAATAACACGCACAACCCAATTGATCATAAGAAGCTAGGTCAAAGTCCTTTCAAGGGCTGAAATGGCCAGTTATTTATTTTTTTTTTCCTTTTTGGAATTCCAGGAGTAATCGGCTGTGTTGACGGAACGCACATAAGAATTAAATCGCCTGGAGTAAATTCAAGGATACTATAGTTCAAATGCGATAGTAAGTATGAAATTCTTTAAATAATTTTCAATTCAAACCATAATTTTAAAAAATATGTATGCTTCTTAGATTTGCGATCTAAACATGGTGATTACATTCGTTGATGCTAGACATCCTGGTGCAAACCACTATTCCTTTATATGGAAATATAGCGCAGCAGAAAAGTGCTTAAGAGATCATTATAATAATGGAAAGACCAACACTTGGCTGCTAGGTAAGATCAAATTAATTGAAACACAAATTAATAAATATTTAAAACCTTAAATCATAAATTATTATTTCAGGTGATTCCGGCTACCCGCTGCAGCCTTTTTTAATGACACCCTTTAGGAATCCCGTCAGCGATACTCAAAAGCGCTTCAATGAAAGGCACTGTAAAGCACGGAATGTCATTGAGCGTTGCTTTGGTGTTCTAAAAAATCGTTTTAGAAGCATTATAGGTTAAAACTTTAAAATTCAATTTAGTATAACTTTCAATAATAATAAAAATATCATAACAGGTTCAAGAGGACTTCATTATTCGCCCGATCAGGCCACGAAAATTGTAAACGCATGCACTGCAATTCATAATGCATGCATTTACTACAAGAATGAATGGCCTTTACTGAATCCGGCAGAATCCGACGAAGTTTCTCAAAACAATGATGACTTCCAAAGTACTGAAGACTTGCAAAGCGCTGCCGCAGACATCAGATCTAGAATTGCTGAAAGTTTGCAATAAAACTTCCGTGGCTTTCATAAACAATTCAAGACAGTAATACTCCCACCACTGTAACACTAGCTCTGTTGTTGAGCTGGTCTAACGACAAACGAAACAATGCTGTCCGGTCTGCTTGTGATTTAGAAATCACTGAGACCGCTGATGAGTTGGTGTGGCGACCACGAAACAGCATTGTTTTGTATTGCAAATAATTATAAATTATTATCCCAAATTACAATAATATTAAAAAAATAAGAAGTTCTTAAGAGATCATATATTTATGTATCACAAACATTTAAATTAAGTTATATTATTAAAAGGTACACAAGGTATACATACAAGGTATGTTACATATATATTTATATGTGTAGCATATACATATATAAACCTATTTTTAAATATAAATATATAAGAAATTAAAAAAAGTAAACAAAACAATTCATTAAAAAGGTGGTAAGATAAAATTAAAATAAGTTTTTTAAATTCATTATATTAAAAATTAAGGTGAAATAAAAAAAAATAAAAAGAAACCATATAAAAATAAAATAAAATAAAATAAAAAAGAACATTATGTGTTTTTCATAATGTTTATAAATTCTTCTAACGCCTGTGTCTGCCGTTGCGATATTTTGACAAATTTTGCCAAAGACTCTGCTATGCTTTTTGTGGCTTCAGCTTGCAGTTTAGAAGCAGCGGCAATTTCTTGTGATGCTTCTGCTTGCATCTTAGCAGCTTTGGCCTGCTCTCTAGCTGATTCACCAATAATTTGTTGGAAGTTTCTCTTCCTTCGTGGAGATTTTGAATTTTGTCGGGTGATGCTTGGCGTCTGTATGGAGTTAATGGGTGTTACCCTTGTTGGTGAAACAACCCCTATTTGCGTTGTTTGTCTAGTAGGAGTCAAAAGTATGTCTGTCTGTGGTTGTCTTGTTGGTGTTGCTGTTGGCTGTACTTCTGTTTGTTCAAGATATTGTGCTGTTGTTGTTGGCTGTGATACTAGCTGTGTTGTTTGAGCTTTTGTTGACTCTGTTGTTGTCGGCACTGTTCGGAATCCCAAAATTTTTCCAGAGGGTGCTGCTGCCTTAGACATTAGTAGAATCCTATCGATGACCTGCTCCATTGCAGAAAGTGGAGAGCTCTGAAAAGGACCACCACCTGTCGCTTGTAGGTTACTGCTATTTTCTGCAATTTTTTTTTTGGTCCTGCTTTTTAAATCGGCCCAAATCTTAAGTGCAAGAAAAACAAACTAGTTGAGTCAAGAGCTATTTATAGCCTTATAGTTATATTTTACCTTTTTCCATTCAGCAATACTTCTTTGTGGTGGACCGTAGGAGTTTACTTTTCCTGCTATCTTCTGCCACAACTCATTGACGGATACTCTATCAGCGCCATAGGTAGGGGCGCCTCTGGCCAGATCTGGATGAGCCTCCAACTGCTTGACTAGCACTTCAAATTGAGTACTTGTTGTTTTTTTTATCACTGAAAACTTAACTCATTGCACTTTTTTCTTAATATTTATATATTTCAGTTAATATTTACCTTTTCTAATAGAATTAACCATTTTCCACAAAATGTTCCTTAACAAATGAAACACAACGATAACTTAAAAGTGTTCGTTTGATTTTGACATCTCGCTTCGTTGTTTTATTGATCGTTAGGGATACAGATTGCAAAAAGTTACGGTGTTACGGCATCGTTCGCCAGCTGATCAGCTGTTATCGTTGTTTGCTTCTGTTCGAGATACAAATTTCAAACACACGAACGAACAATGTTTTGCACGAAGCGAGTGTTCGGATAGACATACAAAATAAGGCCATTAGTTTCGTTCTTAGAATATAAAAACGCATAAAAAACCTTTCAGCCCCTTGACATTTCCAAAAATCGCAAAATAAGGGACACTCTATTGTATACTAGTGTAGATTAAGTTTATGGTAAAATCTGAGTACGCAGAAAAATTATTTGTTGTTCTATGATTTGTTGTAATAACACTTGTTTGGATTTTGCTCTCGTATTGTAATTGTAATCTTCAAATGTTGAACTTTGTCTTTTTCTCGCTATAAGAAATGGCTATATGTGCATTAGTTGTTGAAAACTATTTAAAGAGTGCACTTCGTTGTAAACAACAGTGCAAAAAAAAAATCAAAAATATATAATAAAAAATATAGAAGACCAGAGGTAAAATAAGAACAAAATTTTCATTAACTCTTAATATTTTTGTTAATTTCTATATTTTCAAAGACAATAATGCCTCGAGGAACGTCATTTTCAGAAATCGAACAATTTCATATTAAATCCTATAAAGAGGCGGTAATGGGAGTGATGGGGATAGCTGCCAAATTAAAGCGACATAGAAATTCTATCGGAAAGTTTTTAAAAAACCCAGACAGTTATCACAAAACGAATAGACTTAGTCCCAAATCGAAAGTTAGTGAAAGAGAAATTAAGCGCCTTGCGGTTACTCAAAACATTAGCGCCAAGCAAATAATGCAGCAACTCTCACAAAATATTACGCAAAGAAGAGTATAACAAATTTTAAACGAAGACAGTAACATAAAGTATCAAAAAAGGATAGCCAAACCCATGGTATAATAATACAAGGTAGCATTGACAGTTGCTTGGGAAAACATCTCCTGTCAAAAAATATACTCAAAAAAAGAGCGCTCACAATCCGCCATTGAAAACACAAACAATGTTGAATACGTTGAAGTGAAAAAAAAACAACAACCACAGCAGCTGCAGATTCATTACAACAAAACGCTGTTTTTGACAGGAGATGTTTTCTTGTAAAGGGTGTCCCAACAAGAACGCAATTTTTGAAATGACTGATGCAGCAATTGAATTGTTTCTCTGGCTGTATGACATGTGGCGCCGTCTTGTTGGAACCACATGCCCTCCACATTCATTTCTTCAATTCTAGGCAAGAAAAAACTGGTTATCATTTTACGATACCGAACACCATTGACTGTTTGCGCTTGACCTGCCTCATTTTCATAAAAAAAAGGTCCAATGATTCCTCCAGCCCAAAAACCACACCACACAGTGACACGTTGAGGATGCATTTGCTTCTCGTGAATCACTCGAGGATTTTCCTCACCCCAAATGCGACAATTCTGCCTATTGACGAAGCCATCAAGATGGAAATGGGCCTCGTCACTGAAGATGATTTTAGCGGCAAAATCAGCATTTTCATGTTGTCTCTCCAATACCCAATTAACGAACTCCCTTCGCTGTCCATGGTCAGCTGGCTTCAGTTCCTGAGTCAATTGAACTTTGTATGCATGAAGATGCAAATCTTTCGTCAAAATTCGCTGCATAGTGGATTTGGAGACACCAATTTGTAGAGCTCGGTGTCGAATTGAGGTGGATGGAGTTTGAGCGACATCATCACGTACAGCTGCGACATTTTCGGTCGATCGACCTGGTCGATGGCGCGTTGTTGTCTTTACATCACTTACAGACCCAGTTTCGGCAAATTTATCCATTAATCTCTTTACAGTTGATTCTTTTGGAGCATTATTGTGACCCCAAATTGATCGCAATTTGCGAACTGTAGCCGCAAAACTTTCACCATTTTGGAAAAACAATTTCACAATGAGAATGCGTTGTTCATTCGTGTAGCGCTCCATTTTTACTAACCTCGTATCTTCTACTAGCAAACAGTAACAATTGTTCAAATGTCAAACAATGACACTTCCAGTGTTGCCACATTTAAAAATTGCGTTCTTGTTGGGACACCCTTTAGAAGAGAAAATAAGCAGTTGTCAATGCTTCCTTGTATTATTATACCATGAGCCAAACCTATGCTACTGAAACGCCATAAGAGCACAAGATTAAAGTTTGCAGAAAAATTTAAATTTTGGGAAGAATAGTGGCAAAACATCATATTTAGTGATGAGAAAAAATGCAATTTCGACGCTTCTGATGGCAGTCAAAAGTTTTGGCAAGAAAGCTTCGCCAAACATGCTTAAGAAGAAACTTTCCAGGTGGTTCGCTTATGACTTGGGCTGCATTTGGCTACAAAGGCAAGTCTAAAATATGTTTTGTTTCAAACAAAATGACTGCTGAGCGCTATGTGGAGTTACTGGACAGTGAATTAATAGATTTTGCTGGTGATTTGTATGGTGATAACTGGACATTTCAACAGGATAATGCATCTATTCACTGAGCAAAGCACACGAAAGACTTTCTAAAATCGAGATCAATACCATTATTGCAGGGTGCGGAGAACGATCAAAATACGATTGTTCTCACAATTAATCACTGCTAAAAATTTCATGCTTTCAATTTCTCATGAGTGAGAAAGTTATGCGACGAACAAAAGCATTTACGATCGCTCACCATCAAAAGCAAAGTTCGTAAATATCACGAACGAAAAAACTTCGCTGCAAGCGTCGTTGGCTCGCTCACTCATGATCGTTCTTTGGTTGTGAACAGTGTTGCCAGAACTTTTTTGAGAAAAGCGCGAGATTAAAAAAAAAATCGCCCAAAATCGCCCAATGAAAAAAAAAATCGCCATTTTTTCTAAGAAATTTATTATATTAGAAAAAACAAAACAAATTATATACATTTTTTTTCAAATAATATTGAGATCTGTTAATAGTATTAGATATTCTTATTTTCATATTTTTGAGATCTATAAAAAAATTATAAAAAAAGCTACTTCATTTTATACGAGAATTTTGATCGTTAAAGAACATTTTTTTAGAAACTATAACTAATTAGAATTTTTCAATATGCAACTTTAAAAACAAACTTTTTGCAAAAAACGTAGTTCCTTCAGCCATATTAGACTCTTCCTCGCTTTCGTCAATTCTCGAAGTATTGTTTAGTTCATACATTGATTTAGTTTATACAAGATGAATGCCAACTTACAAATATTGTCAAACATTTTTTCGCCTACGGCTGTCTTAATTTTGTATGCTGATTACCAAAATTCTTCACTTTCAGATGGCACTTTGTTTTTGAAAGCATTGCTCCATGGAAATGTCAACAAAGATTCGTATTCGATTTCTTCTGCACGTCGCTCTTCAAGAGATAGATAACGAAGAGAGAGTTCACGGAAAGAAGGTCTTATATATTTAGTTTAAACATCTTTCAGGACATAAAATAAAAGCATTTTCAAAAATTTCTAACAGACTAGGTAATCGTTTTAACATTTCCTTGAATAAAACTATAATGAAATTCTGGCATTTTGATATTATGTCTACCATAACAATATCATAACTTAATTTGTGAATTTCTTCATGGAACTGATAATGAAATATAAGGTCATTAATTCATTTATAATTGCTTTTATCCGCTAAAATTTTATTTAAGCTGAATGTAGATAAATTATCAAAATTGAAATTTTTGACAATGTCTTCTTTTATAATTTTTGAAACAAGTCTTTGAATAAATGTTGTGATTTCAACGTAAGCTTGAAAAAAGTCAACTTTTTCTGGTTGAAAATATGAATTAAGTGAGTTGATGTTTTGAAGAAACGGTCTCAAAAAAATAAGTATTTCGATATAAATAAATTACCGATAAGGGCTTGTGAGCTGTGTTCAGTCGCATTGTTAACAGAGTGTTCCAAACACTTAAAACAATTGTTATTTTCTTTAATTGAAATTTTAAACACATTAGATGAGTTTATGAAAAAAGGTTGTTTTTACAAAAATCACCCAAAAAATCGCCAGGCGATTTCCTAAAAATTTAAGCGCAAAAAAAAGAAAAAAAGCGCCCAATTGGCGATAAATCGCCCAATCTGGCAACGGTGGTTGTGAACGCTCATTTTAAAATTCGATACGTAACTCATATTGTGAAGATTGAATCTTTAATCGTTCGGGAGCGTATTTTTGCAGTGCTAAATTATTACTCTCACAGCTAAGAAATAAGTAAAATTTTTAATTACATAATTAAAAAAAAAAAAATCAAAAACAAAACAAAAAGAAAAACAATCTTCAACTGATACAAAATAATTAAAGAATACAAAAATTTGTTTCTTTATAAGTGGCAATAATTTTTTCCTATTTATATATTTAATATTCAGTACATTTTTCAAATGAACCAAGCGAATACAAAGCAATTTAAGTAATCGATTGCGTCTATCTGCTTTCGTCCGTTTCACAAGAGAATGAATTTAAAGATTGCTTCCCTCTGCGCTTTACTCATGATTCATGAGTCATGAACTTTGAAAAAGTCGCTCACGAACGATTAAAAATTCAATATTCTCACGATAACTCATTTTGCGATTGTATTTTATTATGATAAATACATTAGATCATGGTATAATAATACAAGGTAGCATTGACAACTGCTTATTTTCTCTTCTACAAGAAAACATCTCCTGTCAAAACCTGCTGTTTGTGAAAATACATCTGCAGCGGCTGAGGTTGTAGTTTTTTTTTCACTTCAACGTTTTCAACATTGTTTGTGTTTTTAATGGCGGATTGTGAGTGCTCTCTTTTTGAGTATATTTTTTGACAGAAGATGTTTTCCCAAGCAACTGTCAATACTACCTTGTATTATTATACCATGACATTAGATATTGAACGTTCACGATATATGCAGTTAGAGCCCGAACAGAACCAAAGCGGCTGTCGGATGCGCTGTGCAACAAAATACATGAAAATATATGCAGCCGCCAAAACTTAAATGGCCGTAGAAATCCGCGACGGAAAAACGCCAGAATAGAATCAATTCTATTTTTTCTCCAACGGCTGGCAAATCTCTCTTTGAGTGGCGTAAGTGTTGCCATATTTTAGCTAAGAAAAGGCCGTGTTCAGTGCTATTTGCTTAGTTTTTACCATGATGTAATTAACCAGGTGGTAGTGAATTTTTCACCACACACTCAATTTTGCTGAATCTGTCAAAAAATTGTAACATAAAGAGAGGACCTGTTGGTAAGTGTCAAATCATTATTTGTTTTGTTTGCTTGCTTGTGGTGGTTCTAGCTTATACGTAATAAACTGCAATTATATGTAGTTTTATTGGATTTTCACAAAAACCATTGAAAAAAATGTGAAAAACTAGAGCCGAATATGGAAACAAACTGCAATTGCCTGCAAGTATAGATTAGCTGGCCATATAGTTCCAGAATAGCAATAAGCTGATCCTATTAAAATCTTCGAGGAAATCTACGAAAGCTGTATCACATTCCGTACGAGGTGGTACATAATGCTTCAAGAATCCAGCTCTTTATCTTGAGCTGCCGGAGGAGTCGTTTAATCAATTTGAGGTTAAGTTTACTATATGTTGGTTTTTTATTGGCTAATAGCTTTTCTTTATTTACAACGCGAGCCAGCTCAATTTTTTATTCTTTTCCATGTTTTTTGCACGTTTATAATCAATCAAATTATACTTTCACAATAAACACAAATTTCACAAACTATGTTTTGCTATGATTTTGCTTAAAATATGCAATCAGCTGTTTTTGACAGATCGAGAGTTCATTTTTGTGAGAGAGCTTGAAAATTCACTATCACCTTGTTAATTACACCATGGTTTTTACCATGAGCTGACGTTTTGTTTTGTGTGTGTGTGTTGCATTCCATGAGCTAACATTTCGTTTTGTGTGTGTGTGTTGAATTTGTAGCATTTACACAACGAAAAGCAACGTTGATCCCATGGTATAATAATACAAGGTAGCATTGACAGTTGCTTGGGAAAACATCTCCTGTCAAAAAATATACTCAAAAAAAGAGCGGTCACAATCCGCCATCGAAAACACAAACAATGTTGAAAACGTTGAAGTGAAAAAAAAACAACAACCACAGCAGCTGCAGATGCATTTACACAAAAAGCTCTTTTTGACAGGAGATGTTTTCTTGTAGAAGAAAAAGTAAGCAGTTGTCAATGCTACCTTGTATTATTATACCATGCGCTGATCCGACAACCGCTCCTATTCTGGACGTGTTCTCAGCGGATTTCTCCGAGAGAGGTCCGCCAACCGACAGCCGCTTTGGTTCTGTTCCATGGTATAATAATACAAGGTAGCATTGATAGTTGCTAGGGAAAACATCTCCTGTCAAAAAATATACTCAAAAAGAGAGCGCTCACAATCCGCCATTGAAAACACAAACAATGTTGAAAACGTTGAAGTGAAAAAAACAACTACCTCTGCAGCTGCAGATGTTTTTTCACCATGGTATAATAATACAAGGTAGCATTGACAACTGCTTATATTCTCTTCTACAAGAAAACATCTCGTGTCAAAAACAGCTTTTTGCGTAAATGCATCTGCAGCTGCTTATATATATATAAGCTATATACATATAGCTATTTCTTTCAATGGTCATGAGACAACGTTTATTATTTGAAGAGAATGGCTCCATAAGAGAGCAAAATTTAAAAAAGTGTTAAAACAGCCATGGAAGAATTATAAGGTAGGGCCGAGTTGCTCAGTGCCCTCACGCGTCAACGAAGAGTGGATAGTGAAAAGGTTGGGTAGTTGTCAAAATGACGAAGTTGGTGGAAATGTCAAATGTAAAAAGAAATATCATGTTTTCAATTTGTAAATAGTGCGGACACGTGTGTTAAGTTTGTGTTAATTTGAGTGGAAATATTGTAAAAACATTGTAAATAAATCTATAAAATGCCTCGGAAGTGTTAAATTTGAAAAAAGCTTGTAAAAAGTTTAACCTAAAATCAACTGCGAAACATGAATGTAAAGAAACTCGATATGAACAGCTGATTTTGACAACTAGCCCCCTTTTTCGGTGCTTTCCACTTCATTCTTCTCCGAGTCGGCCCCTACCTTATAATTCTACCATGAAAACAACAAATAATTAAACAACAAACAAATTTTCTGCATACTCAGATTTTACAGTTACCTAAATCTACCCTAATGGAGTTCAATTGTTTGTTAGGCACATATAGCTGTTTCGGTGAGTGTAGTCAGCTTGACTCACAATCACAACACAAACTCTTGGTAGCATTCAACAACGCGGCTAGATATGTGTATGGAATCAGTCGTTTCGATGATATCTTTTAAAGGAGTAAAGGAATTCTTGGGTGTGGGTTACTGGAATATTTAAAAATTCGGAACATTATATTTTTGCAAACACTTATATTTACATACTCAAAGCCCTGAATATCTCTACGTGAAACTTTAGTTTTTTCAGTCCCAACGGTGAACTAATCTTGTGGTTCCTAGGGTTAACTATCTTAACAGTAGCAGACTCTTTTTCATCAGCACCATTAGGTTGTGAAATTCATTACCAAGCTTTATAAAACAAACAACCTCACGAACCAGCTTCAAACATGCCATCTTCGAATACTATAGCTCTTTTAATCAATAAACCTAACTTCTTTTGACTATGTTTATCTTTCTTTTCTACAGTTTTATCTGTACTTCGGAATCTCACCTCTCTCTGTCACCTTTAGTCTTATTTATTTGCCATGTTGTATACTCAATAAGCAATATAAAACCTAAAATGTACCTTAATAATAATATTATATTTTGTTTTTCATATTTAACTTACATTTTATTTTTTGTATTTAAAATATTTTTAATATTAATGTTTAATTTAAATGAATTTTTGTAACCAATGAATATTTCTTATGTAGTACTATAAAAGACTAAGTTTTATTGTACACCACTGTTCTTAAAAATAATAATAATAATAATAATTTTTGGTAAAGTCACTTTGTATGCGAGGTAGGCGTGGTTTTTATTCGATTTGTTTGATTTTTATACACGAAGTGCATAACAAACATCAAAGCTCATATGCATAATTTTAAGTCCATATATTAAATTTTGTGGAATTCTAAGAGATTTTACCGTTTTGATAAAGTCACTTTGTATGAGAGGTAGTCGTGGTTTTCATTCGATTTGGCTCATTTTCGAGCTTATTCTTTACTTTTTAGATGTAAGCTTAAATATCGAATTTCGTGATGATAGCTTAAAAATAACGGCTGTAATCGTGATCACAGACAGATGGACATACAGATAGACGGACAGACAGACGGACATGGCTAAATCTACTCGGGTGGTGATGCTGATCAAGAATATATCGACGGTGCTTACGAAAAAAATCTTCCGACAAAAAATTGCGGCGAAGAAAATATCTTTATTCAAAATGCGGCGGAAAAAATCACTTTTATCAAAATGCGGCGAAAAAAATCACTTTTATATAAAAATCATTTTATAGAGTACTGTAAGGAATTATAAAGATGAAATAATAAATAGAAATAATTATTTGAACATATAATTTTTTCCAGAAAAATTGTTCCCACTCCTTAAAAAATGTTGTGTTGTTAACGTCACACTCTGAAAAGAGATTTTCTTCGCCGAGTTTTAAAAAAAACGGATTTTCTTCGCCACATTTTTTGATATGGATTTTTTTCGCCGCATTTTGTAAAAACAGATTTTGTCGCCGCAGTTTAAAAAAAAGGATTTTCTTGATCGCGTTTAAAGAAGAGATAGTCTTCGTAGGGACCGTCGATATATACTTTTCTATATCTACCACGCCTCCTTATGGGCGTTACAAACGGAGTGACAAAATTAATGTACCTCTTTTACGTTTTTAAAACGTGGGGGTATAAAAATAATCTTATAATGACACAAATAGGCAAGGCAATAATACATAATTAATATTATTTTAATATAACCAACGTTTTAATAAGTTTTTATATCACCGATAGGCTTTAAGAAGCGACAAGTATCACGCTCAGAGCGACATGTACGTACTCTAATTGATTTATCTTTTAAACTAATTTGATCACATTTTGAAATTTTTATGATAAAATTTATAAGTGTTAGACTTTATTTTACCGTTAAAAAAAATTGAAATTAAAATGGTCGAAGTTGTTAAAAAAAAATATTTGAAATACTTACTTCCGGTTTAAAACTGGAAAAAAAATTAAATTTTAAAAACTGATCAGAGAACCAAAAAGATCAGTAAATTTCCTATAAAAAAATTACATTCTTTATTTTATAATAATTATCTTCAATATGAAAATAAAATTTCAAAAAAACCCTTTCGTCAATCAGGTGAATTCTATAGAATCCCATATCTTAACAGCTAAACCTGAAATCAAAAAAATATTATGTGAACACGTTCATATCCCCTAGAAGTACAAATATGCCCAATATGAACGAATTTCAGAACCTTACTTTTTTTTCGTTTTCCGCTTCACATGAAATGCCCCTATATTAAAGAGTTAATCAAATAACCACTTAAAAATCAACTTTTTTTGGGTTAAAGTTTCATTTCTACCGTACGAGGTGACCACACACGTATTTTTTTATATTTCTTATGAGGTAAAATAGAATTTACCTCTATTAAAGTAGCACCCATATTGAGCAAGTAAAAATTGCATGTTACTTCTGAGGCTTGATGTCGACATAATTTATATAGTATAAATTAGACATCTGCATGAATACATTCAAATGCCTCTTCAAAACATTTGCTTGATAAACGTATACTTACACTCTGTCATTCTAAGCAACCAAGAACAAGTGAGTAAAAGAGAAAATGAAATGAAAACATTCGAGTACTTTACTCAAAGCAGATGTGTATTCGATATGAAATATATTCAAATATCTCTTGTTATACAGCGAGTTAGACAAATACATACCAAGTATAAAGAAATTTACTCGTTTAAGCAAACGAATTTGCGCTGTTGGCGGCATGTATGCTCTTGCTTGCATGTTTATGTAAAGTTTTAAGGAAAGGTTTTGAAACTTTGTTTTTTATTCATATATAAAAACAAATTTTAATGTTATTGAAAATTATTTATATGTTAAATTAAGTTGTTTTATGCCTTAACCTATTTTTGGCCGTTTACAGTGCTCGACGCCGCACGTTTGGAAAAGATTAGACAAATATTAAACACAACTTAAATATCACTAAAATTTAAAAATCAAAAATCTATCACTTTTCAGGACACTTGTTTGCTTCTGACTAGAAAAAGATTTTCTTTTATAAAAATAAGTCTATATGTGTGCACAATAAGAATGAACGACAAAAATAGCGACAAATGCTGCACAGCACAAGATAAATTCGAAAATTTCTTGGTGTATTTCAGATGTACTCGGTATGTAAATTCAATTCAACTGCCAAACTGTTCTGCCGAAAGACGTGCTTTTTTTCTTGTTGCGTAAAAATTTTTATTTCATACCGAATTCCGCAATTCAATTAAAATTAAATTCTTTTGGACTTGCCGTGCTTTACTTTGGGACCTTCGTTGGATTTATACAACTATAAGTCAAGAAAGCGCTGAAATAATCCTTTTATAAATATCATACATTTATATTTTCATTGTTTTTTTTTCTATTGCTTTTCTGCTATAGCAACAACAAACGTTGGTTTGTTTTTTGTGAGAGCGGATTTGTCTTGTTTTTCCTTTCATTGTTTTCTGACGTTTGTCAGCTTGATTCTAAAGCTTCTCAAACTGTTGTCATTGGTAGCAACTTTCGAACGCTTTCAAACTGTTGCCTACTAAACAGTGTCTTTCAAACTTTGCCAAATAGGGTTGCCAAAGCTAAACTTTTAACTTTTACTACTAACTTATAAATTTATAACTTAATATTAGATTTTTAAATATGGTCTGCAATTTCCGCAACTGTACCATAAAGGGAGAATCTGACCGAATTGTAAATTGCTGGTTATGTGAATCCTTTTTTCACACTAAGTGTGTAGCACTAAATGCGCGTGTCTCCGACGCACTGGGTGAAAATAAGGGTCTCCGTTGGGCATGCGAAGATTGCAGAGCAACCGATTTAGAAATACTAAAACTTATAAGGCAATCGAGGAAGGGCTTCTTGGAGGTTTCTAAAGACCTAGAGGCGGCTCAGATTAGATTGGCGGAGTACGAAAAGTCTTTCAAATCGTTTAAGTGCATGGATGAGGCTTTTGTCTCTCCTAAGCGAAAGCGTAACAGCAAAAACCTTCGAAGCTCTGCCAAATCTATTACAAAAACAGCCACTCCGTCTACAAGTGTTACTCCTAAAGCTAACCCTGAAACTAATGCTGAGCCTTCACCCAACTTAAACTTAAACACTTCATGTGAAGCGTTTTCAACTGAGAATGTAACTACAGCTCGAAATACTGATGTTGCGGCTCTTTCTAGAGCTCCCGCATCAGTCAGTGAGAATTTACTGTTGACAGAAGCCTCTGCTGTACACACAATAAATTTAATTACTGACTCTCCTTCTACTTCTGACGCAAAGGTAACTTATGCTAAGACTTGTGCCTTATCAAGTGCTGCCACTTCTCCTGCATTACTCAAAACTAATAACACAGGCGCAATACCAAAACAAATATCGATAAGCAGTTTAAATCAGCCGGTTCACAAAAATCTTGTGATAATTCCGCCTGCAAGATCAATATTTGTATCCCGTTTTGCAGCTGATACGACTGAGGATGACATTCTTTTCTATTTGCAATCGAATTTAAATCTTTTAAATAAAAGAATTTCGATTTTTAAATTCAAGTTACCTCATGAACGCGTCACATCTTCATTTAAAATAACTCTACCTGATGATCTCTACAATAAAGTAATCAGTCAAAGTTTTTGGCCTGAATATACTTTAGTTCATGAATACGTCCCTAGATCACAACCTAGAACTGTACTAGCTTCTTTACCTGTTCGCAACATGAACCAAAAAAACTAGATTGCTGCCTTCAGTTCCTAATCTTATATCAAAACGTTCGTGGCATAAATACTAAATTGATTAATTTATTCATTATGAGTCACAACATTCATTATGATATAATTACTTTCAGTGAGACTTGGCTAAAACCTAACACTTTAAATTCAGAAATTCTTTGCAACAAATTTAACATTTATCGTAAAGATAGAAACTCCATTCCTGGCAATTCCTCTAACGGTGGAGGTGTGTTGATTGCGGTCAAATCAACACATTACTCTCAAGAAATAGACATCCGAGAAGCTGCAGACATAGAATTTTGCTGTGTTCACGTAAAGTCCGGTCCCTTGAGTATCTACATTACATGCTCATATATCCCACCATTTTCTAACTTAGAAGTTTATAGCAAACATTTGCTCTCTATTAGTAAAGTTTGCCTACAGCTTCATCCAAATGATCATATATTAATAACTGGTGACTTTAATCTGCCTAACGTTTCTTGGAACTGTTGTTCCGAAAACCCTACAATATTTTTACCTTGCTCTGAAAGCTCATCTGACAATTGCTTTTTAAACGACCTCTCAAACCAAGGTCTTTTCCAACTAAACTGTCACTTGAACAAGAATAAACGTTTGCTCGATCTGGTATTTTTTGATGATAGCAATACTGCTTCAGTGTCAAGGTCTGATCCCTTGGTCACTCCCGAAGATTCTCACCATCCGACTATAGAAATCTGTTTAAATTTTCCTAAACCATCCGTGCAGAACCATACTATTCAACCGCTCACCGAATTCAACTTTAAGAAAACTAATTATGTTACTTTGAAAAATAGTTTGTCTAATATAAATTGGTCACCTATACTGAATCTAAATACAAAATGCTTATCATCACAGAATCTGGATGCCGCGGTCTATGCGTTTAACTCAACGCTCATGGATTGCTTTCTTAAATCAATTCCTCAACGAAAAGCCTCTATAATTTCTGGCCCCGTATGGTATACCAATGAATTACGAAAATTGAGAAACTTGAAAACTAAATATTATAAAAAATATCAAAAAACACATAATATATGTGATATTGCACGTTATACTTCAACTAAATATAGTTACCAACAGTTGTGCAAGCAATCCTATAACATCTACCTCACAAAAGTAAAATTAAACATTAAGTCTGATGCAAAATCATTCTGGAGCTTTGTTAACACAAAACGCAAAATTGATTCATATCCTTCTTTTATGAAATACAATAATGTGGAATCCGATAATGACAATAGTATCTGCAACCTTTTTGCTGATTTTTTTAAGTCGACTTATTCATTATCTTCTTTCAATAAGGGCAGCTATCCCCATTATGTTCAATCTGGTGATATTTGTCTCCCAATAGTTGATATCAGTACAGTTCTAGCCTTCTTAAGAGATCTTAAATCTTCTTATAAAAGCGGTCCCGACAACATACCCTCATGCATATTGAAATACTGTTGCGAAGAATTAGTAACGCCTATCACTTTACTTTTTACTTCTTCTTTAAAATCTTGTTATTTTCCAGCTGCATGGAAATCTTCATTTATTATTCCGTTGCATAAATCTGGTAACAGGTCTTTAATTGATAATTATCGTGGAATTGCTAAATTAAGTACTTTGCCCAAACTTTTTGAGGCAATTGTTACATCACAATTATCACATAGTGTAAAGTCTTTGATGTCTCCATGTCAACATGGATTTCTTTCTGGAAAATCGACTGTCACTAACCTACTTGAATTTACATCTAAGACCATAGAGAATTTTGGAAAAGGTCTTCAGACAGATGTCATCTATACGGATTTTAGTAAGGCTTTTGATGTTGTAAATCACAAACTCTTAATTTTAAAATTATCTCTTATCGGATTTCCCATACAGCTGCTGAGGTGGATTGAATCGTATCTCAGTAATAGAACTCAATCTGTTTTATTTAAACTCGTGAAATCTTACGAGTTCCCGGTTACCTCAGGAGTGCCTCAAGGGAGTCACATCGGGCCTCTTCTCTTTCTACTTTTCATAAATGATTTGCCAACTATAATAATGCATTCTAACGTCTTGATGTACGCTGACGACGTCAAACTATTTCTTTCTTACAAAAATGAAAATGACGCCAATTTCTTACAAATTGACATCAATAATCTTTATAACTGGTTCAAAATGAATCATATGAATCTCAATATGAAAAAATGTAAGCACATGTCCTTCTCGCGTAAGCCATGGCTTAGAAGCACGTACAAAATCTGCGATTACACATTAGAATCTCTAGATAGTTTTCATGATCTTGGGGTTACCATGGATCCTAAACTTCGCTTTCATATTCATATAACTAAAATAATAAATAGAGCAAATAGTACCCTAGGATTTATCAAACGATGGGCAAAAGAGTTTAATGATCCTCTTATTACGAAATCTTTGTTCACTTCACTGGTGCGGCCTATCTTAGAATATGCCTCAATTGTATGGTGTCCACGATATGGTTGTTACATTGACGACATTGAATCAGTTCAGAAAAAATTTCTTCTGTTCTGCTTAAGCAATTTGTACTGTAGAACTGACTTTCACCTTCCACCTTATGAATATCGATTACAGCTATTAAATCTTCCTACTTTAAAAAATCGGAGAACTATGCTTAATGTTAGCTGGATTGTTAAACTTCTGAATGGATTTGTTGACAGTCCATATTTATTAAGTAAAATTTACTTTAATATTCCTATTCGTCCTAGAAGATCTTTTGAGTTACTTTACATGAACTTTTGTAGAACAAACTACTTGCAAAATGAACCGCTGAGAAGTGCTTGTGGTGACTTTAATTTTGTTTCAGATGTAATTTCTTTAAATGAATCCATATACTCAATTAAACTTAAAATTCTAGATTATCTCCAGTACCGAGGTTGATTTGGATTATGCTCTCCCAAGAATACTTTATTTTTTCCTGGCTATGTGTGGTAATACTAATAAGCTGATTTAATTTATGATTATCCAGAGCGAGACCACGTCCGTCTCGCCTGGCATATGCCGGAGGTAGACCCCGTCCGTCTACCCTTGCATATGTGAGCTTTGCTCTAATCCCTATTTACATGAATCTACATACATCAGAATAGTATTTGATTATCAGCCTCATATATGGGAGCGATGCTCTAATCAATTGATATAGTAAATCTCAAGATGTGCTCTGGAATATGCTACTTCACGTCATACCTGGAATTTTACACCAAGCTGATTAAATTCAAACATGATTATCCAGAGCGAGACCATGTTCCGTCTCGCCTGGCATATGCCGGAGGTAGACCCCGTCCGTCTACCCTTGCATATGTGAGCTTTGCTCTAATCCCTATTTACATGAATCTACATACATCAGAATAGTATTTGATTATCAGCCTCATATATGGGAGCGATGCTCTAATCAATTGATATAGTAAATCTCAAGATGTGCTCTGGAATATGCTACTTCACGTCATACCTGGAATTTTACACCAAGCTGATTAAATTCAAACATGATTATCCAGAGCGAGACCATGTTCCGTCTCGCCTGGCATATGCCGGAGGTAGACCCCGTCCGTCTACCCTTGCATATGTGAGCTTTGCTCTAATCAAAGAGCATATATTGTAAAGAGGTTTCATGAACTTAACAGAGCACTGTTAATGTTAATTATAAGCGCCAGAGTTTAAGACCTAGCGAAAGCATCACCGTGAATGACATTTTTGCACTCTCCCACGAGCGCATCAAAATTGTTTGAGAGTGGCAGCTAGAACTTGAGACGAATGCATGAATGAAACTTCCACAATTTCTACCGTTTTTCATTTGTATGTATGGATGTGTGTCCGCCTCGTAGCTGACATAAAACAAATTTGCGATATCTGACCTTTTTTCCGATCTTATTTGTTAGGCATGATTTTTGTTGATTTTAACTTAGCTTTGTGTTGTTGTTTTGAGCATTGCTTTGTGTTGTTGGTATTCTTTGCACTGAGTGTGTTGTTCGTGTGTTGATCACAAAACAGATTCATTACTTAGATCAAACATTAAAGAAATTTTGCGGGAAACACTGCGGAAATCGTTAAAAGGTCATTTTGAAGCTACATACATATTTACGAGTGAAACCATTCTGAATAATGTGGTTACAAACCGAATTACATATGGAATATATTTTGATGAAAAATCATTTATTGGCATCTAAACTTTTTCTAATTTTTTTTTTTTATTTTTGAAAATATGCATCTGATAATTTTTGGACATACTTGTTCAAGGTCGAAAAAAAACAACTTTAACAAAAGAAATATGCACCTCAAATGTTGGTATTCTTATAAGCGTATCCTATATTATTTTAAAAATTACAAAATATTATTTGAATAAAATTAACAAAAACATAATACGAAATTATCTTGTTAATTATGATGTATTAAAAAATAATTATTTATTGTATTTATTTCATGTATGTAAAATCAAAGTCAATTTAGGCCAATATGATTACAAGTACATAAATCTAAATTCATATTTTATATTAATAATGTTTACAATAATTTAAGTTTTTTACTAATAAGTTTAATTTTCTATTTTAATGCAAATAATGTTGTGAAAATAAACTAAAATATAAATTCCGTAATTACTAAATTTTTCACAAGATAACCCCTAGAACAGATCAAAAGAAATTACAATATTAAATTCAAAAATATTTATTTACTTTCACAAATATCGATATTAATTTATTAAAGTTTTTATCTAGGTATTGACAAAATATATTGCAATTTAATAAAAAAAAGGGTTCCTACTTAATTTATTATTTATTTAAATAAGTTTTTAAGTTATAAATTTAAAGTCTTAAATAAATGATCCGTGAAAATTTTTTTGAAGATTAATACCTCTGGCAATATATAAAAGTTCTTAAAAATAAATATGTAATGATAAAATAAGTTTATTAATAATTAATTAAGGATATAAAAGAAAAAAATTAAGGAAATAAATTATGAAGTGATAATATGGAGCAATGTATTGGATTATTGAATGTTTATTACCATTAATAATAATGGAAACTATAGATAAGAAACGTATACATAACCATTAATTAAAATTTAATCCATTTAAAAAATATAAAAATTAGAAAAGTTTATAAAATTTCATCAGAATCCTCAATTTACAAATAATTTTTTCGAAAAAGATGTCACGAATCAAAAGACGTGGATTATAAAATATTGCGTAGCTTCCTCAAATACTTTAAAATCTGGGTGATTGGGTGAAACTAGCAACTATTATGACCACAAGTTACATATACTTGATCATCTCAATACAGTTTTAATCCGGGAAAATTCGAGATGGTTAAAAGATAAATTTATTTCCGAGGAAGGAAAAATAAAATCTTTCGAAAAGCAGCGTAAAGTCAGTGTAGAAATGCAAAGGCTTTCTAATACATACAACACTGTTTGTCCGTTCGAATATCTGTCTGATCGTATATAAAGATATTGTTATATGTATCTTTATAGAATTAATACAGAAATTTATATATAAAGATTTTGTTATATCTTTATAGAATTATTATAGAAATTTATATATATAAAATTTATTATATTTATTAATATAAATAAATTAAATTTCATATAATTGCTAAATGTAAGTAAATATTTTTTTTTATAAATGTAAGTAAATATTATTTTTATTAAATTGCAATATTGTAAATATCTACATAACATATTTAATACTTTTATATCGATATGTTATATACACATGCTTACTTGTGAAAATAAATAAACATTTTTCAATTTAATATTATAATTTCCTTTTATCTGTCCTAGGGGTTATCTTGTGAAAAATTTAGTAATTACGGAATTTAAATTTAAGTTTATTTTCACAACATTATTTGCATTAAAATAGAAAATTAAACTTATTAATAAAAAACTGTAACTTAAATTATTGCAAACATTATTAATATAAAATATAAATTTAGATTAATGTACTTGTTATCATAAACTTTTTTAAACGTGGGGGTATAAATATAAATTTTGGTTTACTTGTAAAGCTAATACTTGTAATCATATTGGCTTTGATTTTATATACATGAAATAAATAAATAATTATTTATTAATATATCATAATTAACAAGATAATTTCGTGTTATGTTTTTGTTAATTTTATTCAAATAATATTTTGTAATTTTTAAAATAATATAGGATATGCTTATAAGAATACCAGAATTTCAGGTGCATTTTTCTTTTTTATTAAAGTTGTTTGATTGTTGATCTGTTTTGTGATCAACACACGAACAACACACTCAGTGCAAAGAATACCAACAACACAAAGCAATGCTCAAAACAATAACACAAAGCTAAGTTAAAATCAACAAAAATCATGTCTAACAAATAAGATCGGAAAAAAGGTCAGATATCGCAAATTTGTTTTATGTCAGCTACGAGGCGGACACACATCCATACATACAAATGAAAAACGGTAGAAATTGTGGCAGTTTCATTCATGCATTCGTCTCAAGTTCTAGCTGCCACTCTCAAACAATTTTGATGCGCTCGTGGGAGAGTGCAAAAATGTCATTCACGGTGATGCTTTCGCTAGGTCTTAAACTCTGGCGCTTATAATTAACATTAATAGTGCTCTGTTAAGTTCATGAAAGCTCTTTACAATATATGCTCTTTGCTCTAATCACTGTTTCTACACACATTATAGAACTTGGTTATCAGCCTCACATATGTGAGCACTGCTCTAATCAATTGATCAATTAATATCAAAATGTTGATCCGGAATATATACAATTTATTTTTACTATTATATATAAAATCTGAAATCCTTTAAATTAATTATCAAATGTATAATGAAATCTATAGTATTTAAGTTAATCAAACAAATTGTTGAATTTTTTAAAATGCTATAAAGCTTTAGGGCTTAGCATCTCAATAAATAATAATAATAATAATAAATGTGTATCTCGAATACATAGCATTGTAGTCTGCAAAAAAGCAACTGTACAAAGAGAACAAACGATAAGCAAGTTCTGTACTCATTCTGTTGAGAGCCTGCCGAATGTTGTACAGTGCTCGCTTCAGTTTTTATTTGTTATGAAAGTACTGCACTCTAGCTTAAAATATGATTCGAAATGTTGTTCATAGCAGTTGTGTATACTTTGCAGCAGGCAAAGCAAATGTATTCATGCAGATGTCTAGTATAAATCCTTCATTTTCGTTGGACTAAATTTACCTTAACGCATTTACTAACCATGTTATAATTTAATTTAATTTATTTTAATTTAATTTATTCAACTATCATATTAGTACAATAAGAATGATATCTTTTAATATACAAAGTAATAACTTAGGAATTAATTGTAGTTCAAACATTTTTTTTAATTTGTGAATTATATAATGCAAAAACAACTTAATAATTAGGATAAATATAATTAGATAATTAAGATTGTTAAGCTTAGAATCTAGTAATATAAAGAATAGGTAGTTTAGAAGAAAGATCAGAGTAAGAAATAAAGAGAGAGTATGGTTATTACATAGAATAGTTAAGCAAAAAATTTGTGAATAGCCTGCCTAAAGAAAGCTTCCAATTCCTTCAATTGACTTGATATGATTCGGTAAGGAATTCCAAAATCTTACGGCGTTAACGAAAAACAGTCTTGTTGCGTGATTGAATGCTACTTGCAGTTTGTGTTCAGATCTAGTATCTAATTTACTATAAACCAGTTCTGAATATGTTATTATTGGCAAGATTAACTGTATCACGAGTTTACGTCTAGTTTCTATAGGTGTAAAATAAGCTGACATTCTAAGATTCCTTAGAGTACAATATATTTTTCTTATTATGCTGTTCACATGATCAGCACACGTTAACGTTGAGTTGATGTGAAAACCAAGACTTACAACATTTGTCACAAGCTTAAGTTTCTTGTCTCCTAAGAACAGGTGCGGAATATTTTCAGTGAAAATTGTTGACGCTGAAATCGGTAGCACATAGGATTTAAGTGGATTTAGCTGCAGACCGTTACTAATGGCCCACTTGTTAATGTTAAGGAGATCTTCATTGAGTCTAACAGCTCTATTCTGCTTGTTAACTTAACAAGTAATAGTTAAGGAGCTCTTGTTAATGTTCTTGTAATGTAATGTAAATGTTCATATTCTGGCAAATCATTTACAATTTGAAAGCTTTAAAAAGCTTTTAAAGTTCACCACGAATGGTGAAAATGTAAACGTCATAACTGTCAAACGTCAGCTGGTTATTTTTATTACTTTTCACTCAGAAAAAAGAATGGAAACGAATAAGAAGTAAGTTTGCAAAATATTCTTTATTATAACCAATATTAATAGCTCTTTTTCAGCAAGCCAAAGTTCGAGCGAACCACGCAGGAGCAGCTGCTCTTTTATATAGAGTTTTGCCGGCAAAACCCACAACTTTTGGCCGGAAAAAATAGTCCGCGTTCGCCGGTTAGCGTTCAAGATTTGTGGATAGAAATAGCCGCAAATCTAAACGCAATGAGGGGGCCGACAAGAACACCGGATAAATGGAAAGAGGTAAGTTAAAAATATTATATTTTCTGCATTTAATAACGTCAATGCTATTGACAGAATTTAGGCGTATGGAAGAGTCAGCTGCGTGCTCGAGCACGTAAAAAGAAAAGCGAGCAGCAGCTAACTGGCGGCGGTCCATGCAGCAGCCGAATGCAGCTGACCGATTTCGAAATGCGTGCATTGAGCACATTCGGTACTGCTGCTGTTGAGGGCGTTCCAGGTATCGCCACCTTGGGAATGCAGGTAAAATAAAAACAATGAAATATTAATAATGATTTATATATGTATATATTTCCAATTTTTAGGCAGCTTCACAATCTCACGGAGATGGGTCACCAGCCTCCATCAACCTGAGTCCAGATTCGCCATCTGCCGTACTCTTTAGGCCGATCTCACCTGTAGCCATGGTAACAGATTCACCAAGCACATCAGCGGCAATTGTTGCTTGGTCTGGTTCTCCAGCAGGCAAAAATTTTAAGGGCAGCTCACCACCGGTTATTGGTTCGCAGGCAGCCGGTAATTTTCAAGGCGGCTCACCTGGGGCGATGAACATGTGGCCTGATTTGACAGCAGCCGTAAATCTGGAGGGTAGCACATCAACAGGGAGTCTGGGACACAGCTCACCAGGGAGTCTGGGACACAGCTCACCAGGGAGTCTGGGACACAGTTCACCAGCGGCTGTGACCCACGGCCGCTACTCTCCTGCTATGACTCAGCAGGACATGTTCGCTGTGGTGATGCGTAGCATCGAAAGAAGAGATGCCAGAGAGGAGCAGATCCTGCAAGTGTCACTTGCGACTTTGCAAGCCCTAGAAAAACTTGCCGCTGCGATTGAACGCATTTCAAAATGAAAATTAGTTTTTTTTAAAATAATGTAAAAAATTTTCTAATAATAAAAACTTTTTTATAATAAAAACGGCTTGAAGTACATACATGTATGAAATATAGTATTAATGTAATAATGATAATTTTAGAATGAATGTAAATAGGGAAAGTTTTAGCTCTAAAGAGTGGACACGTATCTCCTACGAATTCTTTCTCCATCCCTTAAGTGGTTGGTGACATTTGAGCTGGAAGAACTCAGTGGAAAATCATGCTCGACATATTCATCCACTTCGTTTTCATCGATATCTGCAGGTGCTCCTGCCTTCATCGCCATGTTGTGCAAAATTGTACAAGCGTTTATTATATTTGCTGCTCTCTCATGAGAATAGTGTAGTACGCGATGCTTGGACAAACATCTGAAGCGTGACTTCAAGACCCCAAATGCCCGTTCAATAATATTTCGGCTTTTTATATGAAGCTTATTGAATTTTATTTCTTTAGCTCCATGGGGATCAGCTAGTGGAGTAAGAAGCCAAGGTTCAAGAGGGTATCCTTGATCACCTAAGAGCCATGTGTCGCGTTGGCAGCTGTGGTTTATCATTAAATGCGTTCTTATGAGTGACGTGGTCCATATGCCCGAATCATGGCAAGAGCCAGGATATTTAGCATTTACGGATGTAAATACTAAGCGGTGATCGCATATCTGAATTGGAAAAATACATTTATTTCTGATATTCATTTGTGAAACTTATGAGCATTAAAGGCAAATCACGAACCGCTTCAACATTGATGCTATAAAATCCTTTTCTGTTCATATACAGATTTAGGGGTGTTTCTGTATTATTTACAGATGGAGAAACAATAGCCACATGAGTGCAATCAATGCAACCTATTGTGCTTTTAACTCCAAAGCTTCTATGGAATCTAAAAGTTAAATAAATGGAAAAAAATATTTAAAATTAGAAAAAAACAAATTAGAAGAATATAATTTAAAATACCCTGTTTTTATTGCTGCTTGCTCTTCAAGAGTTGTTGGAAACCGCACTTCACTATTTTTTACACGAATGATTAATTTTGTTATTTCATGTAATGTGCGGGAGACTGAAGATTGGCTCATGGGTTGGACGCAATGATTGCCAACACATTTTTGGTAGGATCCATGTCCAAAGAAGTAGAGCGCAGTAAGAACTCTCACAGAAAGCGTCAAAGTTGTGTTCTGTGTGTCGTATTGAGATAGTTCCTCAATAAGATGCCAGCATTGAGACTTCCCTAGTCTAAAATTCTTAACAAACTCCTTGTCGCTTAAAGAGAATGAACTATTTTCATTTCTAAGGCGCTTTAAATAGCGCCGTCTCTCAATTTTTTGGTTTCGGTGATCTTCTTCGCTATCAACACTTAAAAGTTGAAGTAAATATTCTTCCATGTTTCACTTGTTTTAATATTTAAATGTTATATTTCTTATTTGCACTACAAATCTTGAGCTAAAAACTTATATTTCACCAGTTGTTAAGATACTTTCTGTCATTAACAAAATAGTAAAGAAAAGAGCTTTTAAATTTGTACCAGAATACGAAACCTTAACAATTTGTTAATATTAACTATTTTGTTAATGTGGTGAGCTTTGTTAAGCTGCAAGAATAGGGCTGTAAGACCCCTATTCTGGCAGCTTAACTAAGCTCACCACATTAACAAAATAGTTAATATTAACAAATTGTTAAGGTTTCGTTTTCTGGTGATAATTTGAAAGCTTCTTTCTTTACTATTTTGTTAATGACAGAAAACAACTTAACAACGAAAGATAGTTCAGTATTAAGTCAAACAAATGCTGTGTAAATAAAATAAAATAAAAAAAAATGGATGAATTCTTACTTTTTACTTCTTTTTAGCATTGATACTGAAGAATATCAAAGAAAAAATAAATTTTAAAGACTGCAAAACACTCGAAAATTGCTTGGCTATTAAAAAAATTAATTTTGAAACTTAAAACAATTGAAAACAATTAGTAAATTATTTATTTCTTAACATTTTCCATCTTACTTGTAGAAAAACAAACATAAGCAATCAAAATAAGTAAGAAAAGAGCAATATAAAAACAGCTGACGCTTTATATCTAAGGCATTTACATTTTCACCATGCGTGGTGAACTTTAATAGCTTTTGAGAGCTTTCAAATTGTAAATGATTTGCCAGAATACGAACATTTACATTACATAACAAGAACATTAACAAGAGCTCCTTAACAATTCCTTGTTAAGTTAACAAGCAGAATAGGGCTGTAAAACTTAGGTCTTCTAAGAGTCCGGTTCTTCGAGAAAGATACAATTGTACATCATCCGCATATGCATGCATTGAAGCAGCGATTGCCATCGCCTAACTCTATCCACTCTTTCCACTCTATTACAACAACTTCAATATTTCTATGATTGTTGTAATTCGCCGAATAGTTGACAGGCGCAACTGCATCGCAACAATACAGCGTGTGTTTGTTGTTGTTTATTCTTGTCGTTGATGGTAAATATAGCGCATGGGACCGATCACAACTTTTGCTACGCTGAAGGTTTCTTGTTGGTAATTTTGCGTATGGTTTGGTCACTGACTGCTTTTTGTTTGTGTTTTTTTATGTTTCTAATTCCTACGTACTACGTATCCAATGAATTGTTGTTGTTGTTGGTTTTTGTTGTTACACTCTTCAAAAATCAGTCTTTGGCAATCCCTGCATTGAAGCATATTTACATACGGAAAAGATGTCGTTTATAAACATTTAGAACAGCAGTGGTCCAAGAATAGATCCTTGGGGCACTCCACTGCGTACCAACTGGAATTGAGAACACGTATCTCTTACTTTGACTCTCTGGAATCTGCTTGACAAGTAGCTCCTCAAAAGGCTAACTGCATTGTCTTGAAAACCAAAGAAACACTTCAATTTTTGACAAAGTAAGGAGTGATCTACGGTGTCAAACGCCTTTGAGAAATCAAGTTATAATTCTTTGCAATGCCGTTGCATGATTGTTGCATTTGTAATCTAAGAGAGAATGTATGACATCATAAATTTTTTGTTTGTTTTTATCGTGAGTGCTAAAAACCAGCCGATACGAGCACATTATATTTTTTACTGTTGGCAGCTTTACTCATGATTCCATGTAACAAAAATATTTAAACACAATCCACCACCGACTGTCTAATCGACTGCTTTTTTTTCTGCATTAAAAATATTTTTTTCATCGCTGCAGCAAACTTTACAGAAATAAACGAAAAATATTAGAATATATGTTTATGGCTATGTAGTAAATTCTTCAATGTAAAGCTTGTTCTTTTAAAGAAAAACTTAAGCATTTATCTCTTGAAATAAACTAAATCTTTCCTATCTTACTCACGCCAACATTCTATCTCGAGATGTTTATTTTATACATTGCGTCAAGCAATAAAAGTTCTTTATTGCGTTAGTTTTAAATTTCAAGGAACAAACATTTCAACAGCGTTTCCACCTTGCCTTGCACAAAAAGTAAATCCACAACTTTTCACTGCTTGTGATTTTATTGTTTGCTTTGTTCATCGCGTTGCAACGTACCACTTTAATGGAATGAAAGCTTTTTAAATGTATTCGTATATTTATATATACTCGTATACTATATATGTGTATGCTACTGTGTATACCTTTGTGTTCCTTGTGATATACTTTGATACATGGCTTTTTTTTTCAAAAAGAGCTTTGATGCTTATAACGTCCCGCAACATCATGGTTTATACTGCTTATTTCATATTATAAAGGTTATAAAAGACTTTCACAGAACCTGATTTCAACGTTTATTTAGTTTTCCTCTCCTTTGATACACTAACCAATAAAAATTGCAACCTCTCATTTTTACACTTAAAGTATTATAACTTCTATTCGTGGTCTTAAACATTGTTGACTTTCTGTTTAATTCTGTTAACTTTAAACCATGTAAGGGATTTTTTTCCTAGTCTAATATCTTGTTTATATACATATTTATATATTTAGTTATACTAGTATCACCTTTGGTCGAGATTCGACCATTTAAAAATAGATTTTTTTTTTTTGTATTTTTATTGAAAATATTTTTTCTTTCTTTACTCATATGCAAACGTAACCGAACTCATACCGCACCAAACGCAATACCAAAAGGAAATCACAAGTTATACTGAAAATTTGGGCTGATGAAAAGTGCCTCACCTCTATTTCAACGCCCATCAAATGTAACCAGTGGAATGGAACGTCTGATTTGAAGTCGAATTGCCCACCATAGATATTCGGTGCACTTCTTTCCCCTACTCTTATTGATTTAAAAAAAAATTATCAAAATTGGTTGAGAAACACGGGAGAAAATGTTTCTTAACTGTTCTGCGTACACCTATTTATATATAGATATATAATAATAATATGTATAATATATAAAGTAGATAAGGAAATGGCTTAAAACATAGATTTGTGTATAGAACTTTGGAGTGGTTTGAAATTTTTGAAAATATTTTTCACAGAAATAATTTTTTAGGCTGTAGAACTTTGTAAAAAATACAAAACCAACATTTTGAAAAATGTAATTTTCATCAAAAAAATCATAGGGGGTAGCTCATGATTTTCGATGATAGAAACACTTAATTAAATTATGTGTCAAACTTAAGCAATTTTTGAGTGTGAGAAAAGAAAATAGAAAAACTAAAATAATATTACAAAAACAAAGAATGTCTGGTCTAATTTTTGAACAAAAATTGAATATTTTAGAGTTTTTTTGAAAACTTATGAAAACTTAGAGTTTTCTTATGAAATTGAGAATTGGTAAGAGAACGGTAAATTTTTTCTTATTTCTCAAAAGTTATTTAATTAAACTTTCAAAGAAAATTTAGGGAAAATCGATTGAAAAATGGCTGAGATATTTGCATGCAAAATCAAAATTTGAAATATCAATTGTTTTTTTCTCATTCTGCGGCAATGACATTGCTTTAAGAAATGCATTGCATGGAACAAATCTACAGGTTTCGAAATATGGCAATACTTTTCATGTCACAATAACTGGAAATTTTTTTAACATACTATTCGTGGAAAATATTAGCATAAAAGTTTTCGTATACCGTTATTTTTCTCAACCAACGAATTTTCAGACAAAAAACGTTGTACTGAAAACATCTATTGTTTTTGAGATATCGCAATAATTTTGATGTCAAAATAACGGAAATTTTTCAAAATTTACTATTTGTAAGCAATTTTACCATCACAATATATATTGACACTTCTTACATGAAAAAGTGCTTATTGTAGGGTAACCGTAAACGATGATGAAAAATATTAAAATTTTTTTTGCACATCTTATGAATGTCTAAATTTCTCTCTTATATCATGTTTTTCCATCTCTTATAGTTTAGCTTTTATTTTATAAATGCTCTTTTTCCGCTCATATTTGAGGTCAAAGGTCACCAATCTTATATTCAATCATATTGTGCAGCCAGACCTTTCATCTGATACCTCACTCTTCATTCTACTTCTTCCCAGTTCTGAGATCCCTAACTAAAATTAATATAAACTTTCAACGTTAATATTTCGGGTCAAAGGTCATCAATTTAAAATCTAACATAACTCGGCACATCTATGGTGCAGTACCTTTCGAATGATATACGTTTTATTGTCCTTATTCTAAAATAAATATTGAAAAAGTGTACGACAACATTCGATGTTTGCGTATTAATATATAAGATTAATATATTCGGTATAGAAGCAATTAAGCAGAAAATGTCAAAAGAAGCACACCCAAGGGATTGAAGAGAATGTAAAGAGTTATTTCCCAAATGATTTTACACTCTTCAATTAACTTAGTTCAATATAGCTTAGTTCTAAAACATATTTATAGAGTATAATTTTTTCAATTGATATAAAATTCCGTAATAATTTCTGGATTGCAATTAGCTGGTTATTAATTTGTAAATATTTATTTCATGTTAACCACATGAACATTCTAGTCCTACATAACATATTTAAACTAATTTTGAATATGCAACGAATATTTTCAAATTTTGTTTGCGGCAAATCTTTTAATCCGTGTATGACATTCTTATATAATTACATTAATTTATTTTGTATTTTTACAGCATAACTTTACAAATAACAATGTTCTGTAATTTATAAACCAATTTAATAATTAGTGTGCTAATTTAATTTTTTTTAGTTGAATTACCTAGATTCTTTCAGTTATGTAAATGAAGGTATTATTACAAGAACAGGATATACCACAAAATAAAATAATAATTTTGTGCTAGGTGGGGCAAAAGTAATCACACTATTGAAACACCCTATAACATTTGCAAATGGAGCCAAATGTCATTTTTGACATTTGTGAAGTAAAAAAACGCAGAATACAAATCGACAAGCCATGAATCGGTTTACTCCGCAAGAACGCGGAATAATTGTTTCCATTTTTTAACCGACTTCAAAAAGGAGGAGGTTCTCAAGTTCGTTTTTTTTAAATGTATGTACATCGATAACTCCTAAAGCACTTGGCCGATTTCCGTAATTTTTTGTCAACAGATAGATACCATGAACGCGGAGGTCCTTTTTCAGTTAATATTGACACTAGGGTACTGAAGTTTACAGTTAAAATACTGGGGTAGACACAATTATTACAAATTACGATCAATAAAGTGGGCGTTATTTGACAAAGGGGTGTGGCAATATTAAAAAAAACACTGTATCTCAAATAGTATTGACACTAGGGTCCTGAAATTTAGTACAGAGGTAGACACAATTTTAAAAAATTACTGTAAAGAAAGTGGGCGTTATTCGGCGAAGGGGTGTGGCAATATTAGAAACACACTATATATCGAATAATATTGACACTAGGGTGCTTAAATTTAGTGCTTGGATAGGCATAGTTATTACAAATTACAGTCAATAAAGTGGGCGTTATTTGACAAAGGGGTGTGGCAGTATTGGAAAAACACTGTATCTCGAATAGTATCAACACAAGGGTACTGAAATTTAGTACAGGGGTAGACACAATTTTTAAAAATTACTGTAAATAAAGTGGGCGTTATTTGAGAAATGGGTGTGGCAGTATTAGAAACACACTATATATCGAATAATATCGACACCAGGGTGCTGAGATTAAGTGGATGGGTAGGCATAGTTATTACAAATTACAGTCAATAAAGTGGGCGTTATTTGACAAAGGGGTGTGGAAATATTGGAAAAACACTTTATCTCGAATAGTATTGACACAAGGGTACTGAAATTTAGTACAGGGGTAGACACAATTTTTAAAAATTACTGTAAATAAAGTGGGCGTTATTTGAGAAATGGGTGTGGCAATATTAGAAACACACTACATATCGAATAATATCGACACCAGGGTCCTGAGATTAAGTGGATGGGTAGGCATAGTTATTACAAATTACAGTCAATAAAGTGGGCGTTATTTGACAAAGGGGTGTGGCAATATTGGAAAAACACTTTATCTCGAATAGTATTGACACAAGGGTACTGAAATTTAGTACATGGGTAGGTACAGTTATTACAAATTACGGTCAAAAAAGTGGGCGTTATTCAACAAATGGGCGTGTCAATATTATAAAAATACTATATTTTGGTTAATATTGACACTATCGTAGTAATATTTGTTGTGTTGGTAGGTGGGTGGGTAGAATTATTAAAAAAGTGGGCGGGATTGTACACAGGGTGTGGCACTTTAAGGAAAGTACTATATTTCGGTTAATATTGATACTTGGAAACTGAAATTTGGCACAGGGCTAGGTAGAATCATTAAAAGGTACGGTAAATAAAGTGGGCGGGATTATATAAAGGGCGTGGCACTAATTGTAAAGAAACAGAAATAGAAAATACCCAACAAACTTTCAGGAATTAATATAAAAATTTTTTTAAGAACAAAGTTTCATGTTTAAAATTTTCCTCAAGAATACAATTACATAAAATAATTCATATTCTGTAAAAAGCAATAAATAAAAACTTTTTAACAAAAAAAAAAAAACCGACTTCAAAATCACTACAAAGTAAAAAATAATTTGAAATAACTTTTCCCATTCATTTCTTGGTCATATTTTAAAAGCTATTTATATGTATTATAATATTGGAAATCTTATCATTTTCATTTTTTTTATTTTGTTTTATTATCATCAATATATTAATTGCTTTATGAACATAGAAGCTTTGAAGTCGGCGCTCATCTTTGACACACAATCATGATCTTTTACCATCCGTGCACTATTTGGTGCCTTGGTGACACTGTAGTAATTTTAAAAGCTTTGTACACTTTAAATTTCTCACTGAACTAGTTTGGGTGAGCTTGTAAAGCTCATATTGAATATGACATAGTGTGTAACAGCTGCACAAATAATGCATGGAACACATTGGCTACATTCAGCGCACTCAAAAATTGCCAACTGAAAGAAAAAAAATCGCTAAGAAGCTTTTATATTCATAAAGTTAATAATATTTTTATGATAAAACAAATTAGAAAAAATTAAAAAAAATAAAAAGATTTCTACATAGTAAGATAAGCGCCGACTTCGAAGCTTTTAAGTACATAAAGCAATTAATATAATGATGATACTAAAACAAAATAAAAAAAATGAAAATGATAAGATTTCCAATATTATAATACATATAAATAGCTTTTAAAATATGACCAAGAAATGAATGGGAAAAGTTATTTAAAATCATTTTTTACTTTGTAGTGATTTTGAAGTCGATTTTTTTTTTTGTTAAAAAGTTTTTATTTGTGCAACAATTTGAAGAAAAGACTGGGACAACACGAGATCTTCCCAAGGCTGGCCGGCCCCGTTCGGCTGCGAATATCGCTGCTGTTACCCAAGATGTCGAAGAAGACGCCGGAACATTGACTACGATGACGTTAAACGCAATTGGGTATTAGCCGCCAACCGCGTGTAACCACACTCAATCCATCCTGAATCTCAACGAAGAGGTGGACGATTTTTCATCGACAACTATCATGAGCGATGATGCTCATTTCCATCTTTGCGGTTACGTGAATAAACAAAAAAATCGTTTCTGGGTCACCGAAAATCCGTGTATCACCCACGTAGAACCATTACACCCGCTGAAAGTTACTGCGTGGTGTGCTGTTTACGCTGCACATTGGGCCAGAAATTTGAAAAAGTGGCCAAAACTCATATCTTGGCGATGCATAGACAGAATTAAATAAAAATTGGTACAGAATACTTAACACAGGACCTTCTTCAAGCACGGAAAAAGTGGGCGGGACTCAACAATGGGGCGTGGAAATATCAATAAATCACTGCATCTTGTCTAATAGTGGGACTAGATTATTAAAATTCGGTACAGTGTTTTGTGGAATCTTTTCCCGAGCATGATGAAAAATTGGACTGGATTTAACAAAGGGTCGTGTCACTATTAATAAAATTCTGTATCTCAGTTAGTGTTGGGACTAGGTTATTGAAATTGCGTAAAGGGGTGGGTAGGAGCGTTTCCGAGCATGTTAGAAAAAGTGGGTGAGATTCAAGAATGGGCGTGGCAATATCAATAAAATACCGTTTCCCGTCTAATAGTGGGACTAGGTTAATAAAATTCAGTACAGTGTTTTTTGGAGTCTTTTCCCGAGCATGATGAAAAGTTGGACTGGATTTAACAAAGGGGCGTGTCACTATTAGTAAAATGCCGTATCTCAGTTAGTGTTGGCACTAGGGTATTGAAATTGGGTATAGGGGTGGGTACAATCGTTTCCGAGAATTTTAGAAAAAGTGAGTGGGATCCAACAATGGCGCGTGGCACTATTTATATAAAAACTGTAGTTTGGTTATTATTTATTCTGTGGTATAAATAAAAAGGCGGGATACGAGACAGATCAAGGCGTTGCTTTTACCGAATCTGACATATGATGTGTAAACTAAAAATAAATATACAAGGTTTTAGAAAATAACACTTTTAGAACAATAAATATGTTATGATTTATACATCCACACAGAAAAAAAAGAGTAGAACTTTTACCTAAAAATGTAGTCAATTCAGCTAAAGTAATCCGGTGATTTTCAGTCAACGAATTTGATTAGGTGCGCTACCAATTTCTAAATGTTAATTATATGCAATTATATTGGGTAGTTTAACTGCGAGAGTAGCTAAAAAAACCTAAATATTTAGGTGTACCTTCAACCATAAAATAGATAAGACACATAATTTATTAGAAGAATTAGCTAATTTTTTTAAACTATGACCACTTCAGATTAGGCAAGCCACCTACTAAGTGTAGAAAAATCATCTAATTATTTAGATAGAATTCCCACTTAAGAGTGGGAATGCCGTGCAAAAAATATGCAAAAAATTTGTTTTTTGTTTTGCAATTTCTATTTTGAAGTGAAACTTTCCCTCCTTAGGTGACTTTACTTCATTTCGTCACATCATAGAGAAGAAAGATTTGTTTTATAGTAGATAGAATGAGAGAGATATACATTGTATAAATTACTGAAAAATTTCTTTGCCACCGCTGAGATTCGAACCTGTGATCTCAAGATTTCAACAACCAACGCCTTATCTACTGAGCTAAATTTCCAATTGAGGAATGTACGCTACATACCAATTAATCAAATTGCTGTAGATGCCCATAATTTAAGAGTTGTGGACCTCATCTTTTTATATACATTTTGTTCACAAATTATCAAACGGCGTAACAGCACAGCGGTAAAACGTTTGACTATAACGCCAGCGGCCCGAGTTCAAATCTCGCAATGAGGCTTTAATTTTTGTAAAATTTTCTCACTTTGTTTTTATTTATGTTTTTTATAGGAGAGCGCTGTGCTCTCCTTGGGCTGCACAGAAATAAAAAATTCAAATACGGGGAAAAAACAAGTTGTAAGGAAAGCATTTGATTTATCCACGTAAATATTTATATAAAATTTATACTGAGCCGTGGATAATGCTAATATGCGTTATTTCCCTAGTGTACGAACAAATCGACAACTTGCATTAGGTAAAATAACTAGAAGAATTAGATGATTTAATAAGCAAAATTTTAGTTGAATTAACTAATTTGAATTAGGTGAATTACCTAATGCATGATTGTTAAATTAACTGTGTAAGTAGAAAAGTTGTTGAAAAGATTAGGTGAAATAGAAATTTTCACATTAGCTAAACTAGTTTAGGTAATAAATCAATTCTTTTATTTTCTGTGCAGGGTCACCACGTGGAAGTTGCGGGGAGAACCCCATGTTTTTTTTTATTTTTCTGCTTTTTTGTTTTTGTAGTTTTTTTTTTATTTTTTGTTTTATATATATATATATATATATATTTTTTTTTATTTTTTTCCTCTTAATATTTTTTTTCATTGCACGCAAGAAAAATGTAGACCATAACTTTGAAATATGTTCTCAGTTAGGACAAAAAAATTTTTATTTTTTGCAGCTAATTTTGTTCAAAATGATTTCTGCAAGTGGTCAAGTAAAATATTTTCTTATTTTTGGTTTTTTTTCATTATGTTTTATAACAACTTTTTCTAAGCACATTTCCGAAAGATCTATCACGTAAAATCAAAATTACGGGTTTTATGACGCCTTCCCTATAGCATGTTTTGGCGTAAATGAGCAAATTTATATGGGAAAATAACAAATTTTTTATAAGTTTCAAACTCAATTAAAGAAAAAAGGCAGTTTTGGTTTTCTTTATTTTTGAGTATGTTTTAAAACAACTCTTTCTAAGCAAATTCCCAAATTGTTTATTCTATTTAATGAAATTCAAGTTAATTTTGTTTTCTACACTTTCTACAACTGCAGATATTGCTCTTTTAATCTTAGGTTTGTATGGGAGTTGGGCGAAGGGCGTGGCCGATATTGATAAAAATTTGTGTGGCGTTATATATTTATGAAATAATGGCACATGCTTAACCTACGATGATTCCTTCTATTTTTGTCCCCCATCCCATAGAACTTGTTACACTGTGCGACTTTAGTTTTTTATAAATTTCTCAAAAGTAAATAAAAACGTGCAAAAGTGTGCATATCCCTCTTCAAGTAAATATCTTAAAGAAAGAAATAGTATATAAATTATTTCAATTACAAGCGGAATCTCAGGGAATCTTCTTTAGGCGCTGGATTTTTTTTTAAACCTCATGTGTGGAAAAAAGGATTAAAAACAAAAGAAAATATATTAATGTGTATATATATTTTCAATATTGTATTCGGTGTGTTTAAAAAAGTGCTAAAAATGTTAAAGAAGTCTGAGAAATAGTTATACTGTTGATGATTTCAAATTTTAGACGTAAATTGAAAAAATTGCAATTTTTGACTTAAAATGCCTCCCAAATTGTAATTTTTAATTTTATATTAATAATATTTCGTCTCAGGGTACCTTAATGCGTCCCGTTATCAATCATAAGAATCATTTGTATACAGAAAATATTTGACTTTTGGCCACTTATTGAAATTCCTGGCCCAATGTGCGCTGGAGGAGTCATCAGCCCATTTTTTTTTTTTTTGAGAACGCCGCTGTCCAAACGATAAATGTGGACGGCGCGCGCTACATAGCCATGATTACCGAATTTTTTCTTCCTCAATTGGATGAATTTGGACTGGAGAACATGTAGTTTCAACAGAACTGTGCAACGGCGCACACTCCTCGAGCCACAACCGATATTCTAAAAGAAGCATTTGAGGGTTGCTTAATCTCTCGTTTTGGTGATTTGCACTGACCAGCCAGATCACTCGATTTGAAGTCGTGGGTGTACGTTAACAAGCCTCAGACTCTTCAAACTCTTAAGGAGAATATTGCACCAAGAATGTGAGAACCTGCCGCCCGAAGTTCTGGCAAGAGTGATGGAAAATGCCATATAACGAGCCCGTATCATCAACTCTGGCGGTGGCCACTTGGCCGATATCATTTTCTCAACTTGATGGAATAAATTCTAATGGATTAAAGAAACAAATTTCACAAGCAAACCCAAAGCTTTTCATTAAAAAAAAAAAATGACAGCAAAAGAACATTGGGTGATTTCTTTTGCCCCACCTTGTATTTATGTACAATATCTACCAGTGTTGGACAATGGGTTGTTTTTCCATTGTCTTTCCGGAAAAACTGATTGTTTTTCCAAAAAATCAGTTAATTTGTTATTTTAAAAATAATAATTATTAAAAAAAAACTTTCCTATACTTATATCGCCTCCTTACGGAGTTACAAGCGAAGTGACAAACTTAACATATGTACGTATGTTAGATTACTAGTTTATTTCAGGAACTGGCAACGCCAATGTCGTTTCATTCAAACTGATGTTTCCATTCGAAAGTTTGACATTTCTGTGCCTTAAACCAATAATCATATAAGTCAACTTTAGATGGAACTGAGTTATTGATGTAACTTTTATGCATTCCACAAAAAAATTAAATTTACGCGTGAACATTATCGTGTGATTGTTATTTATAACTTTCGATGTGAATTACTACAACAAGAGTGCATCGATGAACTCAATTCGACTTTTGGCGATAAGGCACCATCAAAAACCTCTGTGGTACATAGAATTTAAACGGGGCCGTACTTCACTCCGTACTGAATACTAACTTGCAGCACATGCTGCTAAATGATGTAGACCTGCAAACAGTCAACAAGGTAACAAATCTCGGCTATAGAGTTAATTCAACCTTGTCTTGTGAGGATCACATTAACTCTTGTGAAAGTAAAGTTTATTAATAATAAAAAAATAATAATAATAACTGGCCATTTCAGCCCTTGAAAGGACTTTGACTTAGCTTCTTATGATTAATTGTGTTGTGCGTGTTATTAAGTTTGTACACAATTGACCGAGAACCGGACCTGCAGGTTTAAAGCCAACTCCGAACGGCGATGAACGGAATGTTCTTGTTCTCAAGAAGCTTTACATAGCATTTTGATTACTCTCTGAGGTTTACCATTGTCTGCAGAGAGGTGGCGGCCGTACAGAAAAATTATTTTCATTTAAATAATTTTCTGTCGCTGCTGGGGTTTGAACCCGGGTCTCCAGGTTCGTTGACATAGAGGCCACGCACTTTAACCAACTACGCCACGGAAACAGGACAAGTATTATGAAAAATATAAGAATAAAGACAAGGATAATGATGAGCTGTGTCGTCAAAATCTACGGGTGTATTACTAACACAGGCAAAGATTTGCATGTAAATATAGCGCGTATTTTCATGTCCTTTTTTTATAACTCCATATTGGAGTAGAAAAATGTCGTTTGATTCCAAAGTTATTTTCTATTACAATCGAAACTCGGTTTTATCCGGAAATCAAATGATTTTACCATCAAATTAATAAAATTCCCCTCCCAAAGATGAAGGAGTACGTGGTTGTTGATCAACATAATTGTGATGAACCTAGTGGTGTTAAATGCATGAGCCATTTAAGTCTTATGATTATGTTCATAATGATCAAACAGATCTCACTTTAATCTGGTTCTAGTTTGAACAAGTTGGCCAATTCGCTTGCATGAGGAATCTAAGAATGGCAAAATTACGGAAGTTAAGTCTACCATTAAGTTCCACTTAAAGAAAGTTTCATGCTTTTTCAATGTCATTGGTCATGTAAATATGAAGGCCAATGGACTGGTGCAGAACATGAAGAAGAAATGCCAAAACGCATCAAATCATATTTTATCAACTCGCTTCTTTAAATTTTTCCTTGTTTATTACTTTCTTTTAATGCTTTAAATGGGTTCATATGTTGATTCTGAAAACATTGTCGTAAGAAATATGAGTTGGTCCAATCATAAATATAATAAGTTCTGATTACATTTACTGAATATATGTAACTAGGACCAATTCCACTGTTTATTGTTTCACATTATATGATAAATCGCTTTTTCTTTCTTTAATTTTTCTCGTAGATTTGTTTACTTTTCGTATTATAAATATAACTGGAAAATTTCTCATCGTATATGTGATAGATGCTTAATGTAATTGGGTAGAGTAATTTTATTTTAGCGTATTCGTTTAGAAAGTACCAATGCCAGATATACCTACACGCAAAGAAAAAAAAACATTTGTCGCCAGTTTGCCCCAAACGAACTTAATTTGTCATGCTTGGGATCGTTATTTGCAAACGATTCAACAGTTGTCAAAATAATAGTTCAGTTGCGGGAAACGCGTTATTTAGTTGCAGGAAATTAATTTCGTTTGTCATAAACGCGACTGATTTTTTAATTGCAGCAATCGGAAAATATGTTTTTCTCAACTGAAAACTTCGTTTGTTTTTTCCTTCGTTGTATTAACACAACGCTTATAGTTCAGAGTGACTTTTTGGACAAATTGTTACCATATAAGTAGGCTTGCGATAATTTTTTGAAAACAAGTCCGGACACTTTGAATTTTTTTTTTTGTGGAGGGGGGGGGGGGGGGGGGGTATGAGAAGATGACATCCACAATTTTGCTTCACTTGTACAATTCATGTTTTTTACGATAAAGCTTGCAGCAAGAATTCTTAATTTAATTATGTAAGAAGCTGTTGATTTTTTCTTATCTTCTTTGATACCTTTGATGCTTTCAAATTAGTAGGAATATAAAACAATTAGGAAGTATGTAATTCATTTATATTTAACGAAATATTTAAAAATAAACAAGTTCTTTAAAAAATAATAAACTTAGAATGAATATAAAAACGTAACAATAACTCCACAATAAATAATTATATGAAAATAAAAATAAAATAAAAACTAAAATGAATTTTGCACTAAATATGTATCAAATGTGGGGCTACTTGGTACAAAGTAGTACTAAAACACCTACAAAAACAAATCGCAACATTTCGCAAATCAAGAAGGGTCAAAACAAATTAATACTAACTGCAAACAACAATCGTAAATATAACAACGATATGATTAACAGTTCATTAAATTATTTTATTAGTTTCTTACACAGGGTGTTTCAGCTACTTTCTTAAAGATCACTTCGTGTTCACACGAGAACTTTTTTCTAGGAAAGAGATATTATAATTATTTTTCAATTATATTCAATTTGTTGGGTCCAAGTCCGGACAAAGTCCGCACATGGTTGA